>VMBQ01000296.1:63261-290225 GCA_007657795.1 Dreissena rostriformis
CCCCCCCCCCCCACTTTTTTATAGATTTTTTTTGTAAAGAAGTGTCTCATGATTATTTATCTCAAGTTTATTTCAAGTACATCTATTCAAATATACTTAATTATGAAAAAACAAAAACAATGAATATAGTTCATATCAGTACAAATGTAGTAATAAGAGTTTAAGTAAAAAAATCCCCATAAAAGGGAAACGCCGTGAAAATTCCCCCTCACGAGGGACCTGGGCCCCTTCCCCTGATGGCCCTGGCAGAGGAAATGGCAAAAAGGTTGAACTAGCCTCATCTTGAAAAATAACCATCAATCTAAACAATCATGCTTTCGCATTACTAGGTAACCGTTTCAGAACAGGTGCTCATATCACAGGTATTCATATGCCCGGACACCTGTGAGTTCTCATCAAGAACATAATTTGTAAGTAAAAATATGATGCAATGAAATGACCGATCATTTGAGATTATTTTATTTAATAACTTAAATAGTTCTGGAATATATAAAAGCTTTGACAAGGGAAAAAAACCACAAAACAACACGCTATAAAATAGTACTTAAAGACAAAGCTATCAATAGTCCAGGATAATAATCCACAATTTCAATAGAGTTTGGCTTTTTGTTAATTTTTTAGTTTGTAGTTGGGGGCATGGATTCACCAAGGTAAAACTGTGAAAGTATACAGGACAAATGGTTCAGAACAGGTGCTCATATCACAGAAATTCATATGCCCGGACACCTGTAAGTTCTCATCATACAAAATTGTCCACCATTGAGTGTACCCAGAAGTGTCATCAACTGAGCAGCAGTAAATACAATGAGCGTACTCATTCATTTAAGGTCAACTAGGTTTCTTTTGGGTCTAATTCAAATATCGACCATGTTTATTGAGCTGTTCACAATAAGAAAGCGAAATCGGAAAAAAAATTGTTTAGTGACTCACATCTCAGTCAGGCTGATTGTTTCAGAACAGGTGCTCATATCATAATACAAGGGTATTCATAAGCCCGGACACCTGTAAGATCTCATCATACAACTTTTGCCCACAATGAAATTATTTTGCAGGAATAAATTTGTGAAACCCACCCAGAAGTGTCACCAACTCAGTAAATAGAACGAGTGTACAGATTTTAGTATAACTACAAGGAAGTTTTTTGGGTCAAATCTAAATCTATACATTTTTTGTGTGCTGAACACAATAAGAAAGTTAATTTGGACAAAAACTGTTAATTTATTCACAGAATCCCAGTCTGGCTAATTGTTTCAGAACAGGTGCTCATATCATAATACAAGGGTATTCATAAGCCCGGACACCTGTGAGTTCTCATCAGCAACATCAGCCATTATAACATTAAAGTACACATAAAACTGAAAAAGTAATCTTTTTTATTTTTTAAAATACTAAATGATCATTTTTTATACATCTTTATTACACTAACACTTTGTTTAACAGACATTCCAATAAACCATAATCACCAGACCAGACTAATACCACTTATTAAATATACCCTTTTCTTGTCAATTCTCACCTCAAGTGGGTCAACATCGTGCGCAATTATGACCAGCTGGGCCTTCTTCTGTTCCACGAGGGTTGTCACGGTGTTGGTACCGGCCCGCACAACTGGGGGTCGCTTGGTCGGGGCATCTGGCTTTCCCTTGGCGCGCTCTTCGGCTCTCGCCTTTAGCCGCTCCTTCTTTTGTTGTTTTGTTTCTGGTCGGTACTTGTCCAGAAGGCGGAACAACTGTGTAGCTTATGGAGGTCATGACAATTTAGATTAACACATATTTTATGCAAAAGAATATTTATCAAGAATGAGAACAATAATTGAATGGTTATTTTAGATGTTGCTTGTGCTTCAGCGATCTTGGTGGTAAGTGACATCATTGATATCAGCACCGAAATATCTCATCATTAACACTTGCAACAAAACATGATTGGTAATGAATATTAAGCATGCAGAGACAAAATTCGTTCTTCATTTTAATTTATAACTATATCATGTTTATAGGTGAGCTTAAGACGAAGACACTTTCTTGTTCTTAATCAATAACTTGGCTCTGTAATAAGCATTTGGGCTCGCTTTTTGGCCCTGCTTATTCTTTTGAATGTTAATTAAAAAGCTGTAAATGCATTTGAAAGAAAAATCTTGCAATTTACATTTGTTTAGAATAAAAATAATACCTGTCTGTCTATCAAGGGCCTGCCTGAACTGGTTGACTGGTGGCGGAACTTTCAATCTTTGCAACAAGATAGCATGCTGTCTCTGAAGACGGACGTACTTGGGCCATTTCACAAATCGGCTCAAATCCCTTTTAGGCTGAATGTCCTGACCTATTTTTTGAAAAGCGTACAAAATATACATAGATGCAACACTGTAAGTTACTAACTTTTAAAACACTTCTAAAATGTACAAGGATACTGTTCAATATGTTATACTTCATTATAGCATGTAAATCGAGGGACTTAACGTTTGCAGTTCAGAACGAAAACATCACATTCTTACCGATGCCAAAGTTTTTCGGCCGCTTCTCAAACAAAGGATTGACAACCTTTTTCGGCTCTAGCGCCTTCTTCGCCTTGAGTGGAGCCGATGCTACCTTCTTCTTCCCCTTCTTCTTCTGTACAGGCTTTTAAATTCACAATAAATATCTAAACGTCAGGAGTTAAAAACATCTATATCGTATCACCGAATCGATGCGATTATTCCATATATAATTCAATTGTTTGGAAAAATTACTACTTGAACAACCATAATAATGTTTTACCACCCAAAATATTACATACAAGTAGACAATTATAATAATGAAGCGATGATAAACATGGATACAAAATTCACTCTTCCAATACACATCAACCTACCATGTTGATATTTCCGGAAAGACCGGATACAGCGATAGCAAGACTGGTTTTGCTACTTAACTAAAGCAAAGTAATGAGGCTACACTAAAGTAATTTAATGCAACAATGAACGAATATGTCAGATCTCGAAGAACGCATTCCAAATATAATCAAAGTTCGCAACGGAAATTATTAACACCCCTTAAAAGCCCTATGTGTATAATATAATATGCTTAAATGGAAGGCAGTCATTGTATTTTTAAATTGACTTGTTCTCAGATTTTATGGTTTTCGATAACAACGCATACAACGGATTAACCTATAGAACGATAATATTTCGAACAATCTTAAATAATTTGAATGTCAAGAATTAAGTTGCATAATCAGTTTTTGCCGTTGTCAGTATTCCAACCAAGATCCTTTTGGAGCAAAATATAACTCGCTATCACTGGGGCATTTAGGCTTAAGAACTCAACAGCGAAGTGTAAAGGCTTTGTTAGTAATACAGGTATTTTCGGAATCATCGCCTGATCCGATTTTGTTTCTCATCAGTATTATTCGCTTGTTTGAATACTTTGTCCACTCCTTTGGAATCTATTTCATTCTTTTTTAAATCGTTATTTTGCCAAAATGTGTTTAAATAATATTAAATCGTGAGAACGGGCTCAGAAAACGTTCGAGCTAATGCAGCTTAAAAAATGAAATATTTAGTTGGTAATAGTATTAATTCCTGTTTAATACAAACATTGTTGGAACTGCTTAGGTATGTGGGTCATGAATAAACACCACAATGAAGTGAATTTTATCCGATTCTACTTTAGCAAATTAAGGGTTTAAACTTACACACGCTAGCACGCACGCAGGCACACACAAAATATTCGCCTTGTATCTGCACAAATTAACTGGCAACTAACAATATATCAAAATATGTGTGTATATGTCTTTATTTTAAGGCGATCTCGAACTCGCCCACGATGGTAATGAGGTTATTTCACTTAACGATGAAAACGGGATTGCACATGACGGTTTGTCGGTACATGGCGAATTGACGCGATTGCAACAACTCCGCGAGTCTGCGAGCAAAAGTTTCCAGTTATGACGTTGAAAATGACTCAATAAATCCACCGAATTTGGAAAAAAATGTATTGAATTAAGAAGACAACACAAAGTCGTTATGTATGTAATAGTTAAGCATATTAAACGTGATTCAAACGGTTCTATCGCGATTTTCGCTGATATTGTTGCAATATAAAAATATCTCTAAAGACTTTTGAACATATCATCAACTCATATTGTTGTTGATCATCATAATTATGATTTATTGTAGTCGTCGATGTCATGATACTTGTTTTAGTATTATGCACGTTATATATATATATATATATATATATATATATATATACATATGAATACATATGAATTCACATATGAATTTAAACACAGGATTCCTCTCCGATATAACGTGTGTGTTCTGGAAACAATATATATGCATAATACTTAAACAAGTATCACGACATCGACGACTACAATAAATCATAATTATGATGATGATCATATATATATATATATATAGTTCTAGCCGGATTATTGCATGTCATCCACGTGCACTGTAAGTTGTGTCGAGATCCGCATGGCACGAGATGTCTTTGTATAATGTTATACGGTAGGTGACACTACATGCATTCACATACAAACAACAATGTATTGTCGTAAAGATTCAAGATTTCAAGATTTTATTTACAGGATTTCCAGAAGGCCAATGACCCATTTGGACACATTTTAGTACATACAATATAATAACAACAGTAATAGACATATATACATGATTCTAACAAGCACATAACATTATGGTTAAGCGAGTTAACTAAACTTTTTAAATAGTTATTACATAAGTAGTGTCAATAAGTAATTTACAACAGGAAGAACATATTACCCGTAATAATAATATTTAAGAGGAGTACTTATACTTTTTAATACATATTGCATTAATTTTAACATACATTTACTCTACAAACAAAACCTGAAGAGGCGTTAACAAGAACTCACACACAAATATTGATTATACAGGATTTCATTCACTAACAAAATAAAAAAAACAGGAGCAATTTACATATTTCAGCTAGTGCAAAAAATCGACAACATACATACATAGACGACATGCATAAAAACGTTAAATTTAAGAGGAGTACTCATACTTATGAATACATAATGAATTAATATTAACACACATTTACTCTACAAACAAAACTAATGAGTCGTAATCAAGAACTCACACAAAAATACTGATTTTACAGAATTTCATTCACATACAAAAACAAAAACAGCAGCAATTTACATATTTCAGCTAGTGCATAAATAGATAGACGACATGCATGGAAAACATTGAATGGGAAAAATACATCAAATGGACCCATACCTGTTCGTTGATCTAACTAAAATGCGGCATATATAAAAGCACTTAGTTTTCTTAACACAGATTCACTATCGGAAGACATTAATTCTATACATTTTTGCATATTTGGTCCGTTTCTGTAATATGAAGGCATATATATATATATATACATCTGAAATCTGTATATAAGTTTCATTCAATCACAAAATGGTATTAGTCTTCTAGACGGCTTAGACCATCTGCCACTTTCTATTCTCAATCTATGAGAGGATACTCGTTACAAAATAAGGCTTAACCTGTACTTTTTAATATTACATAATACTAAGTATGGCTGAAGTTTAAATTTTGCTATATTTCTATAAAAACGAGATCTACTCGAGTTTACCAATCGACCGTTCCAATGTTGGATAAAAGTTTCTGTAAGTCGTTGTTCAATAGTTCCAAAAAATACAGTATCGTGACCGACATCCTAGAAATACCAGGCATCGTAAAAACCAAGTGTGCTTAGCAAATCTTGTAGTAGGAAATACTGTTAAGAAGACTGTGGTACATGATTGCACCAGACTGGCATCCACGTCTCTAATCAATTACCGTACAATAAGGTAATGGTGTTCAACACAAATACATAATATCAAAGCATTTAAGACGGCAAAAAAAAATCACTGAATGCGTGATGAAATTAAATATTGTGTAGACCCTCTTTAAACATGTCAGTAAAGGTACTTATGACCATGTTCTCAAGCAAATTTGCCGTAACAAAGTGTTCTGATATACGTGTACTGAAAACTCCTCTTCTATAAGTCCCCGTCAATGAACAGCTTTCTTAATGCCTTTACTTGTCTCCGTTTCATAACACTTTAGTATTCGATTTTTCAGTTAATCTTTATCTCAACATCAACGTTGAAGTCGGCAGTGCAATTTATTTTGTTTTGCAAATTTGCAACTGTATCAGAAGAACATCATCTGATGTACTAGCCGGTTTTTGATTCAGGATGTTGGTACTGATAGGTACAACCGCACCTTGTTGTTTGTTAGTTATAAATTGAAAACAGACGGTCCGTGCTGTCACAAACAATCTCGACTTGCGGTAGTTTCCTAAATTAAATAAATCTTTCACAATACGGACAGGATATGTTGACGTAAGTGTCGACTGCAACTGGTATATAAAGATGCGTTTATTTGGTTTCTTTACACATATCTGAAAGCGAAACAAAGTACGTTGTTTTATTCGTATTCGATTGATTTGACGTTGCGTAAATTTTTTATTTTAGTTATTACAATTAATTTTAATGTTGAATCAGTTGTTATTTGGATTTATGATTATTGTATTTTCTAATAAAAAGGTTCAAATAGAAAGGAAAAACGGATACACATATTACTCAAAGGTATTCATCAGAAGGGCTTAAAGTTGCTACACTTTAAATGATAACATGAGCGGAAAACAAAACGCCCAGAGTGAATAACGGTGATTAAATTTTGGTCATAAGTACAAAATCAATTTCCATTTCAATAATAATTGTTTTTCTTTGATTTTTATTACAAAGTTGTTGTCAAAATGATGTTACTTGTTTAACAGAACACATCGCGTTACCACATGATTATCTATTCGACCTCATCTTAACAAGACGCTAATTGACACCGCTGATAGTTTAGTGTTTCTACTTCACACATCCGATGATAAGTTATTTCAATATCTAAAATAACTATTATTAAAACACAATGAACACCACCTTTAACTTAATGTTGTGAATACATTATTTCGTGATTTAAGGGGCTATAAACATTGAACAATCAAGTGATACAATGCCTATGAGTTTACTGTTTTACTGTTTTAACAACTCACTCATGCATATATTTCTATAAAGCGGTATATCTACAGTATTTAACTTTGATTTTTACACCTAAAACAACACGCGTATTCAAGCTTTGTATGCATTTATTTACCAAATTACAATGATTTAGTGATATACTCGTCAAGGGAAACGATATACGCTGCACCATTATATTTAATTCTATAGTGGGATTTTTACTTACAACGCAACAGACCTGCTATCATTAGTTCGCATGCTATTACTACAATTTCTTTTCTCTCGCGCTCTTGAAGTGTCGCCGAAACAACCTTTCATTGATAACATGTATTTAACTGAGTGTTTTAAAAGACGAGACCTAATTTTTAAGTAACCATCTAATACATACTCAACGTTAATCCAAGTTTAAAAAATATAAAAACGATATGACCTCTATAATGTTTGGTTCATTTGCAAGAGGCCTGTTCATGTATACATCATGGTATTTCTTCTTGGGTGCGTTCTTTAGATCTCCCCAATATACATCAAGTCCTGGTTCTAGTCCCAGGAAACGGAATCGAGAGCGCTTCAAATAAGTAATAAGTACTTTAAATGCAATCGAGCTTAAATAAATAGGTTTAAACGAATTTTTCTATTTACAGATAAAATGAGGTACGCGATTGTTGCTGCGGTGCTCCTTTGTCTTGCTTTGTCCGGTATGTTTAACACTAAACAGGATTTATTAAAACCTCGTTCTGGGAAAACTGGGCGTAATGCATGTGCGTTAAGTTCGCACAGGCTAATCAAGGACGACATTTATTGATTTTATGGACTGCACAGGCTAATCTTGGACGACACTTAACGAACATGCATTAAGCTCAGGTTTCCCAGAACGAGGCTAATTGATAAAAGTGTGACAGATCCGTAAACAGTCGTTTTACATTTCATAGCTTATTTCAGTCTAATCAACGCATACTATTTACATACACATTACATGATCAATATCAATACATGGTATTGTCACTCAAATTGGGTTATATGAGATTGGTATTAATTGAAGTGCTTTGTACCATTTTGAATACATGCATAGAAATAACATATTAAAACAATACGTTATCACTTTATTTAACACAATTCATATTTGTTAACTTAATTAAATAGTGCATGCCATTCATAATATAATTATTATTGTACGGTTTTTACTTTTGATATATACATATTTTGAATGCATAATTAATAATAGTACAGAAAAAGTTAAACATAATGATAAAGAACAGTATATTATTCGCATTATGTCTCCATGCGTAAGAAATTGCTTGCGTATTGTTGTACAAGGGTTGTCGTGTACACCAGTAACTTACTGCTGTTCCTGTTTAAAATCATTCGAACTAACTTAATTTATGTATCAGTTACGTTAATGTAAGTTAATATGATTTATCCACAGCACAAGTTAATATGATTAACCACAGCACAGTATGTCCATCAGTACAGTTATAAGATACTTATCAATTTTACGCTTTCAGCAGGTGTTGATGCATGGCCTTTGTGTATATGTGCAACTGTTTGGGACCCAGTTTGTGGAGTGGACGGAAAGACGTACGGCAACGATTGTGAACTCTGGTATACTGATCACTGTATACATGTACACTAGTGTACTACATTTTAAGAGCATTAAGTGTTGCGCTTCTTTTATTTAAGTCAATGTCAAAGAATACATTTTACATATTCGTTATTTTTATATTAAAAATGTTCCGAACCGTTAAGCGAGTGTTTTTTGTTGATAAAGCATCTCTCATTAAGTCATTTCTATAACGGTTGATATAAGTTAACTCCCACCATGTTTTCAACTGTAACAAGTGGCATTTGTTATTTGCAAATATCATTACGTTTCAGTGGCGTTGCTCTAAAGCACACAGGCGGATGCGGGAAATGATCCGCGTTCTTAGCGTCTACAGCAGTTGAACATCTCCTTGATGGGTAAATTGTACTTTCTATGTCAGCCGAGCGAATTAGTATTTTCTTTTAAATAATACTTTAGCCAATAGTTTAAACTGTTGCTAGCTGATTATGGATACGTTATGTTTTTATATTTCCAGATAGTCAACAACCTGGCAAATAACTCGGTGCTGAATTTCATAACAGTTTAATAGTTTGTTGTTCACATGTATCGTGCTTAAGCATTTAATAAATAAAACAAATCCACTTATTGTGTTCAATTATGGTTTATGTAACACAAATTCACTGTATGTAAATAAAAGATGTTTTTATCTGACACCTTATAATTTTATCCACTGCATCAATGCCAAAAACATAATACAATACCACTTTGCAAGTAACATTTCATTATTTCTGAATTAAACTTTCCAAGGCGGTGATCCCAGTTAAAATTACTGAATGCTAATAGTTTGTGAACTGATATTAAGAAGAAGATAGGAACAAGAATTTCTATCATGATAAAGTCTCTGGAATTTCAATGTTTGTTATATTGAATTACGTTGTTATTTTTGTTTAATTGATGAGGATTATTATGTCGAGTAAAAACAGTCTACACAATGTTTCAATTTACATTATACTTACATCACACCATCAATAATGAATCAAACTGGTGTACACAAAGAAAAAATGTTAAATGTGACACGAGAATTGTAAGTGTAAGCCATGTAATTGCTTAAGTTGTGATTAATAAATGGTATGAAAACAACAGTAGTTCTTACATTTGTGTCCTAAACACAAAAGACGCATTCAGCTCCACCATTTAATTCCTACAAATCTCAAAATATGTCCATTGCAAAGTTACAATCAAATGCTATTGTGTCAGAATTTTAAACAGATATGCTGTGACTAAAGCTATTTCGTAACACACTGGAGACCCTCTATCATGTGATACGCCATTGGACAAGTCGCTCGACCTTTACATACGCTTGAAATAATAAGTGTGTTTAGACATTGTTAAAGTATCACAACACAATGGTATATCAATACAAGGATCACACACACATATATTGGAGAGGTAGCGTTTTGGTTCAGCAAAGCTTTTTTTTACATTATCTCATGTATTCTCCACGTACAAAAAGAATACATATATATTATAGTTATTACATTTATTCAAATGTACAATCGCTTTGAAATTGTTTCATAAATGCAACAAAATTATCATACGTCCTGTAATCAACTGTCACGCGCAATTAAAGAATGTAATTTTGTTTATTTTTATTACGCGATTTTATATTTGTCTTGTTTTTCTCCTATTTCTTTTGTTACTGTTTTATTTTCAAAAGAAAGACACTTTAGAAAAATGATGATAACTATTGGATAACTATGAAATATTAACAAATATCAGTGTAAAATACAAAAAGGAATATGTGCTTGGCATGAAAACTTAATCCATTCGCCATGACTCGTGGTTCAGGTTTGATAGTCCTTGCGTATTAGACGCAATCTGTATTTAACATTAAATCTGTATTCAACAGTACTATTCCATGTTTTCTCGAACTTATATACATGCAATAAACGAAGGTTATACAATTAATTTTACTATATGTTATTTAATTGTGTATATGTTTGTGTTATTTTCTATTGCACTGGTGTTATACGTCATTTGTTTAGATATTTTTTAGAAGTGCACAGTTTTGTATAGGTTATCACTGACAGCTGGGACATGCAAGTTCATTAAACATCCAACGTACAATACTTACATTACAAATAACTAATTTGTTGTCGCTGTTATCTTTTTAAACTTCATTTTCAGTTGATAATGCAAGCGTTTACATGCATTAATTACATACGTTTGTATGAAAAAATTTAAAACGTACTGAAACAATTAACTAGATTAACAGATTGTCACGCGACAAAAAGAACAACCATCTCTGTATTCTTTAAAATTTTCCTTAACTGTACATCAATCCATGACAATCTTGTAGTCATCATTCTTGTTGTTAGGCGCAAGGAAACCGCGACGCAGTTATTTATAAAGTTTATAAACTACATCGTTGTGTTATCATGCATGCAAAAAAGTTATAATACAATACTTTAAAAGATGTGCCAACATGTAAACATTATTTAAACCGCTTCGATGAAAACATTTAGTAAATATTAATTATTATTTAAGCTATTTAGTTAATTATATGTTTAATCAATTTAATTATCAGAACAGAACAGTTCTTTTCTTATTTATTATCATATCGCAAAACAACCTTTCTATACCGAAATATAAACATAACGTTCATGACCGTAGTGATCACAGAAACATCATTTAGAGCTTCACTTACAAGGTTTGCGGCATGTTTGTATTTAACGTTGGCACATCCCTCCCGTCGGGCAACATGCATCATGCACAAAACATAATGAATATTTGTGTTTATAATGAGGTTCTGATGGTTTTGTTTCAACCCTGACTGGACAAATGGCAGAACATACTTTCACATGAAATGCGGTTCAAAACGGCCCGAAACCATAACGGCCATGTACCAAAACGTTCAGGAAGTTATCGACGTGTTAAAGTACGGGTTCCTAAGTCTTACAACTGACGAGGCTTTCAGGGATCAACTCTAACCAAGAACTAAGCGACAAATAAAGTTAACTTTTATATCTTTTATGTTTATCCTAAATTGTTATGAACGTGTCAACAACATACCGGACATGATTCCTTATTCAGGATTTCAGCTAGAGATTCACTCAAGAAAGACAAACACGTCACACTACTGGCTGAGACGTTCATTTACGTCTTTCGTACAATAAGTAAATACAACAATTGTACAATATACATATATCCTGACATCATGATACAAACTATACAAGTGAATGATGATATATCGACCACAACATTTAATTATAAAATGTTTTATCCAATTTACTTAAAATAATAGATAAATCACATTTAAAGGGCAACAACTGGAACGAATGAAGGAGACCATTCCTACTACAGACACGATCGTTAACGGCCCATATTTACTTAAGCATAGCAAGAGTGCTAAAACATATAATGTCACACAGCAGTTGTACAGAGTTTTCATTGTTTTGTGGCTTTCAATGACGGTGAGTTACCTACCAAATCGGTAAATTGTGATCGGTGCATACTATTGAAGATATTAGTGCAGTAAATACAAGCTATATAATACTGAATTTTAGTTCTGATGTTGGTGCTTTATTTACGATGTTTCTGAAGTTGACGCAATTTGACCGCGCTTAATCTCGTAGAAATTTGCCTTATTATCGTTTAAAATGATATAAAACCGTAGAAAGAATGATGGCAGGCTAGAACTGCCTCGCTAGTAGCAGCATATCAAAGGGATGGATCCCGTCAGTCTCTGGTAGATTTCTGGACAACAACGCTCTGGACTAGACGTCATACTTACCGCCTTACTCAAGTAGAAGGCACATCCCTTGATATAAATTCTAGTAATGGCTCTCTTACCAGGCCGCTAGAATATCTGATAAATAAATATTAATAATGTGCAAAAAGTATCTGTAGCATAACATGCGACTGATATGTCCAAACAAAATAAAACGCGACAGTGTTTAAAATTATTGTTTGTATTTAAGTAAATTCACAGTTTTTATAAATTAAAAATACATTCAGATGGACCCACGAAGTAGAGTGGTTTATACTAGACTAACTTGTCGGTTTGTCTTATTTTTTCGGCCTGCTACGTATAACGAAATTCGTCGCAGGGGACGGCTTTTGTCACTACTTTGACATATATGTTGTGAAATTACCGTTCTCTTGTACATGAACGCTTCAAGAACGTATACATAATTTAAGGATTTAACTTAACTTACTTATACTTTCTCGAAGTCAACGACAAAGACCTCAACCGCGATATTATCCATTGCACCTTGGCTTGGAATATCGTATTATAATCTGTTCTGCTCTCGCAATACATCAGAGGAACCACAAGTCGCTTCTGCTGTGTATTGTTATCCTTCTCCACGAAGGCATACATTAAAAATAGATGTCCTGGTTGTTCGAAAGGAGCGCCTACAACCTATAACAATATAAAGGAAATAAGCATGGCCTTAAGAAAATAGTATCACAGACATTATTTATTTGTTATATATTTATCTAACAGTTTGATTTCATCTGCAAACACATCCTTAAAGCATAAGTAGCTTAAATCTTCCATCCATAAACCAACGTATGGTACTGGTTATTAACTGGAGTTGATATTGGGTAGCAAAAACGTTTTTCGTTCATTTAGTAATAAATATCTTATTTTGGGGGGCATGTTTGTCGAACATGCTTGTTGTTGCGTAAGCGCCCTTTCAACAGGACATACATATTGATAAAGACAGGTATATTTGGTATTTATTTATACATACATGTGTTGTGATCGCCAATCAGAACACGTTTCGGTAAACGGCAGTCTCATCTTAACGACAATCCAGTGTATACTAAAAGGATCGAACCAGTATAGCCTGTTAGGACTGCTTAGGCTAATCTGGAACGATACTTTACGCACATGTATTAAGCTCGGTTCTCCCAGAGGCTGGTCTTGGTGAGCAATGACTTTTGCAGTCATTTGTATTTTGCTGATGAACTTGCCTTTTTTGTCTATTTGCTCTGTAACTCAATATTACATACTTACTATAAATTTTATTACATACTATACAACTAGATTATACAACTTCAAACGAGGTCTTGATATGATGTACCTACATATGAAGTCACACAATATTACAGTAGCTTAGTTCATTCATAAGTTAATATAAAGAAGTGAAACTCCAGAAGCTGCAGCAGTATTGCAATTCTATCATACACACCTTTGTGGCCCTTTATTTTATGGCAAGGAACCAATTGCCAAAAGGTACAGTACGGCACAAAACGAAACAACATATACACATAGAAGAATAAAGCTAGGGTCACCGCCTTGGAACGGTCAATGCTAAGCATTGGGGGTTTAAGGAGCGAATGTCTTATTTCTAACATTATTACGGTGACCATGACCCCACCAACCCGAACGAGATCCAATTTCAATGTAAATTTATGTATGAGGTACTTCATTTAAATAATTCGATTCAATCATGAGTATTTGAGCAAAACCATTGTTCTACTTTAGCAACAGTGACATTCACGTTATATGTCCGATAGTCGGTTCATGTCAAGTCTGAATATACTAAGTTGTGGCGTGTTCTGAAAAAACTGGGCAAAATGCTTGTGCGAAAATTGCCATCCCATATTAGTCTGTGGAGTCCGCACAGGCTAATCAGGGACGACAATTTCCGCTTGTATGGAATTTTTGGTTTAAATGATGTCTCTTCTTAGCGAAAATCTAGTTTAGGCGGAAAGTGTCCTCCCGGATAAGCCTGTGCGGACTGCACAGGCTAATCTGGGATGACACTTTACGCACAAGCATTTTGCCCAGTTTTCTCAGAACACGCCACAATTTATGTAGGAAGTTTTGTAGCTGAAGCGCAATTCATTCTCGAAAGATATTTTAATTTAAACAAAAATACAACGATGGCCACACCCAATACCGATACAAGTCTTTTTTATATGTCGATGTATATATGTGTGCAGTTTTATCAATTTATCTTGATGTGTTCTAGAGTAAGAGTTATATAACAGTGTACTGTAAAGAAAACGAGATTTAATTAATTTTTGTCTATGAACGTTTTGTATTGATGTACTTTTCATTAAAATGTTATCGACCTTGCATTGTATTATTTATTTGAAGATGCGTATAAATGTTTATCCGCGGGAATATTGTCTTAAATATGAGAAAAGGTATCAAACTATCTTTGAGGATACTTTGAAGTTTGTTTTCAAAACACAGCCACGCTATTGCACAACACTTTATAAACGTTAACATAATTAGTAAACCTGGCACACAAAACATAACAAACTTCGGAACAAGAAAGAAGAGGTTGGTATAATCGGTAAACCAGTCGTAATATTTAATTGGTGAACAATGACTTTTGCAGTTAAAGGAATCATTGCAAGGTTCAGCATAGAAAAACAAGTTTATCTCTTTTCTCATTAACCCTGGGTCATCTATCGCTATTGTCCGTTGATCGCGACGAACGGTTATATTTGCAGATCAATCGCGTATTACATTTCTCTGTAAGGTAACCATTTCCATAGTCTGTGATTTCGCACCGTTTTGTTTTTATATTTTAATATGATATTGATATAATTATTCAAGTCTGGCGCACACAAACAATATTTAAATTATGACCAACTGAAGACAGTCATTCAATTCAGAGTCAAACTGTAAAAAGCATTTATTTCGAAACATAACATGTTTAAAATGGAAGCATGCAGAAACAAAATTGGTTAATACAAAACATACACTTCATGCATGTTTGCTTTGTGGCTTAAACATGTATATTACGAAAAAGTAACACAACGTTTTGCACTTTGAGGTAAAGAACAATTTGTAAGTAATAAACTGCACGCGTTTCGTACATTGGAAATATTAGACTATGTTTACATTATTGTAATTCTTTTTTTTTCAGAATATCATTATGATAAACTATTTATTCAAACATGTATGAGTTCATAGTCAAATTTTGGATTAAAAATAACAATTACTTCGTGTTTACCATGGTCTATAAACTACCTTTTAAAATAAAATTATACAATAATTTCTTAAGCACAGCAACGGTGCTATAAAATACCATTATTGCATCCAATTAAAACAAATGTCTTTTCAACAACCTATTTACTCATTTGTATTCTATGAACAATGTTTTATTGTGAACACAGTTTACCAAACATATAGCAATAACTGATATAATTCATAATGTGCAAATATTGCCATTTAATAATCCATTATTAAAAGCATTTAAAATATATTCAGTAATTCACATGCAAGCGTCAAATATTGTTTTTTTTTTAAATCATACAAAATTCTCTTAAAACATGCATGTTTTCATAACATTTGAAAACTTAAAGCGAGTTGTAAACAAATTGAAACAAGTACGATTTACTATAACAAAATTAGGATTTCTAAACGTATGTTTTGTATGGTATTTACACAAGGAAAATACATCTTAGTTATAAAACTAATAACATATCGTTTAGTGTATAGAAATCGATCCAATAAAAAAGTTTGTATAACGATTTTATCAATAATATAGTTTTGAGTACAAACGCCTGATTGACCCAGAGGTAGGGCGTTATATGTTGCTTACGAGGATCCATCAGCCCGACAAATACTCTTGCCAGTCATTATTGTCAATGAAAAATAAATGTTGGAAAATTATACTCTAAAGACATTATTCTGAGGGACCTCTTTGTTAACCTCAAGATGTCTTATATTTACGGAAAGTCATCAACGGCACATACAATAAAGGACAATATATACAATACAAACAATAAAAATAAAACAATTATAGAACTGGGTGGGGTCACCGTCTTGAAAAGTTCAATGCAAACCACTAGGGGTTAATACTGCTCGAGAGGCTAGTCGAAACTTATTCAACAAATAAATGACATAAAGTGCTTGATTTGGCTCATCAAAGTCTCGGTTTCTGGATGAATACTGATCGTTTCATGTATGACGTTTATAGACCACGTGTCGAGGTAGACAACTCTGTCATGTAGACTTTCAAACTCTTCTCGCAATATTTTTATGTAAAGTAATGACATCTTGTTGTCAACCCATCTATTACTTCCATCCAAAACGTAACTTGGACTTTTTATAAAAAATAAAGCTTTTGGTTTTAATAATAAAAAATCTTTGATGCTGTTTACAAGAAAACGAATTCTATCCTTGTAAAAGGAAACAGGAAAGGGTTGCAAATGAGAATGGTAAACAATAAAAAAGATAAACTTTTCACCAGGAATATCAGTTTTACTAAGCCGCGATAATTCTGTGTATACGGAAGTGATACCATTGAATGGTACCTCCGGACCGGAAAAGGGCATTGCGTGTTTTAAAAAGGTCACATTAATGCTAAAACTGGAGAATGTATTTCGCCAGTTATACGTGTTATGTCCGAACATCAACACGCGAAGGTCTATTTTCGGTCGTATTTCTAATACCTCATTAACAAAGAAGTCCGCATATTGTCTGGCGGTAGAATCTCCAAAAAAATAAAGCTCTCTTCCTTTCAAACAACGTCGGTATATTTCAACTGTATGTTCTATATTCGATTCGCATATAGGAAAATGCCACGTTTTGTTGAGCCAAAACCCAGCAACGCGGTCGGTTATATTTTGCCAGGTCAAAGCTTTTGGGACCTTGCTGCAAAGGACGTTTGTGTTAGCAGCAAAGTTATCTGAGGGTAATACATCAATAATGACGTCTCTCGACAGTTTATCTGCCACCGGAAGATCCACTTTTACGGAGTTGATGATAATTCTGATTCCATCAAATGATCCAGTGTGTGTATATTGCAGATCTTCACATCTTAACCGAGAATTATATGGATGACCACAAAAATAAGGCAAATTATCGTTTTGCATCGTTAAATTACAGACGCCATTGTATCCAAATATTGTTTCACTAGGAAGGCACAGCGTATTTTCCACGTTATTTTTATTGACGAATTTTGCTTTGAATCCCCAAACATCAGTCATTGCAAACACAGATGTTCCGTATACTTTCTTTGTTTGAAAACGCTAACAGGTGTTCTCTAATTTTGTGGCTAAATTAACCCAAACCTGTGTCGTACCTGTCCAAGGAAATCTAAGATAAGCAGAATAAGTACCGTTGTCATGGTCAATCACATGACTTGCCAATTTTCCGTTACCATAAACCTGTTTGGCAAGTACAAACAAAAGATCACCCCCTCTGGTTTTGGGTTCATTTTGTTGATTAAACGTTTGTACTATAACGTTGATAATGTAGTCATTCGGCATTAAATGTTCGCGAACGTACACGTTAGAGTACTTGGCGTTGGTTGTATCGGTCATATATACCACATCTGCACCTCGGCACATAATATTGAATTGTTCGTGGTCATATTCTTTAAAGGAAACGCTGGCATTTGTTTGAGCTTCTTGTAAGCGTACGATACTAGAAGACAAATTGAAGTATACGTGGTTGTCAAGTAGTTCATTCCATGTCAAAAAAATCGAAATTGCGAGAAATATCCAGCAAACGATTTTAATTGGTTTCCATGACTTATAAAACGTGACAATCGAGAATATCTTTCCCATTTTCTTTCGTCATGCGTTCAACCAGAGACGTATGTATAGTCTTCATTCTGAAATAAACAAACAATTAATGTTTATATGACATGGTTGCATACATCTACCATACCATAAGCATAAAAGGTTCGCTAAATTCGTGCTACCATCGACTTTTGGTTCTGTCTAGTTTGTATCTTAATATGTGTGTTGTTGTTGATGTTTTTTTTTCGAACGAATTTAATAATCTGCTTAAATTGAAAACAAACTCGAATCTGAATGCGTTCAAGAAATGACATTATAATTATAATTTGATTTATTAAAATCTGAATTGAACTAGTTATTTCGCTGTAAGACAATTAATGTATAACTATCATTGTAGCATTTGCGTTAGAATGAAAACTAGGCAAATTTGATTAAGCTTTCAACGTTGTATTGCAAGTAATACAGGAGTCCTCAACAGGCGAAACACATTTTGGACATTATTTTCGCATTTCCCTTTATCTTTACAAATTTAATAACCAAATCAAGTGTCACTTTCCCATTGCAGTATTAATATATGTTTGGTTTCAGACATTCCCCAGAACTTGAAACTCTGGTAAAGAGAAATCACAGTTATATAATATAACAAATATAATATGGTATACAATAATATAATATAATATGGTTTAATATATGGTATATATAATATTAACAACTGCTTGCGAAAAGGCAAATGCACCATGATTATGGTAATATAGCATTAATTACGAACATTATTTTGTTATGAAAATTTAATGTGCTCAGAATTTGTGGAATTAAGGAATATTCTACTACGTGATTATCATATTAAAGCACGACAATATAATTTATTATAACCAATGTTTGATTCGTTTTGTGTATCTTAGTACACCTAGATGAAACTCAATGTCTGGTAATTAAAAAGGTAAATTGCTTTCACATAATTTAAGAATAATGCTATTATATTTGACAACTTTGACATTCTGTTTTTTTTTTTTCACAGCCCTGGGAGCCGTTTCATTTGTACTACCGGAAGTAGGCTACGTCTTACGTTTTTTTAAAGACGTTTTTACCGAAATCGCGTTTTAATCAAACAATTCGTTATGTCAGACTACATGCATTTCCTAAATGAATTTACAACTGGGTCAGAGCAATCGTTTATGCCCGCAATGACGGCGTTCAATTTAGTAAATGATTAGATGTATTAATGAATAAGTCTGAAATCAAGCAAATCCGTCCCAGGCTTCGTTTTAACCTGCAAACAAAGCACACATTGTGGCGGTTCGGGTTCCATCGGCAATTATCAATGGGATATGCTAAATTAAATTTCATACCGAGTGATTTTGAATTCATGTTTAATCCTGCTTTAGTATTCTCAAAGAAAGAAGGAATATTTTATATTCAAACTGAATTGTATATACTTAAGTTTTATGCTGTACAATTGTAAAATAGTTTATAGACTAGTCTAGGTTTTAAGAAGCAAATGGTATTTTAACGTATGAACAATATTGACAAGTGTAAATAATACCACATAGTCTTAGATACAATAACTTATTTTAATAGAAGTAAGTTTTAACCATGTGGCAGTAATTCGATAGTCAAGAATTGTAAATGTATATAATTATATAGTCTCTTATAAATCAAATCCGTCACAGGCTTCGTTTTGATCTGCAAACAAAGCACACATTGTGGCGGTTCGGGTTCCATCGGCAATTATCAAAGGGGTATGCTTAATTAAATTGCATACCGAGTGATTTTGAATTCATGTTTAATCCTGCTTTAGTATTCTCAAAGAAAAAAGGAATTTTCTATATTCAAACTGAATTGTATATACTTAAGTTTATGCTGTACAATTGTAAAATAGTTTATAGACTAGTCTAGGTTTTAAGAAGCAAATGGTATTTTAATGTATGAACAATATTGAAAAGTGTAAATAATACCACATAGTCTTAGATACAATAACTTATTTTAACAGAAGTAAGTTTTAACCATGTGGCAGTAATTTGATAGTCAAGAATTGTAAATGTATATAATTATATAGTCTCTTATAAATCATATTAATAGTATGATTGGTCGCATACATGTAACTGTACTTTTTATATGTATTTTATTTGTATATGTATTGCGAATGAGACTTTAATAAAACATTGAATTGCATTATGTCAGAATTAAAGCGTTTTATGTCTATAAAAAAGTGCAATAAAGCCATACACTTAAGACGTTGTAACGGTAAATAGTTAACATTGAGCCATCGCAAAAAGTCAAAATGGCCTGCCAGCTAAATATTGTCGAGGGTCTGTTGTCGAGGGTTCTTTAAAAAGAACCGTTGAACCGGAAAACGGCGAAGTAAAATATATTTAATTCTTTTCATGAAAATGCACATTTGTCAGATCATTGTAGAAATTATTATTTTTTTCAAAAATAGCGTTATTTATTTGCAATAACAAACTTTTTGGAATACCGATGCGTTGCTACCTCTTAACTTCTCTTCATTGGTGTATATTGTCAAATTATCAACGTTAAATACAAAAAACTATGTCTTAAACTATATATAACGTGCGCATCGAAAATAGTTTAGGTTTTTCTTTTTTTATGTTTTTATTTTTGGTTTCTGTTAGAAAATATTAACTTTGCATTTTGCAGTCAGTCATTTACTGAAAATTAAAATGTTGTGCTTTTTTGAAACTTTAAAAGAAAACACAAACTTGATCGCTTAACTGGTAACTAAATGTACATTTTTAAAATACCCGTAGGTATCAATATATGTATTAAAACAAATGCCTGAAATTTTACATACTAAAATATAATCAATCAATTAGTGTTCTTACTTTATATGGTATGCCCCATTTTTGTTTCAGCCAGGTACGTGTTCATCTTATAGCGCCACTGTATTCAAGCTTTCCTCGTTAGTTGAATAACCTCGATTAATTCATTCAATTATTCACAATGACATCACATAATCCTTAAACGAATGGAATCGATTTCATAAATATTTTTGGCAAATACCAATATCGTTGGTATGATACCGTATCATTGCGCTGGTTATAAAACAATTTTCGCTGTATATAATGAGTGCTTTGCTCTTGTACTATCCGCATTAAACCAACGATTTATCTTTGAAATTCTAAAGCATCGTTTGCCGTAAACACGAAATAACATCCGATAAATTATAGAAGACAGGTAATTAATACACAAGTCCATATCAAAAGAGCCAAAGGCAAATAATAAAGGGATAACTGTCGTGAATACATTAAATATTTTCTTTATAAATGCGCAACCGACTTAATGAATCGTGCGAAAATAAATCCATTTTTAATGAATGGCTATATCAATCAGAAGGTTTTAGCGAATACTTTAAAACTATATTCTGCCTTTGTTGACTATGAAAAATGATAGGACTATTCTAAAACATGGGGTCTCAAGATAAACATCGGGAAAGCTTAAATGTGTATTTTTCAAAAGTATAGAAATATTCAGAGATGGGAACTCAATGGTGACAAGTTTGAGACTGTTTAACGTAGTTTGATAGTTAGTTTTTTCTATAATTGTTCACTCAAACGTGCAGTTGAGGCATTGAATCTAAATTGCTACTCTTCGATTCAATTGTAACATCAATAATCCCGTAAGGCTGTGAAGTATGGGGAATTAATGATATGCAGGATGTTTATCAATTGCACTACAAATTATGTAAGCAAACACTTGGGGTCGTCAATAAAATACTGCTGAGCTAGCTGAGTTTTGCCGCTTCCTGTCATTTATAAAGAACCAGCCCTACACAATTGGTTTAAAATCACGAAATAACAGAATACTGTGATTTATAGAGTTTTCAATTCCCGAACTACCGATGATGCTTGCATATATATTCATAGCAAATCGTGTTGGCCTAATGCTGTTAAGTTGTGGTTATACCATTATCACGAAATTGATTACATATATATGCTTAAACAAAGGGTCCGCGATGTTTACAATCAAAATTGGTTTCAAACTATACAGTCTCAGAGTAAGTTTAACTATTATTTAAAAAAGAATGTAGTTTTGAAACCTTCTTGAACACTATATATAATGAAAACACACAATACCATTGAGTAGATTACGATTAAGTTGGCATCAATAAGAAATATAAAGAGGAAGTTTTAATAATATCAATGATCTTAAGTGTACAGTGTTTATTTAATGCTTTCCGGTGGTTTATAGAGAAAATCAATGAATTAAAACTGATATTTCACTATTTAACACCGTGAACATTAACAGTGAAAAACTATCGATAATTTGCATTGTTTTACCGGAACTATTTTTGGCAAAACTACAAAAACAAATCATTTGTAAGCATAAAATAAAAAGAAAATTTGTTGGATTCGGTGGAATATCGATTTGAATTCACTCGTGATCATAGAAAAAATATATCAAAATCGATATTCCACCAAATCCAAAAATTATCCTCTATGTAATACAGGTATGATATAATCTTTTGTTTTTTATGTCTTTGCTAAATACTAGTATATGGAGATATTTGAGGCATCAACACCTGCATAACGCGTAAAAGGTATGCTTAATGGACGTACCCTGGTTGTTCATATTAACTTATATAATAGTAATTAATATAATAGAGGATTGAATTATGTCATTGCCATGCCAAACATGTAAAATGCGCGTCTCTTCTTATTCTGTACACCACAAGTTAAAAAACAAACTGAAATTTTATTTAGTATATATTAATTTTACTTTCTTTGTAGGGTTACAATGCATGGTTATATACAATAGAGGCTGATATCCCGAATTACTTACATATCTGTTTGTCTATTCATTTTAAATGAGGACTATTTTTCATTTTGCTGTGCACAGGTCGTCAATTTATTTTCAGATGTGAATTGGTTTGTTTTTAAGTAAAAAAATAAACAACATATCAGCGATAATCTGGTTAGACTATCAAATGCATTACCGGGTGCCACTAGATAGCACAGCATTGCATAGACGTTGACACAATTTACACAAATCAAAGACGACGATGCATAGACTATCTAAGCAGTTATGTAAAGTATATATTATAACCGGTAAAATAATTAAAATACCCGAATAGACTCATTTAATGAGTTGGATAGGTGTCGTTGTCACTGTGATTAAGGACGTATGCTGTTTTTTTTATACTTAGAATTTGATAATTTTTGGTATTTAGCTAGAACCATCTGTTGTGGATAGAAAAATAAAATAAAAATCATGGATCACCAGTGTTGTTATTTTTTCGTGCGCACTTGAACAACATACCTATTTCAGCATAAGTATAAATTGAAAATAAGGCAAACACAAATAAATCGATTAAATTAGTGGAAAAAACTGTTTAAAAAACTCCTTTCCCTCTCTGTTTATATAACAATGATTTAACTTAACTGCACATTCATAAAAACAAAGAAGATTTTTCGGGGCATTAATTTATCAAAAACAACAACAACAAAAGTCAAATATGAAAATCCATTTTATGCATATTACTTTATATATTTAAAGTCTTTCCCGTANATTCAAGTTATTAACATCTAGAAACTGTTTTATAACAAATACCCAATTTTTACATAAACGATTAGACTTAGATGATACCCAGAGTGCTATTCGCTATGTATCAAGATCAATTAAAGTAGGCAGTATCCAACTAAAAATAATATGTATATGATACACTTCAAAGGGCACAGCAACGGTATTTATTGTAATTCTTTTCATGACGTGACCAATTCACGGCATTCCATTGTTATGCATAAATGTGTCTATTAGCAGTTTTATATTATTGGAATTAGTAAGAAAATGTAGACGCAAAAAGTATATGCACACCGTTAAAGGGACTGTAAACCATGAATGACGAAAAAAGAAAAGTTCTAAAATACCGTATTTTTTTAATTATTAGTTTATAGTGATTAAAATATCACGACTGGTATATTACATTACTTGAAAAAAGTTCATATTTTCAGTATATTCGGTAATAAAATTTCGCGATGTGAAATCAAAAGTACATCGCGAAAATAGGTGACATAACGATTTCCACACTTTAAATAACGCAAGTAGATTGATCATTTTATATATAAAATATATACAATTCACTACGCATGAACAACTTGCATTTCTGGGTTTACCACGTGACGATGATGATCAATCTACTTGCGTTATTTATAGTTAACGGGTAGTTACCAGGTATGCATACCCAGTAAAAAATAAAAAATAAAACAATAAAGTAAAAATAACAAATAAACTTTTTCCAAGTAATGTAATATACCAGTCGTGATATTTCAATCAATCTTAACTAATAATTGTAAAAAATACGGTATTTTATAACTTTTCTTTTTTCGTCATTCGTGGTTTACAGTCCCTTTAATGAACGATACAACCATAATTCAACGAAAGTAATTTATTTATTTGAAAACGTATACACGCTACTAAAACGTTTGCATGTGAATAGATTACAAACATAATTATTTGTATGCATATATGTTAAAAAAATCATTCTCTTCATAAATATACTTCGGTATCTTTCATAAGTTTTTTAAATTATAATAACCTATTAGTTTTTGATACGCCACTGTAATGTTATAATACTGAAATCAATCTTGATTTTTAAAGTCTACATTGACTCACATTTTTTTCAAAGTAAAAAATACACTTTTAGGACGTTTTGATAAAGTTTGATTATTTTGTTTGTTAATCATAATTTATATTTGTGTTTTTTTTCCCTTCCCGAAAATAGATTGAATCCCAACCTACCAAAAATGGTTATCAAACAATAAGAAAACAAAGATATAAAACTAGGTCACCAGGGACGTTTGTCTATTATTCCAGTTAAACTACAGGAAATAAAACTAGTAGTAAAACAATACATGCTAAACTCCTAGAAAGTTAATTGCGATTGCAAAGGCATTAACTAATTGAATAATTATCCGTTTCTGTTCGCTCAATATTATTTGGGTCATTGTGCTGTTCATTGTTAGACGCAAAATCCGTTATATACTATAATGCTTATTGCTGATGTTTCCCCGTGTACAAATACGGGCCTTATCAAGTTCCCGCATGCTACACGTGGTTGCATGGCGCGCCTTCATCAGTTCAGCTTGTCATAAAATAGAAAGAAATGTTTAACAATATTTTGATGCAGGGCAAACGTTCGTTTTCTTTGATGTGACTTGTATTCTATAAATGAATTGCACGTGTAGTACCCGCATGTTTTCAAATACATTGATTAACAATCAGACAGCCTGAAAATGTCATGTTCATCTTTTGTTTTCAATTGCTTACAAATAATAAACAAAACAGTTTTGTTCTAATCAAATTGATCAAAGAGAAACATGATATGCAACTGAAATACACAATAATATTCGCGTATATCTTTTTGAACGTCGAGCAAGATGCAACCCCACCCGCACTTGAACCAAGAGTAATAAAGCGTCGTGAATAAGTAATATGCATTCATCATTGATTCTATGTAATAAAATATATCAAACAACACCGCATGAACGTTGATATAGTTAGTAAATGTGTGAGCAATTAAAATTATCAAAGTATTGAGATTAATTTTTAAGCATAACCTCAAATGTACCTGACATTTAAATTATAATTTATGCAAATTTAAGTATATTTTTGTGACATGTTCAAAATATATGAACATTCGATAACACTTTCTGAAATGCGCATGAAA
Source organism: Dreissena rostriformis (assembly GCA_007657795.1). Taxonomy (NCBI): domain Eukaryota; kingdom Metazoa; phylum Mollusca; class Bivalvia; order Myida; family Dreissenidae; genus Dreissena; species Dreissena rostriformis. The sequence goes on from VMBQ01000296.1 coordinate 89,010, forward strand.
GCTATCCTTTTTAATATGTCTAAGTTGCGACAAAATTATCTCAAATTATAAAGTGCATCGACAATTTTCCCGTATTAAGACTCATGCTTGCCGTTACAATCACGCTATAAAAAAGGTTTGTGTGGTCTTAGTGATGATGGACGATTCTTATTGTGCAGTGCATAGGACACATATTGTGTAATCAGTTTCCTTGCTTAATAATAATTGATTTTTTGGTGTTATTCCCATTGTTATATCATCCCGTTTTGATTCGAATATCCGAAAACGCATACACGTATTGCGCAACCGGTGTTACAGTAAAAACAAATTTGCGTGAAACTAAACTGCCGCGTACGTCCTTAAATGGGAATTATCTAAAATTACGAAACAAACTGTTATATAAATGGCCACTTTAATAAAATATTTCTGCAATTTATCATCGAACCATACATATGTGCTTATGAGGGAACAATTATTGTGTTTGTAATATATATACCTTAAGGGTACCAACTTGTGCATTTATGAATTAAGGTTGTTGTCCCACAATACATTGCGACTTCGTTTACAGGTTAGGGGACGTAAGTTGCTTTTCAATTGCCAATGTGTACATCTGGGAGTTGTCTTCCGTTTTTATATGATTAGGTTATATGGATACATTTATTTGTCTTTTCAAATTTAAAAGAGCGTGTATTATAACGGATGAACACATATCAACTTAAATTAAAACTAGAGATTTGTCAGATGATGCTAACGGGCCCCAGCTTATTTGAAGGTGGGGGTGGAAGAAAATCGATAATCAGATAAATCTGTTTTGGCTGACTGGGGTTACCTTTTGGTTTCCGCTCTCTTACTCTAGATTATATACTAACGCCAGATATAACTTAAAGCGAGGTTTGGGTATGATGCCACACAATAATACAGTATCTTAACTCATTCATCAAGTTAATTAGCGGATTTCTTTTTCTAACTTTATAACGATGACCTTAACCCCACCAACCCAACACTAGGTCCAAATTAAATGAATACCTATGTATGAGATATTTCATTAAAATAATTCGATTCAAGCATGTGTATTTGAGCAAAATCTTCGCGCTTTTTAGCAACAGTGACTTCAACGTTATATGTTCCATATCCGCTTCAAGTCAAATCTGGATATATGAAATTCTTGTATGAAGCATTATTAATTAATTCCAATATATTCTCACTGGAATTTTCTATTAAAAAATACAACGGTGACCTCATCTAATCACAATGCAATCCCTTTTCAGATGTCACTGTGTCTACGAACGAAGTTCCATCACTTTATCTTTATTTGTTCTATAGTTCGAGAGATGAACCAAAACATGACGCCACCCAAAATAGAAACATGTCATAATATAATTATAATTATGCATCGCATGGTACCATTGTTTATGCTGATTGAGCTCAATTCGCCTATGATGTTACGATAAAATTACCAGTTGAAGACGGAGATCTCGACAAGTGTGAATTCCCTTTACAATGATATATATATATATTATATTCAAGTCATTTAAGTACAAAATTCACGTGCTGCCAAGTTATAATCATTAATTAAGGCGTTGTACCTCGATTGCGGCAAATGGTCAATTAAGTTTCTGTTCAATACATTTTTTTTTGCAATAAAAAGTGCAAATTATATAAGATGTAAAAGATAACACGCTCACATAATGCATTCAATTATGAGAATATGTTTTTGTACATAATCATGTTGGTGCACATGCAACACATATAAAATTATGTGTGCAATCATCGTAAAGAACATACAGATCAATGGCAAATTATTCATATAAGATCATAGTAAAATCTGGATTACGCTTGATTGGTTGAGACACGATTATGTATGCCTTTAGACATTATACATATAAAAAGGATATTTAATAATGTACTGCTGAATTATTATTATCTTCTTTTACGAAAGGTAAGTCAATGAACATAACAGTATTCTACAAATGAACCGAATGGGATGTCTTTAACATTTTTTTAAACTCTTTGAAAACATATCTTTACAGATAATAAAAACAGAATAGTAGATATACTTACTAGTATATTTTCATTGGGATTTAAAGTGTGCATACATAGAGTAAACATAAATGAGGCTACCTTGTAAAAGCTGCGGGATAATTTAAAGCTGTTAACAATTATTAACATGAGAGAGTTAACATGTACATGTTTAATGATGTATAAATTATAAAAGGATGTAAACAATATCAAGGTCTTAACCAAATCGCATTTACACATTCAGATGAAAAGGCATGGAACACAAAATTGTTAAACATGTATGTTTCATTACACATAGTTCCTCAAATTAACATTAATTGAGGTATAAAAACATTATTTTTAATTATTCATAATATTTGTATTATTGTGGAAAAACCGCAACACCAAAAAAAACTATTCTAAACACTTAGTGTGTGCGAAAATATTATTAAATAGTAAACTTACTTTATTAAAAGATTCTGAATTATTTTTTGAAACTGTTTTCTAACATAAATATACTCATACTTAATTCATTTCTTCGTTCAGTTATGCTTGGAATACATTAAAAAAAACTGGTAAAAGTACCACTTTGTAAGCAAAATAACATTATGAGTGGCTCTAAAATAATATAACAGTACACCGCACAGACTTTCGTAACAATATCAAGATGGATACGTAGTGTACTGTAATTTAACGTAGTGAAATCATCGAACTAATTATTTAAAATTACTTCTTTCAATTTACACACACTGAGAAAAATCATAACTCCATCTTATAAAGTTTTCAACCAATGAACTACCTTACCATATTCTTTTTTTTATTAAACATGTATAATGAACATAATATATTATAAAACAATTAACAAAACAAATTTACTCGCATATAAAACGGCAAAGAAAGAGGCAATCAAATATAAAAAAGTACGCTATATATTTATAAGTTATTTTATGCGTTCAATTATTCATTAAAACAAAATAATCTCAAAGTGTTCTAACAATAGAACACTATGTTTGTTTTTAAATTTTGATGGCGTTCACATCATTCCGGTGATTGTTTTAGGACTGTAACAGCAATTCGAGCTCACGTGCTTTAAACCCAAATTCATACCACTATTATTATTTGTGTTTATTCGTGTCATATGTGTGTCAATGTTGGTATTTAAATAACACAGTTTGTTTTTACCACACCACCTATCGTTTTAAAAACAAAGCAAAAATCAAACGAACTCTAAATTAATTTGAAACTGAAACTGAGCGACGAAATGACAACAACTGACAACATACTGCTTTATTACATCTGAGCCTGCATTCACCAACCAATTATTATACCTAAGGATGAAAGATAGACTTAGATCCTACAAGACATGGTTCGGAGTTTGAAGATATATTGGTTGCCAGTTTGTTTTGTCAATGACACATTGTTTTCTAACCCGTATAATGTGATTATATGATATACATGCCACGTAAAACAGACAATTCAAATATGTATAGCCCATTATAGTTTTAATAATATTCTTTATTCTTAGACATAACTGTAATATTTGGGTTGATGAATGCGGGCCCTGTGTTAGGCCAACTCAGCGTAATGTATTCGTTTAATTTGTACGACATAAGTCGCCACTGTGTCCATATACGTTGATCATCTTGTAATCTCCGCAGATCTTGCTGCTGTCTCCGGGACACGGAATGTTACAATCTGTGTTAGGCCTCTTTTTAGTAGCATCTAGCACGTTGCCACAGAAACACTGGCTCCCGTTCTTATAATTAAATGCATACAAGTAATTTGTAACAATTTTACGGATGCATATATGCATGTGTTATCGTTTTATTAAACATGATGATGTTGAAATGTTTAATGAAAACAAGGAAGCCACAGTAACGCTTATATACTATTAAATACGACTATAACTACTCCTACTCCTACTCCAACTACTACTGCTACTGCTACCGCTATTACTACTGCTACTACTACTGCTACTGCTACTGTTACTGCTACTGCTACTGCTACTACTACTACTTCTACTACTACTACTACTACTACTACTACTACTACTACTACTACTACTACTACTACTACTACTACTACTACTACTACTACTACTACTACTACTACTACTACTACTACTACTACTACTACTACTACTACTACTACTACTACTACTACTACTACTACTGCTACCGGAGGCAAATTGAAACATATTTTCTATCTTTATTTATCAGACTGGATAGGATATTAGATTCCCCTAGATAGACCAATTTGAAGCTAATTTCTTTGTTTTATTATAAACCAGACTGCGTTCTTTAATACCTCCACGCCGGCGAAGGCATAATTGAAGCGACTGCAATGCTTTGCACATTCGTATGGCGTGTTCGTGTTTGAAGTTGTATACGCGTAAGGCAACACACTAACTCCCTTATCATCATAGCATCCGCAGTATACAGGATCCGAAACTAAAAAGCAATTTGTCAAGTTTGTTAAGATTGTTTAATGTCGCCGTGGCGTAATGGATATGGTGTCCGCATAGCGGGTTCGATCCCCATCATGGGAGCGTTCTGTATATCTCACCCAAAGACACCAAGTACTGGTACTATGCCCAGGAAACGGACTCGAGAGAGTTTCAATAAGCCTGAGGCTTAAGATGCAATCGAGCTAAACTAAATAGGTTAAAACTAAGATTGTTATAGAATGAAAGTGATCATAATTACAAGGGGGAGGCGGGGCCAAATCAATAAAAAAAAGGACTGAACATCTTCAAAACTAATGCAGATATTACTTCAAGATTAACTACATGTGCATACAAGTTACCATGGTATTAAAAACAAAAAGGAAAGAACAAGATGTTTCCTTGTTGATGTTTTTTTTTTTTAATTAATAACACGATTTTTGGAGATCTATTTGTTATTTTATTAATGGTATAATAATAATAAATAATTAAATAAGGAACAATGCCTTTGTCATACTCTTTCAGCAATCGATATACCAACAATAATATGGTGATAGATCAATTCTGACACATTTTCTTTGTACTCTTAGGCCATAGGGGATGTAAGTTTGGTAAAAAGGGGCTAGCAGTGATAAAACTGCCCTTAATACGCTAATTAAACATGATATAAAGGAACAGGTATTCGAATAGCAAAAAAAGGTTTTTTCATTATTCGAATATCCATTGAAAACTGTATTGTTTTATAATAATGAAAAACTGATAATGCATTTGTCCTACTGTTTAGGAGGTACACTCATACACAGTGCTGCTAATGCATTCAATAAATATTACAACATACATGTTTCACAGTTGGTTCCTTTCCACCATGGAGGTCACAAGCAGAAATGACTGTTTCTGTTGTCAACACACGTTCCTCCATTCTGGCATGGGTTCGAAAAGCAGGCTGCAAAACATGTATTTGTATTATTCCATTGGTCATTTTTCAATGTATTACATTAAGTTAGGTAATATAAACTGTTTTCTTCTGTTGACACAATGTGGAACATTTTGGCGTTATTTTGTGTATTTTATTTTAAATTGGATTGCTTCGAAAAGAAAATGGACGGAAGGTTTTAACGTTTGATTAAATATTGTCAAACTTTAATAAATTATAATGGTAATGATTTAATCGCAAGGCCAATGATTTAAACCAATATTGACAATGAAGAATGATTTTAATCGCATTGGCATTAGACTTTCTAGGAACACAGGTCGGCTCCACATTGTGAACATTTGGTAAGCTATTTTTAAATTGCCCGATGAATGAGCAAATAACGAACCTCAAAAGTTAAAGCACCAGTAATTATGACAATGACTTTTGAGCCAGGGAAATCGATCGTACATTTAGCTCGAGGTTTCAACACTGTCAGTATATGTGACACGCTATTTTTATTTTAAAATTACATAATGAAATGCATGAGGAATGATGAAGTTCAAGTCCAGTCAAGCAGAATTATGGTCAACATTTGAACGTTGACCCCTTAATTTTGTCCTTTACTTTTGAGCCATGAATATATATTGTTTTTCAGACAAATTTAAACAACATCGAGCAACAAACACATATTACCCGAAAAAAAAGGTGCTTGATTACACCAAATCAGCTTAAAATGAAAACAATTTAACGACTCTCATCTTTATTTCATTTTAATCTGCGTTGTTTCGTTTCGTTGAAGTCGGTTGCAAGTGATTTATTAATTATACTGATATTTTCCTTGAAAGATGATTTGAACTAAAAATATAATGGTTTACAATTAAAACTGTAATAGTCAGATAATTTGGACATGGTTTTTAATAATTTATTGTTGATTTATGCAATCCACTGCTATACTTTATGTATATCCACCGCTGTAATAATAATAATAATGTTTCAAACTCCTAATTTATCAAAATATAGATACGATACCTGTAAGATATTAAGCAATATTTCAATAAATAAGTCCAAAAATCAAAATATTTTGATTGAAAGTAGTATCTCTCATAAGTTTGACGACACGCGCTATTAGCAACATTCTCAGTTTAAAAAAATGGAAGCGAACGTTTAGAGTCGAAAACCGGATAATTTGAGATGAAATCAACGGCCATAATGTGTTAATCCCGATTTAAGGTAAAGTAGTTTTGTATGTGCAAACTCTATTGAAGAATTCCGAAAAGCAATATCACATTTACCATATCGTACATACCAAAATACTTTGCTCCTAAAATATAATATAAAAAAGCATGCATATAGAACTTACGCTTAACAATACACTGCGGCTTCGGCATCCAGTTTCCATCAATGCATGTCGTAGGATTGGTTCCCGGCGCTTCGATATAATTAGGATTGCAGGTGACCTGTTTACGTGACCCATTGTTGTTCATGTTGCCTAGTAAGCGTCCATGTGTGACGTTTAGGCGCGGGCATTCTTTTGCAAAATGATAAAAGTCTTAATCAAAATGACCGTTACAAAAGCATGCCGCCAATGTAAACATTGGTTTTATGTATTCCATAATATGTATAATAGTAACGGTACTCTTTACGGACGAATCTTTAAATAATTAGAACGTTTGAAAACATTATTCACACAACTATCGATCAACTTATATAGTATTTTTTCTTAAGCTCGTCTTTTAGTGTAAGTTTAAGACTGTACTGGTATGCTGAAAGAATATCAAGGTCTACCTACCCGGTGTAGTGCATTGCTTTCGATCTAAGTCGCATGCGATATACTGCTCAGGACATATCTCCTTTGCCAGTGTCGAGCACTCGAGTCTTAGGTGGACGAGCTGTACGGAGTCAAACAGAAAGCAACATAAAACATTTACGGTTGTAACACTCTCCAAAATATAAACTGAACCATAGCTCAGAAATTAACGATATTTTTTTGATAAATATATATAATTTATTTATGTTTATTGTTTCATTGGCATGTAGGGAAAAATCGTTTTGGTTTGGGTTATTTTATCTTAATTATCTTCATTTACATAATGTGTGCTGTCAAACAGTATTTGTAAATCAGAAAATTATAATACTCAACAGTTGGTACCTCATTCGCAATGCCATATTATATCTGAATATGTGCACATATAGATATATGTAGCACGGATCATTATTAACTCCCTTGTTTTGTAGTGTCCATTTAATTGTTGTGGAGATTTGTCCACTATCCCGTGTGAATACATTTGTTAAGTCTGATGCAATACGTATTTCATATCGCACCCATTTATTAATTCCATACAAGTTTTGCATGGCCTTTTTTTGATAAGATTATTCATTTCAATATTGAAATACAGACCCTGCTTGAATTCATTTAGATCTTTATGTAGGCGCACGCCCTATATCCTTTGGACTTTTGTTTTACCTGTCTGGTCAGTACTAATATTGTTCTTATTTATATGACAATTCTGTTTTATTGTACTCTTGAAAATGTTAAATTAAACAAGAGATTTTAATATCATCTCGTGTGACATAATTTAATATGCCTGGTTTTGTTTGGAACACTGCTGTTATTTTTTATATGTCTTTTTTGTCATTGACTTTATTGGTCAGTGCCTGAATATAATGGAAATAAATTCAGTTTGCCATCTTCTACCTCTTCACGGAAATATTTCACGTACGCATTTCAGATTCAATTTTCCAAACAGTTCTGCAATTATGGTCCCATATGAAATGCAATGAGTTACTTTCAAGATGGTTGTTTTCACTAAACAAATAGTTTATTATGTCCAGGGTTTAAGTCATACTGAAAAGAATTACAATACTGTTTAGTTCTGCCTTGTCAAAGTGTACTATGCAATTCTCTTAAGAAAAATGGTATTATGCTAAGTGTTTTCATTATTAACTTATTTTACAAGAATGGGAACAAGAACTTGAACCAATAGCTCTTTGATAGATCAGCAGGCCAGAACAATGACATTGATCTGACATTGGAGCGGAGTGATGGGACTGCAGGATCTTTTCCATGCATGTACATTTTCCAATTTAAATAATTAATGTCTGAGATCTGAAGGGGACAGAAATTATTATGCGAAAATCAATAGCTTTCTAGAAAAGCGCTAATGAGGCATGACCCGACAAAATGCGCATATCCACCCTATAAGCTTTCCGCATATAATTCATTATTGCATGAGGCCTCGCGCGAAAACGTATTAATTGTTTTAGTTGTATTATTAATAAAATGGAAATAATCCCCGGATTAATCATTGGCGCGGAACGACTTGACAATGCGCGCATGCCTATTTTATAAGGATGTCATTTATAAAATGTCATTTTATTTAGATCACACTGTTCGAGATCTTGTGAGGAAACTTAATTCGGATCTTACTTTTATGGTACCAAAACCAGACACTTATAATTCATTTGAAAATGCCATACTTTTAACCAAAACGCAATAATTCGCTAAAAATTAATTAATCTAAACTACCTGAAAAAATAGCCATGTACATGGGGATGCTGCATATAACATTCATATAAGTCGGAGCATTAATGTCTGAGATCAGACGCCGAAAGAAATTTGTATAAAATGCCAATAACTCCCTAAAACTATTGAACTTGAACGACCCGATACTATGTGCATTTCCATCGTTTAGCGAAGCTGTATATCACATCGAATTCGGTCTGAGATCTCGCGTAGAAACGAAAGGTTGACGGACGGACGGAAGGAAGGAAGCTCGGACGAAAAAATTATCAGGGAAATTTGTTGCAGACCTACGCAAACGCAATTCCATCAAAATTAAAATTCGGGCGAATGGACGAAGAGGCGACTATATGCTCCCTCTTTCAAAGCATAAACATCATAAAGCATAACAATTACATGTCACTGTGTTGTCACTGTGTTTACTTATTATTCGTTATACAAAGTTTATAGCACATAGCTGCGAAATTTGCATAATATTAACACAATAATAATCTCGGTTGATATAATATAACTCAACCTATCAGTTTTGTTTTATTTTGTATATACATAAATGAATCAAAACAACATAATATCAGTAAAATCTTTACAATCCTGTGTATTGTTTTAAAAGTTCTAATGCATATTCTTTTGTTAGATCATACCTCTGCCGAAAAGTTGTCCTGATCCACATACTGACAATATCCAGCGACTCCTATTGTTTCTAGAACTTTCAAACCATTTGTTGAGAAGAGTTCACAAAGAGGATACTGGCGTCTGTATAACAATGCCGCACACCAGGGTCGCAGTGCGCACATTTTCACACATTTTGTAATTGTGACGTCCGTTCCAACATACATCGCGTCACTGATAAGATCTGTAGGGCAATGTCGAAATTCGAACTTCTTAAATGGCGTCTGTCCCTCTGTTTTGACGCCACATGATGCTAACAACAATGTTACGAATGCTCGCTTAAAAACTCTTAAACGAGTCATACTAGTAAACTTCATTGTATCCAAGTTTGGCATAATTCAGGGCTATGAATTTAAATGTAAAATCCGATTTCAAAATCTACACAAGTGAGCAAGCCTCTCTCATACAATAAGGTATTTGAATGCAGTGAACTGCAATAAATGTTTCCTTAAATATCGATCATATTTAAATTAGCCCGCCATAAAAGCCAACCATCGCACTTCAATATTGAGAGTTTCATGGTTTAAATATAGTACATAAACAAGAGTGTGTGATTTGTATAATGACTTATCACAGAGTAGGTGGTGTTATATATGCAGGAATTAGTTCTTAAACGATAACTGAGGAGGAGTTGAAACGTTTCTTGGAAACTATCTGGTTCCGCCTATGGGCAAATCTGTATCAGTCAATATCCGAACACTCTGCAATATTTATTACGTATGTTAATGTTTCGTTATAGCTTACCAACTTCGACCATATAATTGTACTAGAATTGCGATACCTGAGGGTTTCGCGGGATTATATGAGTGGAAAGTTCAAACTAATTTGAAAACCAATTCTTTCAGTGCATTTGATGACGGTAACCATTGTTCTCGCAGAGATTTTAATATGCATATAATTGTACGCTATTTATGATTATATTACACTGTATTTGTCTGCTATATTCCCACTTGGTTTTGATCGTGCATATTTCATGAGTGTAACTATCGTGTTCTCCCAAAGGCTTGGAAGTTTGAAATTATTGCAACAAATGTGTACAAAGATAAAGTTAATAAAGATATAGTTCACTTTGCGGTCAAATGTGGCAACAACACGCGTTCTTAAATCGCGCTTGTCAGATATATATGTTGATAAATGCATAAAATTGCCTTAAACTAACTGTGGACTCATGTTAACCCGTACAAAGTATGTCGATTGTTACCTTATACGATGGTTATAATGAGTATTAATCAATATTAATAAGTTGTGTTCAAGGTAAAACTAAAGTACCTTTTGTTTTTCGCTACATACCTTTTCAATGCTTGTTATTGTTTAATATGTTTTATCAGAGTATTAATCTATTTTATGTCAGAACTGAAGATTGAATTATAAATATTTTACTTCAGTCATCTTTATTACTTGTAAATGCCAATACTAATTTACATATTAATAGTCTTTTTATTTGATAATATTAGTTCGAGTGGTTTAGCTTTCAACATTCATCAAACGTTCATCTCTGTTAACATTTCTGCATAGTATTAAAACAAATATATTAAATAGTATTTGGTAGCTTTTATTTTGTTCACTTTTAACAGTTTTTATATAGGCATATGGATTTGAAATCATTTTAATATCAAATACATTTTCGATTTCAAGAACTGTATACTTTACACTTATTTTTTCATCCATGAGTGAGTGTAGAAACTACCCATTTGTAGAAGTCATGGGTAGTTTTTAAGTTAAATCAGGCAAGATGAAAGTATAAGGAGTTCATTATTGGCAGAAAAGAAGCATTTACTATGTTTGGCATCAATTTTCAAAGATTATGGACAAAATATGTATTTTCTTCTGCGCTTTTCGCTTGGCCTTGATTGCATCAGGAGCAGATTAAAAATATGTGTACTTTCTATTTCGTAAAATTGTTTGGGCCAAAATCCGTCGAACATTGAATTTTTATTTGGCCTGGCCGTTTATGTGCAATTGTTGTTTTGATTTTTGTTCAATACTTCATCCGTTATGTGCATCGGGTATTACGTCATCAAAGTATGCCTAGTTTGTATTAATCGCCATCTAGGTTAATATCTTTTCGTTTAAAAACCGCTTCGTCCAAACACAAATGACATCAGTTTAAGATCTGTCCAACGAAAAAAAAAAGAATATTAGAAATAATAATTAGTATTAAAAGAGATTGCGTCAGTCCTAAAAAAATATACAAGTATTCATCTCTTCGACCAATTTATTTGGGTATTTTTCAGATGTAGATAGAGCAGGCAATCTGTAATAGAAGCATGTACGGACAGAGTGTCGTCAACAATGGAGACTGTTACCGCTATCCGTTAATACTTCACATTCCCACGTTAAGGCGCGGTACTAAAAACTTTGCGAATGAAAATTGTGAGCAAAGTTTGCGTTAAATCAGATGTTTTATAATTAGTTTGATACTGATATTTATGAAACTGGTAATAATAGTTTGGTTTTAGATGCATGCTCGTTGACCATAGACATTGATGTAAATAACACAATACATGTATATCGATTGACATGAACTCATCCTCTATCAACTAAGCACATTTATGGCGATAACAAACGGATGCCATTAGTTGTCGACAAATAGCATTACGGCCATGGTCCAATACACACTTTTTTAAAAGGTAGTTTGTTGTCTGCTCATTGAATATAGGCGGCCTAAAGAAAGTTGAATGCGATGCAGATGTTTATATATGTATCATGAAATATCACATCCCTTTTTAATTAAGTAGCAGGCATGCACATAATAAAATGTACACATACCGAGAGCAGCAAGTTATAGCCGGATTATTGCATGTCATCCGTGTGTATTGTTAGTTGTGTCGGGATCGGCCTGACACGAAATGTATTTTCTTTAACATCTGAGTTTTCAGTTAATCTTTATCTAAACATTAAAGTTGCAATTTATTTTGTGATGAAAATTTACGGATGTGTCAGCAGAACATCATCTGATTTACAAACCGGATTTTTCGCTATGATATTATTTTGAATCAGGATGTTGGGACTGACTGGTACAACTGCACCATGTTGTTTGTTTATTCATTATAAATTGAAAACAGACGGTCCGTGCTGTCACCAACAATCACGACTTGCGGTTGTTTCATTAATAAAATAAATCTTTCAAAATACGGACAGGATGTGTTGACGCATGTGTCGACTGCAATTGGTATATAAACATGCGTTTATTTGGTGTCCATACATCTATCTGAAAGCGATACAAGGTACGTTGTTGTATTCGTATTTTATTGAGCATACGTTGAGCATACGTTGCGTTTAATGTTTAATTTAGTTGTGACATTATAATTTTAATGTTGAAACAGTTGTTATTTGGTTTTATGTATATTGTAAGTTCTACTAGAAAGGTTTAAACAGACAGATAAAACTGTAACATATATTACACAGATGTATTTATATGTAAGGCTTAAAGCTGCTTCACTTTCAATTCTTTAATGAAAACACATGGAAACATACAGCGGAAACGAAACACACGCAGTGAATAACGTTGATTTAATCGTGCAAGTTAATGCAAAATCAATGTGCATTTTCAAAATAATTGTTGATCTATAGTTATTAATTTGTCTATGAGAAGCTATTTGGAGTTTTAATATTTTAAGTTATATTAATTTTTAGCTCAGCTGTTTTCGAAGAAAACCTGAGGTATTGTCATATCCCTCTCGTCTTTCCGCGTCGTCGTCGTCCGAAAACTTTAACATTGGCCATAACTTTTTCAATATTGAACATAGCAACTTGATAGTTGGCATGCATGTGTGTCTCATGGAGCTGCACATTTTGTGTGGTGAAGGGTCAATGTCAAGGACATCCTTCAAGGTCAAAGGTCAAGGTCAAAGGTCATTTTTTTTTATTTAATTCATTATTCAAAACTGCACCCACAGCTGAGCGTTGGCATCCGCTCGACGGTGCTCTTGTTATGTTTTGTGATAATGTTATATTTGAATTGCGTATAATTGAACTATGTGTAAATTTAACGGCTATCATAATAGTTATTTATAGCAAAGCTTTATTTTTCGTGAGGATTAGTACTTATATCGAATAATTGTAATAAAGTTGCCAAAAAGATGTTACCTTTTTTAACAGTACACATAGCGTTTCCATATGATTATATATTCGACATCATCTTTACATAACGCTAATTGACACCGCTGATATTGCAGTGTTTCTATGTAACTATTTAAATAATTATGCACCTCGCAAATCCGATAATAACGTATTTGAATATATAGAATACCTATGTACATTCTGCTTTTACCATTTATGAAAACACGATGAACACCACATTTAACCTTATGACGTGAATAAATTATTTCGTGAATTAATGAGCTGTTAACATTGAACTATAAAGTGGTAAAATGCCTTTGAGTGTATTTTTACTGTTTAATTAATCCACCCATTCATATTGATTTTATATAAGGCGGCCTATCGCCGGTATTCCACATACATTTTGACACCTATTTCAACATGTATATTCCAGCTTTGTGTACATATATTTATCAAGTTAAAATTATATTCACATGAAATCGTCAAGTAAAACGATATAGACCGCACAACTATATTTTATTCGATATTGGGACTTTAACAATGCAACTGTTATGTTATTATTAGTTCGTATGCTATTACTACTATAACTTTTCTCCCGCGCTCTTGAAGTGTCACCGAAACAAACGTTTGTTTATAAACAATATTTCACTGATCGTTTTAAACAATAAAACCTACCTTTTAATAAACAATTCAATAACTACTAAATTTTAATCTTATTTTGGAACATATAATACCTTATTTGAAGTCGATGTGCCTCTATAATGTTTGGTTTATTTGCAATATCTCTAATAATGTATTCATCATGGTATTTCTTCTTTACAGATAAAATGAGGTACGCGATTGTTGCTGCGGTGTTCCTTTGCCTTGCTATTTCCGGTATGTTTAACATTAAATACGATTAATTCATAAAAGTGTGACAGACACGTAAACAGTCGTCTTCAATTTCATGTCTTATTTCAGTCTCATAAACAAATACTTTCCTACATAAACATTACATTATCAATATCAATAAATTGTATTGCCACTCAAATTGAGTTATATGAGATTTGTATAAATTAAGGAGCTTTGTACTGTTTTGCATAGATGCATTTTAAGATTTTATCAAAACAAAACATTATCACTTGAAGGTACCTAATACATATTTGTTAACTTAATTACATAGTAGATGCAATCCATAACATAAGTATTATTTTACGGTCTATAATTTTGATGTATACAGATTTTCAATGAATAAATAATAATATTTCAGAAAAAAAAGGTAATTATATAGCACATTATATTTTACCATTTGCAAGTATGTTTTCTTGGCTTTCGTATTGTTTTTCAAGGACTGTCATATACATCAGTAAACCTACATGTTTGTTTAAAATCTTCGAACTAACTTAGTTTTAATTACAATTACTAATATATAAGTTAATATCATCAACCACAGTATGTCGATCAGTACAGTAATGACATATGGATAAATTTTACGTTTTCTGTAGGTTGCACCGCACCGCCTCCACCGCCCGGCTGTGCATGTATTCTTCTGTGGGATCCAGTATGTGGAGTGGACTGCAAAACGTACAGCAATTCAGGTTGCCTCGAATGCGCGTATGTATTGCACATTGGAGAAAACAATATCGATATTCCAAATAATATGGAGATTCGAAAAGAAAATTGTTAGGCAAATAACGGTTACTATATAAATTATAGTACTTCAATTTTTAAGATAATAAGTCTGACGCTTCCTTTATTTAAGTTAAGAATATCAAGAAATAAATTGTATCATATCCGTTGTGCTCAACTGTAACAATTGACATTTGTTATTTTTAAATATCATAATGTTTCAGGGGCATTGCTCTGAAGCACAAGGGCGAATGCAGACCATATACATGTAGAGGTTAAAGTAAATGCTTCTACAGCAGATGAACAGCTCCATTATAGGTACAGTTTACTTTTTTATGTCTGACACATGCATTAGTATTTTCTCAACAAAAATACTTTAGCCAATATTTTACATCGTTGCTAGCTGGTAATGTATACGTTATGTTTTTATATTTCCAGATAGTCAACAACCTGGCAAATAACTCGTTGCTGAATTCCATAACAGTTTAACAGTTTGTTGTTCACCTGTATCATGCTTAAGCATTTAATAAATTAAAAAAACAACAGTGATTGTTTTAAATTATTTGTTATGCAACAACAATTCATGTTTAACGTAAATTTAAGTTGTTATTAAGCTACTACTTGTTATTTTATCCACAACATCAATGCCACATAAATAATACAAAACCACTTTGCAAGTAACGAATTTTATGATGATCCCAGTTGTAAATATTGTATGCTTATAGTTGGTGTTCTGATATAAAGTGTTTGCTACATTGAATTAAATTGAATTTTTTTAATTAATGATGATTATTGTGTTGAGTGAAACATTCTACATTTTATTTCAATTTAAATACTTCTGCACTATACTTACATTAAACCATCATTACACCATCACTTATGAATCGAACTGGTGAACATTAAAAACAAATGTTAAATGATTGCATACACTAAATGTAATTTCAAATCGAAAATGCATGATGTAACAATAAAGAGATGTATGCCTTCATGTGACATATCTGTTTTAAATGTAAGCATATATATCATTACTTTAGTTCTGTTAAACAAATCGTATAAAAACAATAGCATTTCGTACATATATGTTCTTAACACAAAAGGTGCATGAGCGCCACCTTTTAATTCCCACAAATCTCCAAATGTGTCCATTGCAATGTTCCTATCAAAAGCTATAGTGTGTCAGATGTTCAAACGGATATGCCGTGACAATCGGTAGTTCGTACTTGAGACCCTCTATCATGTGATACGCCATTGGACAATTCACTCGACCTATACATACCAGTACTCTTGAAACAATATACTAGCGTAATAGTCCGTAGATGTCGTTCAAACATTGTTAAGGTATTATAATAAAACGGTACGTTGGTTCAAGGGTAACACACACATATTAGATAGTGATAGCGGTTTGGTTCATCAAAGTGTTTGTTTTTAAACATTAAAGCCCCAGTAACGCTCAAAAGCAAAGAATAATTCGTAAATTATTTCGTAAAATAAAAGTCACCCATAACAACCAGTGTTCGTTATAGCAATAGTCAAAATTTCAACGCTAGAAGTGGTTTGGTAACATAGATTTAACAAGATACAAAATGTTGTTTTGGTGTTTTTTTTGTGAGACAATATATTCAACACATGTCCATGTACCAAATTGAGTGATCGTGTGTCGTATGAATAGATATCGTTGCGGGAAATTAAAATGTAATATAATGTGCGACCAAAAAATAAAAACGAGCATTTTGTATCTCGTTACATCTATGTTACCAGACTACATCTGGCGTTGAAAGTTCGGCTATTGCTATAAGGAACACTGAATTTGTATATCTTAACTTTATTTAGCGAAATATTTTACAAACTATTCGTTGATTTTGAGTGCTAATGGGGCTTTAACTCATCAAATGCCCACGTTTAAAATATTTTAGTGTTAAACATACCGGAAATAGCAAGGCAAAGGAACACCACAATAACAATCGCGTACCTCATTTCATCTGCAAAGAAGAAAGACCATGATGTAAACGTTATTAGAAATCTTGCAAATGAACCAATATTTATAGAGGCATATCGACATCCCAAGCTTAATTATATAGTAAAAACTTAGATTAAAATTTAGTAGTTATAGGATTGTTTATTAAAAAGAAGGTTTCATTGTTTAAAATACGCAGTAAAATATTTTAATAAACACAAGTTTGTTTCGTTTACACGTCAAGAGCGAGCGCAAAAATTAATATATAATATAATAGCATGATAACTTGTGATAACATAACTGTTGCGTTGTAAAAGTTCCAATATCGAACAAAATATAATTGTGCAGCGTATATCGTTTTGATTGACAATTGTATCACTTTATCATTGTAATTTGGTAAATATATGCATACAAAGCTTGAATATGCATGTTGTTATAGGTGTCAAAATCATGGTTAAATACCGTTGATAGGCCGCTTTATATACTATCAAAATGAATGTGCGAGTTGTTCAAACAGTAAAAAGTAAACTCATTGGCATTTTGATCCCTTGATTGTTCCATGTAAATAGCTCCTTAAAGCCTCTATAAAGCTCAGAATCAACGGGTATTTCGTAAAATGTTTCATAAAATAAAGTTACCCAATAAATAATCAGTGTTCCTTATTGAAGTATCCAAAATTTATACGCTAGATGTCGTCTGGTAACATAGATTTTACAAGATACAAAATGCTCTTTTTATTTGTTTGTGGCACAATATAGTCAACACATGTTCATGTACCCATTTAGTGTTTGTGTGTCGTATGAATAGATATAGTTGCGGGAAATTAAAATGGAATATATTGTGACACACAGAAATAAAAAAGAGCATTTTGTATCTTGTTAAATCTATGTCACCAGACCACATCTAGCGTTGAAATTTTGGCAATTGCTATAAGGAACGCTTATTATTTATGGGATAACAATGAAACATTGTACGAAATTTTCGTTTATTTTGAGCGTCATAGGCTTTAAATCACGAAATAATGCATTCAAATCATTAATTAAAAGGTGGTGTTGGTAGTGTTTACATAAATTTTAAAAGTAGAATGAACATAGATATTTTGAATATTTAAATATGTTATGATCGGATTTGTGAGATGCATAATTATTTAAATAGTTACATAGAAACACTGCAATATCAACGGTGTCAAGTATCGTCATGTCAAGATGAGGTAAAATTAGATTATCATGTAGTAACGCTATGTGTACTATTTAAACAGGTAACATCATTTTGACAGCGAATTTAAATGATACGATATACCGATAAGCATTAATCCTTACGAAACAATTACGTCACGCGTTGCTATTAATAACAATTATAATTGCCGTTAAATACACACATAGTTTAGTTAACGAAACATAACATCATAATACAATATAATCATTAATGTAACTCAACATATCATAACTCTATCTGTTTTGCGATATGAAATTTAAATTAATAAAACATGTAAATAGCTTAAATAATAAATAGTATGTTCTTT
Source organism: Dreissena rostriformis (assembly GCA_007657795.1). Lineage (NCBI taxonomy): Eukaryota > Metazoa > Mollusca > Bivalvia > Myida > Dreissenidae > Dreissena > Dreissena rostriformis. Next base: position 107,678 of record VMBQ01000296.1, read on the forward strand.
ATGTTTTGATTGATGCGCGGTTCAAATAATGTTGACATGTTGGCATATATGTTAAGTATTTTATTATTACTTTTTGTCGCATGAATGATAACATCGCGATGTAGTTTATAAACTTTATAAATAATTGCGTTGCGGTTTCGTGCGCCTAACAACACTAATGAGTACTGTCAGATTGTTAAGGATTAATGTGCAATTAAGGAAATTTTTAAAGAATGCAAAGATGCGTTGTTCTTTTTTGTCGCGTGATAATCTGTTAATCTAGTTTATTGATTCAGTAAGTTTTATATTTTGAAATACAAACCTATGTAATTATTGCATGTCAGCGCTTGTATTATCATCTGAAAATAAAGTTTAAAATACATAACTGTAACAGCAAATTATGCAAATTATACATTTGTATATTAAGTATTGAAAGTTGGACGTATATCACACTTGCATGTCCTATGTGTTAGTCTCAATAGCAAAAAATGTCTGCACTTTAGTGTATAGACGACTGGACATGTCTACATACAACCCATATACTTATGCTAAACAAATACTACGATATCATGAAATAGAATATCACAACCATCCAATAGAAAATTACACAATAACGTATACAATTTAATAATCTTAAGTAAAATTTGTTATATGACGCTTGCTTAATGCATGTTTGACTATACACGCCCGAGAAAATATTGAAAAGTACTGTTGAATACAGATTACATGTTTAATACAGATTGCATTTAATAAACAATGACTATCGAACCTGAACAACAAGTCATGGCGAGTGGTTCATGTTTGCATGCCATGCAAATATACTTTTCTGTATTTTATTCAGTGTTATTTAATTTTCCCAATGTGACTGTCCTGTTTTGAAGAAAAAACGACAACAAATCACATCACGTCATGAAATCAAAGTACTGAAAGTACTGGTGAGGCGATTTTGCTCAAATTTTGTGGTCGTAAAAACACTATACAATTATTTTATCTAAGTAAATTTGAATGGCATATAACAATGTGAAGTCCACAACGCTTATCCAAATGTTACTACATGCATGGCGTATACTTAGCTGCCTTAAAAGTGACAACCACAACATGTTTTTCGTGTGTAAGGAAAAAGTTCAAAACTGGCATGAAAAGCACGGGCGAATCGTCATATAAAACAAAACGATATTTCGTCGCTGTATACACCTTCCACGAGGACTGCGTGTAACTCGAGTGCTAATGCCACAGTGAAAAGACGTTGCCATGGATTGAACGCGCGCCGTAAGCTGTTTGTGCGCATTAATACTAATACCATGCGATCGGAGCTATTTTGTTTGCGAATGCAGAATCTGGGTGCGTAGTTTGGACTTTGGACATAACGGACTTTATTTTGAAACTGATTCCCGAAATACGTATATTATGTTACCAAAGGGGCGAATTGCAGAAGGCAATCGCCCCAAAAACTAATGAAATTGCGTCCTTTTATTGCGCGTTACAGTTGTATACATAAAAGATGATAATTGTTGTGCTGTTATGGAAACTTTGCAGAATAATATTGCAATTGTTTAAATTTAAGAAGCATACCATATATAGACACTATTTCGAACGTAGGGAATATATGAGTTAATGTAAACAAAACTTTGCTGAACCAAACCGCAATGTGTGTGTTACCCTTGAACCAACATACCGTTTTATTATAATACATTAACAATGTTTGAACGATATCTAGGGCATATTACACTAAAATATTGTTCAAGAGTACCGGTATGTATAGGTCGAGTAACTTGTCCAATGCCGTATCACGTGATAGAGGGTCTCCAGTGTGTTACGAAATAGCGTTAGTCACGGCAATTTTTTTTGAACTTCTGACACGATAGCTTTCGATAGTAACGATGCAATGAACATATTTTGAGATTTGTGGGTATTGAATGGTGGCTCTGCATGCATCGTTTGTGTTTAAAAGACATATGCGCAGAATATTCTTGTTTTCATACAATGTATTAATCACAATGAAAGCAATGATATGGGTTACACTTAAAATTCACGTGTCACATAAAGGCATACATCTCTTTATTGGGGCTTCATCACGATTTTTTTTAAATTTGAAATTACATTTATTGTATGCAAGCATTTAACATTTGTTCTATAATTGTAAACCCGTTTGATATATTATTGATGGTGTAATGTACGTATAATGTAGAATAATATAAATTGAAATATAGTGTAGACTGTTTTACTCAACACAATAATCATCATTTATTTAAAATACCTAACGTAATTCAATATAACAAACAATGCAATTCCAGACACTTAACCAGGAGAGAAAGTCTTGTTCCTATCTACTACTTAATATCCGATCACCAACTATTAGCATTCAGTTATTTAAACTGGGATCACCGCATTGGAAAGGTTAATTCAGAAATTACAAAATTCGTTACTTGCAAAGTGGTTTTGTATTATTTATGTGGCAGTGGTGCAGTTGATAAAATAACATGTAATCGGATAATGACAACTTTTATTTACGTGCAACATTGATTTTTTTGTGGCATAAACATACTTCGAAACAATAAGTTGATTTCTTTTAATTGATTACATGCTACAGCATGATACAGGTGAACAACAAACTGTTAAACTGTTATGGAATACACACTGAGTTATTTTGTTGACCATCTGGAAATATAAAAAACCCGAAACGTATACATTACCAGCTAGCAACGATGTAAACTATTGACTAAAGAATTTTTTTTAAAACAGTGCTTATTCATTGGGCAGACATAGAAAGTAAAATTTAATTTACCCATAATGGAGCTGTTCATCTGCTGTAGACGCTTTTTACTCTAATCTCTATATTTGCATACGCCCATGTGCTTAAGAGCAACGTGACTGAAACATAATGATATTTGCAAATAACAGATGATAACACCATGACATAATTGTACGGTAATTGCTCAAACACGTGGATGTCAGTCTTTTTTAATCAAGTACCACAGTAGTCTGAACGACAAAACCTCGTTGTTTGTATTTGAATGCAGGTAATGTCACCAACCGTATAACATTTAGAAAATTGTGCGAGGGAGGCGGATCCCGACACAAGCGCACATGCTTTAGTCCGGTTTGAACTTGTTGGCCGCGGTATGCGTAATATTTGGCCTGTGCAAGCCTACTATTGATTTAAAGATAGATGTGATATGTCCTAATAGGTTTGATGTCAATTTGACTCGACATTTTGACGTTCTGTTCTTTCTTTGCATATTTCCCATGTGACCAAATGTCTTACGTACATATTCAGTTGCGGATATTTCATTATAATAATTATTCTAAGTTCATTACAGGTTAAATAACGTGACAGTAGTATAAACATTACAAATGACCAGTCTCTGGGAGAACCGGTCTTAATACATGTGCGTAAAGTATCGTCCCAGATTAGCCTGAGCAGTCCTCAGTTTAACGAAACGTGTTCTGATTGGAGATCACAACACATGTATGCTTCATCTGTATTTACTCCACTTGTAATACCTCATAAATAAATACCAAATATACCTGTCTTTATCAATATTTATGTCATGTTTCAAGGTTGTAACGCGACAACGAGCAGGTACGACACAAACAAACAAATAAGTTTTATTACTAAATGAAGGAAAAACGACACTTCGTCCTTGCTACCCAATATCACATCAAGTTAAGAGCCAATGCCAGACGTTGGTTAATGGATGGAACATTTAATGTACTTGTGATTTAAGGATGTGTTTGCAAATGTTATAAATATTTAAGATAACTATATAATAAATCAATAATGTTTGGGATACTATCTTCTTACGGTCATGTTTGTTTTATATATATTGCTATAGTTTGTAGGCGCTCCTTTCGAACGCCCAGGACATCTAGTTTCAATGTATGCCTTCGTGGTGAAGCCTGGCAAGTTGCAGCAGCAGCGACTAGTGTTTACTCTGATGTCTCGCGAGAGCAGAGTGGATTATAATACGATATTCCAAACCATCGAAGATGCAGTGGATACAATCTCGGTTGAGGTCTTTGTTGCTGACTTCAAGAAAGTAGCAGTAAGTTAAGTTAAAACCTGTCATAATGTATTGTGTATGTATACGTTTTGAAGCGATTGCGTACATGAGAACGGTATTTTCACAAAATAGATGTCAGAGTAGTGAAAAACCTGTCCCCCACGACGTCGCATGTCGATCTATGTAGCAAGTTGAAAAAAATAAGAAAGAAAAACAGGCAGACAGACAATTGAATCCAGTATAAACCACTCTGCTTCGTAGAGCTTTCTTAACGTTTATTTAACTATATAAACATGGTGAATTCACTTAAATACAAAAACTATGTTTCAATACTTGAATGTGTTTTTTTCTGGATTCAGAAGATATTGCGTCGGGTCAAGAGCGTTGGGCTCGCAGAAATCTTCCAGAGACGGGGTCCTTCCCGTTGTTTGGCAGCTGTTCGCGCTGCAGTTCTTGCCTGCCGCCAACATCAGGCCAGCCAGAAAGTATGTTCTGCCATTTGTCCGTTACACTTTACTCTAAGCATTGTTTCAAAGCAAACACTGCAGCATGATCAGTAACTAATAATGAACAATAATGTTTCGTGCATAATGCATGTTGCCAGAAGCTAGGGATGTGTTTTTGTTAAATGCAAACATGCCGTGATACCTTGTAAGTAAAGCTCTAAACGATGTTTATGTGATCAATACGCTCACGAACGTTAGGTTTTACTTTAGATTAAAGAAATATTGTTTTGCTATATGAACATTAAATTGACATGTAATTAACTAAATAACTCATGTACTTTATGTTTTACCTTAAGTAATACATGGTGTCTGTATACGTTCTTGAAGCTTTCACGTATTGTTACGTAATAGCCTAAATCCAAACATCTGAGAAGGTCATTTATTCACAATCATAAAAAATGTCATGGTGTGGCCGGCCTTATTACAAGTTATGTATTAATTTACCCAGCCATCTTCCCCATGGTATCAATTGCTTAGGTGGCCTTTTCCTGATATTACATATTACTGTCTGTTTCACTGCTATATAACGTGCCACTTTGTTGGTAGTAAAAAGTACTGCACACACAGGCAAAGATGTAGTTACGCTTTTTCTTGCTGTATTGGGCGAGGCCCCTTTTAGGGGCTCGCTTGTATCTTCTTGATTAATTGTTGGATTTGGATCTGGATTTTGGAGAGTGTTTGAGTTGAAATGTATGGAGCAAAATAAAATAGAATTTTTGTCTATGTGCAAGCGTCATTGTTTAGATCGAATAACGCTACAGTATATAAGAACGATAATTACACAACATAGATGTCAGAGTAGTGACGAAAGCCGTCGCCAACGACGCCGCATGTCGTTTAATGTTGCAAGTTAAACAAATAAGACAGACAGACATACAATAATGTTTTTAATGTTTCGTGCATAATACATGTTGCCAGAAGCTAGGGATGAGTCCTTGTTAAATACAAACATGCCGTGAAACCTTGTACGTGAAGCTCTACGTGATGTTTTTGCGATCAATACGCTCATGAACGTTAGGTTTTACTTTAGATTAAAGAAATATTGTTTTGCTATATGAAAATTAAATTGACATGTAATAAACTAAATAACTCGTGATCTTTATTTTTTAATAAATGCGGTTCAAATAATGTTTACATGCGTGCATATCTTTTAAACTAGTGCATGATTCCTTTTTGACGCATGAATAATAACATCGCGATGTAGTTTACAAACTTTATAAATAATTTCGCTGCGGTTTTCGTGCGCCTAACAACAAGAATGATGACAACAAGATTGTCATTACTATTATGTGCAGTGAAGGAAAATGCGCCGTTTTAATTAAAACAAATCAAGCAGTTTATTTAATTTACTCTTTCAGTTTGTGTATAATTTTTACATACAAGCGAATGTAATAAATAAATGTCAGCCCTTGCATCCTGAACTGAAAATTAAGTTTAAAAAATAACGACAACTACAAACTACGCAAGTTATTTATTTGTGTTGTAAGTATTGTTTGTTGGCTGTTTATTGAACTTGCATTTAACAGCTGTAAGTTTTAATAGCAAAATAGTTCTGCACTTTAGTTTACAGACGACTGGACATGTGTAGATACAAAAACAAAAACTACTTATGCTTAGAAAAAACGATATCTATGAAATGAAATATAACAACAATTGGATAGCAAAAACATACAAAATAATATAGAAAATTGTAAATGAATATTAAATAATAGTTATATAACTTTATTTTAATGCATGTATACACGTCCGAAAAAAGAAATTTCTGTTGAATACAGATTAAATGTTTAATACCAATTGCATGGTTCACGTTTACATGCCAAACAAATACGTGTAAACTTTTCTGTATTTTACACTAACGTGTGATTTAAAGGGACTGTAAACCAAGAATGACGAAACAAGAAAAGTTCTCAAATACCGAATTTTTTACAATTATTAGTTTATATTGAATAAAATACTACGACTGGTATATAACATTACTTGAAAAAAGTTTTTTTTTTTTCCTTTTTTTTTATTTATTTNATTACGCTAGCATATTGTTCCAAGAGTACTGATGTGTATAGGTTGAGTGACTTGTTCAATGACTTATCACATGATTGAGGGTCTCCAATTCGTATCTCCACGGCAAATCCGTTTGAAATACTGACACACAAGCTTTTCCTAGTAACGTTGCAATGGACATATTTGTGGAGATTTTTGGAAATTGGATGGTGGCGCTGCATGCATCTTTTTTGTTTAGAACACATATGTACGAAATATTCTTGTTTTCATAGAATGTATCAATCACAATTAAAGCAATAATTTGCCTTACACTTAAAATTCACTTGTCACATCAAGGCATATATCTCTTTATTGGTGCTACATCATGAATTTTCGATTTGAAATAACCTTTATTGTATGCAATCATGTAACATTGGTTCTTAATGTTCACCAGTTTGATTCATTATTGATGGTGTAATGATGGTTTAATGTAAGTATAGTGTCGAATAATGTCAATTGAAATAAAGTGTAGACTGTTTAACTCAACACAATAATCATCATTAATAAAAAAAGGTCAACGTAATTTAATATAACAAACAATGCAGTTCCAGAAACTTTATTGGGAGAGAAAGTTTTGTTCCTATCTACTACTTTATATCATATCACAAACTATTAGCATTTAGTTATTTAAACTGGGATCACCGCCTTGGAAAGGGTTATTCAGAAATAAGGAAATACGTTACTTGCAAAGAGGCTTCGCATTATTAACGTGACAATGACACAGTGGATAAAATAAAAGGACTCAGATAACAACGACTTAGATTTACGTTCAACATTGACTTTTTGTGGGATAAAATAACTAAAATCAATAAGTAGAATATTTTGTAATTTATTACACGCTTAAGCATGATACAGGTGAACACAAAACTGTTAAACTGTTACGCAATTCAACACCGAGTTCTTTGCAGGGATGTATCTGGAAATATAAAAATAACATAACGTATACATTATCAGCTAGCAACGATGTAAAATATTTGCCCTAAGTATTATTGAAAAAAAAATACAAATTCTTTGGGCAGACAAAGAAAAGTAACATTTACCCATCATGTACCTATTCATCTGATGTAGAAGCTTTTTAATCTCACACAAATATGCATTCGCCCATGTGCTTCAGAGCAACGCCACTGAAACATAATGATCTTTGCAAATAACAGATGTAAATTGTTATAGTTGAACATATATTAGACGCTTTAGAAATGAGTAATTGTGAAATGCTTGATCATCTAAAAAACTCGCTTACGATCGAGATCCTTTTTCCTATAGAAATTCCGTATATGTTAACTTTATTCTTTGACATTATTGACTTAAATAAAGGAAGCGTCAAACTTAATGCTCTTAAAATGTAGTACTATAATGTACATGTATTCCGTGACCAGTATTCGCCTAATTATTTTCTAATCTCCTTACTATTATGCTACATAGATACTGTTTTATCCAATGTTCAATACATACGCGCATTCGAGTTCACACGAATTGCTGTACGTCCTGTGGTCAACTCCACATACTGGGTCCCATTCAGCAGCAATGCATATAGATATACCTGTACAACCAGGCGCCGCCTCAACACCTGCTGAAAGCGTAAATTTGATCCATATGTAATTACTGCACTGATGGACATATTGTGGTTAATCATATTTACTTACATAATCGTAACTGATATTTAAATTAAGTTAGTTCGAATGATTTTCGAACAGCAGTAGGTATACCGATGTACATGACAAACCCTTGTACAACAAACGCAATACATTTCTTATGCAATATAAAGAAGTGAAACTCCAGAAGCTGCAGGTACATAATGTGAATAATATAATGTGCTATATAATTATGTTGTACATTTTCTGTACTATTATACATATGGATTGAACATCTGTATATATCAAAATTATAGACCGTATAATAATAATAATGTTATGAATGGCATGCCTATATAATTAAGTTAATACATATGTATTGTGTTAAATAAAGTGATACCGTATTGTACTAATATATTCTTAAAATGCATTTATTCAAAATGGTGCATAGCACTTCAATTAATACCAATCTCATATACAACTCAATTTGAACGACAATACCATTTATTGATATGGATAATGTAATGTGTATGTAAATAGTATGCGTTGATAAGACTGAAATAAGCTGTGAAATGTAAAACGACTGTTTACGGATCTGTCACACTTTTATAAATGAGCCTCTTTTTGGGAAAACTGGGCTTAATGCATGGTCGTTAAGTGTCGTTCTAGATAAGCTTAAGCAGTCAATAAAATCGGAAAATGTCGTCCTTGATTAGCCTGTGCGAACTTAACCACATGCATTACGCCCAGTTTTCCCAGAACGAGGCTTTAATAAATCCTGTTTAGTGTTAAACATACCGAACAAAGCAAGGCAAAGGAACACCGCAGCAACAATCGCGTAACTCATTTTATCTGTAAATAAAGAAATTAGTTTAAACCTAGGTATTGTAGCTCGATTGCATTTAAAGTACTCACTACTTATTTGAAACGCTCTCGAGTCCGTTTCCGTGTACAAGAACCAGTACTTGGTGTATATTGGGGAGATCTAAAGAACGCTCACAAGAAGAAATACCATGATGTATACATGAACATGCCTCTTGCTTGCAAATGAACCAAACATTATAGAGGTCATATCGTTTTGTTTTTTTTAAACTTGGATTAGCGTTGAGTATGTATTAGATGGTTACTTAAACATCAGTTGTTGACGGTACACTTCGCGAGAGCGGGAAACCAGTAATAGTAGTAAAAGATGTTAACTAATTACAGAACTGTTACCGTAGATATACCGCTTTATAGAAATATATGCATGAGTGAGTTGTTGAAACAGTAAAACAGTAAACTCAAAGGCATTGTTTCACTTGATTGTCCAATGTTAATTGATCCTTAAATCACGAAATAATTCAGACACATCATTACGTTAAATGTGGTGTTCATCGTGTTTTCATAAATGGTACAAGCAGAATGTACATTACTATTTTAAATATTTAAATACTTTATGATCGGATGTGTGAGGTGCATAATTATTTAACTAGTTACATAGTAACACTGCAATATCAGCGGTGTCAATTATCGTCATGTAAAGATGAGGTAAAATAAGATCATCATGCCGTAACGCTATGTGTACTGTTAAACAGGTAACATCATTTTGACAGCGAATTTAAATTATACGATATACCGATAAGCATTAATCCTTACGAAACAATATATCACGTGTTGCTATTTATACCTATTATAATTGCCGTTAAATACACACACAGCTTAAGTGTACGCAAAATGACATCATAATAAAATATAATCATTAATGTAACGCAACATATCAGAACTCTAAATCGCTGCTTATTTACCAATAAACAATAATTATTTAAAACAACTGGACATTGGTTATGAATTTATTTACATAATTAAATCACCGTTACTCACTGCGTGTGTTTCGTTTCCGCTGCATGCGCACATGTCTTATCATTAAAGCATTGAAAGTGAAGCAGCTTAAAGTCTTACTTATGAATACTTCTAAGTAAGATGAGTTACCGTTTGTCGTTACTGTTTTTTTTTGTTTTTTTTATAAGAACCTACAATATACAAAAACCCGAATGACAACTGTTTCAACATTAAAATTAAGTTGTAACAACTAAATTAAAAATTTAATGCAACGAGTCGTTAATAAAATACGAATATTACAACTTACCTTGTATCGCTTTCAGATAGATGTATAGACAACAAATAAACACATGCTTATAATTATATCAATTGCAGTCGACACTGACGTCACCACATTCTGTCCGTAATTTGAAAGATTTATTTAATTTAGGAAACAACCGCAAGTCGTGATTATTTGTGACACGGTAATTGCTGAAACACGTCGACATCAGTCTTGTGCAATCAATTACCACAGCATTCTAAACGACAAAACATTGCTGTTTGTATTTAAACTCAGGTAATGTCAATTACCGTATAGCATTATGAACAATTACATTTTGTGCAAGGCGGATCTCAACACAACTTTTAGCGCACGCGGATGACATGTAATAATCCGGCTTGAACTTGTTTACCGCGGTATGCGTACATATTTGGCCTGTACAAGCCTACCACTGATATAAAGAGGGATGTGATATTTCCTTATATGTTTGATGTCAATTTGACACGAAATTTTGATGGTCTGTTTTTTCTTTGCATATTTCCTATGAAATGTTTTACGTACATATTCAGTTGCGGATTTGTAAGACGTTATCAATGTTTCACGAAGTTCATTACAGGTTTAAATCCTTTAATCACGTGGCAGTAGTATAAGCATTACAAATGACCAGCCTCTGGGAGAACCGGGCTTAATACATGTGCGTAAAGTATCGTTCCAGATTAGCCTAAGCAGTCCTCACAGGCTATACTGGTTGCATCCTTTCCGTCTACACTTAATATTTTCGTTTAAACGAGACTTCCGTTTGACGAAACGTGTTATGATTGGAGATCACAGCACATGTATGCTTCTTTTCACTTATTCCACTTTAAACACCTCATGTATCACCATACATGCATTCATGTATACATAAATACCGAATATACCTGTCTTTATCAATATTGATGTTCATGAGACAGAAATTTGTAAATACATGTTTCAGAAATATGTAGGGAAAGCAGGTTGAAGATTTGCAACTTGGAATGTCTTAGAAATCCTTAATTATTTAGCTTTGTTTTCTTAAACTTTCATTTTGGATGAAGAATACCATTAAAAACATGTGAAGAAAAACAGATCATCAAAATGTCGTATCACAATTCTGAAACTGATATTTAAAACGTCAAAACTGTGTACATAAAGGCAACTGATTCATGGTTCTTATACACGGAGCCTCCTCTAAATGTTCTCTATTAATATATGACATTTTACTTAAATCCCTATGGTACATAACACATTGCTTTATATACTTTATTTCATTCATTAGCAACTCGCCAAATGCAATTTAACAAATGCATTATCTACACTGGAATGAGTACATTACATTTGTCATTTTCCACATACTGTATACAATATACTTATTAAAATAAACAATTATGGAGTAACGCTATATAATCAAATAAAAGTCAAATACATGAAATGGAGTGTACCGGTTAAATGGAATACTTATGTACTATATACGCAATAATTAGTCATTTATACGCAAGAAATATTTATTTCCCAGGAATCTCATATTTACTTGAATTCATGTCCAAAAGCGATGCATGTTAAATTAAACAATATGGGTATGCACACACTATTTCTGCTGATTTATTCCATTCGTTAAGACGTGACGAGTTTATAAATCGCTAATGCGACAACAAACAGGTACGACAAACATGCGCCACAATAAGATATTTATTACTTTTGTCGTTCGTTCGTGCTGGCGTGTTCTTGTCTTGTTCTCGAGTATTATAGTCATTCTGACGTTTTTTTTTGGTTTAAAACCCTTCTAACCCGCCAACATGCCAACACGAAAAAACGGCCAATTGCATTATTGTCGGGTAAATATAGGCGCGTATAATTGTTGTACAGGCGTGTTTGCACTCGTTAACCCGCCAACACAAAATGATATTGCGAACGGTATTGAAGAAATTAGCCACCTTTAAAAAATATTTGTTTGCAGGTAGACAATTGTTTTACAAACAGCGAAGCATTTCATATCTCGATGAAGGAAACACGACACTTCGTCTTCGCTACGTTAAGGCATGTCTCTGTCGCTTCAGTGTTCAACTAACGTGCTTAAAGACACATACAAATAATGCGGCACAATAAAGGAAGAATACGTCATTCGCTGACTAATTATCCGACGTGATTATGCTTTTTTTATTGTATTATGTTGTTGTTTGTTTATGAACTGTGTTTTAGTTATGTATGTTATGTAACTCAATTGAAATAAAAATATATAACACAGTTTTATGTGTTTATTTACTTAATAGCCAAAGAATTGCATTATTATAAATTTGAAACAAAAGTTATTTAAGCAAATAGTTATGTTCACCTGTTTGTTTTCAAGTTAAAATACTAAATTAAGTCAAAGAGTGCCACACGTGTCTATAGCATTTTAACGATCATAAGACAACTTTCTACGAGATTAAACGCGGTCTCAATGCGTCAACTTCAGAAAAATCGTATATAAAGCATCAACATCAGAACCAACATGCAGTGTTATACAGCTTGTTTTACTGCACAATTATCTTCCATATTAATAGCGCCCACCATTTACCAATTTGGTAGGAAAACCACAGTCATTGAATGCCACACAAAATGAAAACTCTTAACAACTGCTGTGTGATATAATACGTTGAGGCACTCTTACTAGGGAGGCGGAAAACTACAACGGGCGAGGCCTGGTATGGTATTGCGCAAGGGGGGGGGGTAAGAGGGTTAGGGTTAGGGTTAGTGTTAGGGGTCGGGTTAGGGTTTGGAATAGCCTAAACCCAACCCTAACCCTAACCCGACCCCTAACCCTTACCCTTACCCTAACCCTAACTCAGGGGTTATTTCCCCTATACCAGGCCTCGCCCGTTGTAGTTTTCCGCCTCCCCTCTTACTATGCTTAAGTAAATTTGGACATTTAATGATCGGGCCGATTTTTTCCGGGCCGTTTTAATACATGGCCATGATGGTTTAGGGCCGTTTTCATCCGCATTTTATGTGAAAGTATGTTCTGCCTTATGTCCGTCACACTTTACTCTAGCCAGGTTTTCAAACAATACTCTGCAGCATGATCAGTTACTTATAATGAACAATAATTTTAATAATGTATCGTGTATGATGCATGTTGCCAGAAGGTAGGGATATGTCTTTTTTAATAAGAACATGCCGTGAAACCTTGTAAGCGAGGCTCTAAATGATGTTTCTATGATCAATACGCTCATGAACGATAGGTTTTCCTTTTTTATTCGAAAACAAATGTTTTGCGATACGAAAATTAAATTAATTAAACATTTTATTAGCTAAATAACTAAAAAAATAAATAATATGTACGTAATGTTGTAATAGATGCGGTTCATATAATGTTTACATATTGGCATATCTGTTAAAGTATTTTATTATAACTTTAGGTCGCATGAATTATAACACCGCGATGTAGTATATAAACTTTATAAATAATTGCGTAGCGGTTTTCGTGCGCCTCACAACAAGAATGATGACAACAAATTGTCATGACTATTATGTGCAGTGAAGGAACATGCGCCTTTTTTTAAACAATTCAAAGCTGCGTGACAAGTTGTTTATTTAGTTTACAGTTTCAGTATTTGTATATGTTTAAAAACAAACTATGTAATTAGTGCATGTCAGTGCTTGTATTTTAAACTTAAAATAAACTGTAAAAAAACAACATCAGCAACAAATTACGCAAGTTATTCCTGTGTATTGTTAGTATTGTAAGTTGGATGTGTATTGCACTTGCATGTCCCAGCTGTTAGTGTTAACAACGAAGGTTCTGCACTTTAGTTTGAAGACGACTAGACATGTATAATACAACCCAAATACTTATGCTTAGAAAATACGTTATCTAAAAATGAAATATTACAGCGATGCAATACAAAATAATACATGTACATGTAATTTTATAAGGAATAGTAAAATAAGTTCTATTGCGTTCGTTTAATGCATGTTTACACGTCCGATAAATAATGGAATAGTACTGTGAAATACGGATTTAATGTCAGATACAGAGTAATACGCAAGGACTATCAAACCTGTACCACGAGTCATGTTCTGTGGTTCATGTTTTGACGCCAAGCAAATACACTTTTTGGAATTTACGTGTTATTCAATATTAATAATCGTTTTTCCAATGTGTCTGTCCTTTTTGACCAAGACCAAAAACAACAACACAAGAAATAGGAGGCACACTTGATACTTATCATATCACGTCATGTAAATACATAAAAGTTTCCTTTAATTGCGCGTGGCAAGGGAGGATGCTAACATTGGTGCTTTTGTGGTAATTTTTCAGAGTTGTAGTGAGTAGATGAGTAAATTCAAAGAAAGCTTTGCTGAAACAAACCGCTACCTCTCTAATATGTGTGTTATTCTTGTATTAACCGAGCATTTTATTACAATACCTCAACAATGTTTGAACGATATTTCCGGAATAATACGCTAGCCTTATGTTTTAAGAGTACTGGTATGTTAAGGTCGAGCGACTTGTCCAATGCCGAATCACACCAGAGAGGGAGAGTCTCCAGTGTGTTATGACTGTCTGTTACTCATGGCATATCTGTTTGAAATTCTGACACAATAGGCTTTGATAGTAACGTTGCAATGGTAATATTTGGCGATTTGTGGGAATAAAGTGTTGATGCTGCATGCACATTTTGTGTTTAGAACAATAGGCACGAAATACTATTGTTTTCATACAATTTATTAATAACAACTAAAGCCATATAATGGATACACCTGTAATTGACTTGTCACATCAATGCATAGTTCCGTTCACTGACCCATCCTTAGTGATTGTTGCAACGCTTCACACGCTACATCCAAAATGGCGTCCGCTAATGCTAAACATCTGATACGCTTGTAAATATTTCTGACAATATTTCAGTTCAATTCCTACCAAATTATGATAAACTAGCAGTTAGAATTTTAAATAGAGGTCATAATTATTACACAAACGGATACATTCATAATATAAAGATATTTAATGAAGAAAACGGTGTGCGTGTCGTCGCTGACTGCTGGATATCAATGAGGAAAAATGAAAATCCACATCGTTTAAACATTGATTTGTCCGGTGCAAAGATTGATTGATTTTTCATGAAGATTATTTCATAATATAACAAAGGTTTTCTCACCGACTCACTTTTTTGCATGGCAATTCGAGCCGTTCTAACGGGTTAAACTGCTGTTAATAAACTTCATTATACACATGCAATAGACAACTACCCTCATAGGCGAGTTTCACATTACCAATTTAAGAGATTATACTCAATAATTTATCGATCATTAAAAAACGCGGCTCGCGATGTGCAGCAGCTTTACTTTTTTATAGTGGTTTCTACTTTCAGGGGTTTTGCCAGCCATTTTGGGAAAATGAATCTGGTCAAATTGGGATTTTTTTAAATCGATAAAATGTCAAGTTTGGGAATTTGCTATCGACAAAATGAACCAAATTGGGATTTTTGTATCAACAAATATTTACACATCAGGCCTATGATTCAAATTAGGAGAACATCATATAAGTTATAGTTATATACTTTGTTTTGTGTTTTTGTACTCCTAAAATTATACAACATCTTGTAAGCTGTGATTTTTCTTAATGAGATAATATAGCTTTTGAATTTATGTTTCATGTTATTGTTAGCTGCTATCTTATGTTTTAGCTTGCTTAATATATGTTCTGTACCGGGGTGTGTTATGTAAAACGTGTTTTATGTTCCTTGGTTTTCCTATTTGTACTGCTTTTCATTTTAATGTTTTTTCCTTATATGATTGCATGCTTTGTACAATATTTATTTGTTCATTACTAAGCTCTGTAGTACTAAATTTGTCTGATATTTAAAGTACATATAAACGCTAGGCTTTTAAAGTAATACATGTATTAAGTTACCTCTAGTCTTTTAAAGCAATATTTTATCCATACCCGTATTCTCTGTTGTTCTCAACAACAGGATTGTTTTTTTATATAACTATGTTTTCATTGTATGTGCTATATATTATGTTTGTAATCAGGTAATGTAATGTGTAAGTCGGCTTTAAAAGCTCTTCAGACCTTGTGTTATCATGGTTGAAATACCCGACTTTATAAATTAATATTACTTGACTTGACTTGACATTAGCTGGATTAGCAGAGCCGCCCGCAGAAGTTCCTCTATCCGACAAGTCTTCAAGAAAATCTTCTGCGAATGACTCTCGCCCCGGTCGCGACGCGCACCCTCCAGGAGCTGACCGAGGATGGACTGACTGCTCACAAAAGAGCAACGCTTTATATACGGATGGTTCGCGTAACCCGCTTGTTTAAGACATAACCCTACTATTTCATGAAAAAAACAACCCTACCGTTTTAACCAGTAATTGTAGTATACTACAACTATATTCTGCAATTCATAGTGTGCATGTTTATAACCGACTTGTATTATTGGATCATTAAATTATGTATATGAAAATACAATGATCAATCTACAATTCACATATTTTTGCGTGCAACTTACCGAAAAGTTAAAGACTTGCAAACGGGAAGCGTACTTTCGTTTGTAAAGTAAAACACTTGAATGAACTCAAAGAATAATGAACCGAAAGGTTCACTATTTAAATAAATAAATACCGACCAAAATCGTCACACGATATTTACCGCCTCCCCACGATATAGTCCTGGATTTTATCCCCATTCCTGTATCGCTTAGATCTATGTTGAATAGACATTTTAGCACGCGATCTATGACTTAATTATCAAAGCACTACACCGATGAGTAAGTTATCGAAGATAACAATTGTGAAATAATATCTCTAAAGTAACTCACGTGAAAGTCTGTCATCGAGATTAGGCCCGGGCGAAGCTTCGCGTATGAACAGAATTTCAAATTTATGTTTCAAGTTAATTCAATACTGGGTCATTTTCTTTGTTTTCTTTGTGGTTTTTTTGTTGTGTTTTGTTTTTTTTAGTTTGAGTAAAAAGTGTATATACTTTCCGTCTTGTCGCTGCAAACCTTTCTAAAGAAGTTTAATATTCATCGCAATAAACATGGATTGTTTGGGATAAATACATGTATACTATTGTGTTCTATATTGATTCTAATTAGAAAAAAGAGTGACACACAAAATTTAAGCATGAACATTAACGAGTAAAATACCTGTGTAATTATGACAACCTGAGTTATGGTTCTTATGCACTTAATTTCCTTAACAAAATAAATCCACGTTGTACTTGTGCAAAATATGCCGCCTTTAAAATTTCAATGCGCTTAATAAAAATAAATGCCAAAATGTTCTCACAATATGGAAGCACTTGTGTTGGCTCTTGTATTCCCTCGATGAGATCTACCTACTAATACAGTTATAAGTTGACACCTCGAACAAAATAGTTTTCAAGATATTATAAGGAAAACAAAATAAGAACACAAACTAACAAAGGGCAATAACTCAACCAATATGAGGTACTTGTGGTTAACAAGAGATGAATGGTTTCTAGCATGCTCACGGATAAACACAACGATTACGGAAGCAAAATCCGCGGACCCTCACACGGGCCTCAACAAAGTAAAACAACACACAAGATATCTCAGACTACGCTTCAAATACAAATCTATATAAACCACTAGGTCTGTTCCATAATCGAAACCACCACTTTCATCGCAAACTAACCATGCTCATCTGCGGTGCTCTTCTTCTAGGGACGTTGCTGCCCGGGACCCTCGGGGCCTCGGTCCCGGGGCTAAAGACAACGGAGCCTTTCGATCACATGGCTGTGCTTGATGAAGACGGAATGTACACGCTTTTCTGGAATTTTAACAGCTCCCATATAACTTTTGAGGCGCACGTGGAAACGAAAGGTACGTGGTTGTTGTTTGTTTGATCATATGAAGAAATGCATCATAGGAATGCATTTTGTATTAATTTGAATGTTGATATCTGTATTTGTATTGATTACAAACATGTTCCTATGTTTTGGTTAAATGTTTTATTGTTGTTGTTTTCTTAATCTTTAAAAACGATTTATTATTATATTTACTCGCACCGTATCACACTTAACTTATTATGTTGGTATCTGGCTTTTCGCACCGCATCGCATTATTTTAAGATGGGTTAATATCAGTAAGACATGAATCGTTTTGTATTGGCTGATTAAGAACAAAAAGACATGAAATGACATTTTATCAATTGCGCCTCGTTCTGGGAAAACTGGGCTTAATGCATGTACGTAATGTGTCGTCCCAGAAAAGCCTTTGCAGACCGCGCAGGCTACTCAGAGACGACACTTTGCGCCTAAACTTGATTTTTGCAAAGAAGAGACTTCTGTAAACGAAGTAAACGATAACAGCGGAAAGTGTCGTGCCTAACTAGCCTGTGCGAATTGCACACGCTAATCTAGGACGATACTGTGCGCACTTGCATGAAGCCCAGATTTCCAAAAACGAGGCTCAATTTAAACTAGCAATGTATTTAACTATGCTGTGGTCATGGTCGTTCTTCTGATAGCGTTATTTACTGGGCTGTTTGACAGGCATAAATAGATATCGGAACAGCAAACAGCTGCGATGTGATTTAAAAAAAAAACTTGTACAAACATATGATTTCAATTAATTATTTATCTCGCCGTGGGTTCTTTCAAAAAGTAGTTCAGTCAACTGCAATTATTACCTTTATCACGAGTTTTTGTTATCGTATTGCAGGATGGGTTGGTCTTGGCCTTTCCGGAAACGGAAACATGTTTCCCGGCGACGTCGCCGTAGGATGGGTAACCGATCACGGACAGGTTCACTTTGGTGTGAGTATGTGGACTAGAAACTTGCAATTAAAGCGCCCTGTTCAAACAGTTTCGTATTTTTGAACTATGTTCGATTCTATTTATCTGCAGAAGGTTTAAAGATTGATACTTAATTTTTGTTATTAAAATACGTGCCTCAGAAGGGATTCGAACCTGTCTGCATTTGCAACGGTAGGTGGAGAATCGCAGCCACCAGAGGCACGGAGATGAACGTGCATAACCGTATACGTGTACGATATAATAATAACGTGACGCAATATGTCCACCCCAGATATTTTTTAATAAAAAATAATATTGTTTTTTTATTACTTGCATGTTATGTATACGGAAGCCAGCATAGTTGTTTATGGTCATTGAGCGCGAGAGCCTCGCCATTAATTGTTTGCTAAGCCTCGCCTGATATATAACAAAATTATCAGGCAGTCACCTGTTTTTCTCTATATAAATTTATGTATATACGCATATAACCTTACATTCTGAGTGTTTCTGTCAGGACCGTCACACGACCGACCATCGCATGCCGTTAGTGGACACGTCGCAAGACTGGTTCCTACTCCACGCGGAGGAAACGAGCGCTGGTACCGTTCTGAAAATGGTCCGGAAACTACAGACATGTGACACCGTCGAAGACATAGATATTAACGTAACTATAGAAAAAACTAAAGCCACTGCTTTTATTCATTTGAGCGGGAATCTATGCATGTGCGTATGGATGTCCCAGATTAGCCTGTGAAGTCCGCTTTCGGTGCATTTTCACTAAGAAGAGGCTACCTGTTAAAAAAAAATACCATACAAGGGGAAAGTGTCGTCCCTTATTAGCCTGTTCGGACTGCACAGCTTTATCTGGGAAGGCATTAAGTCCGGTTTTCTCAGAGCGAGGTTCATTTATAAACAATATACACTTATATATACGTTTAAATTCGGGCCCCATGTGTCTAAATGTCATACATTGAATACTTTTAATGGCATGTTCTACTTTATACGTTCTGTAATGTGAGACCAAACTTTCAATGGGAATCGATTCAGACTATTTAATTTCATTTAAATATTTTCGAAATTGTGCAAACGTTTCTTAGCATACTGTGTCCCAATCAATCCTATCCGGGGTCGGAACATTATACAATCTAGGGCTATGGTGTATATCAAAAGATTCAAACTCGACCGACAATATACGTGACATTACAAAGCTATGGTTAATTCTCACAATTGTTTCCAGTATATAAACAGCTGCTTCTTATACGACCATGAAAACATCTAACATTGACTTAATGTGTTAATGTTCTTAACTCGAACAATGGCATTTACTGCTGCTGCCTTGTTCATTGCACACAATAAGTACTCTCCCGTGCATTTCATATGAGATTAATTTAAATGCAATTGAATTTGCATGTGTTTTTTTAATTGCCTGTCTTACTTAATGTCTCTATACGCGGTCAGTGTTATATATAGTTGATTTTAGTTCACATCCCTTACCAAGATCATCGACTTCCACACTTACAGTGATTTAACTTCAAGGTCTCCAAGGCGTTTTGGATATGGTGTTCGCCTAGCGATCGGGAGGTCACGGGTTCGATCCACGCATTAGGAGCGTTCTTTAGATTTCCCCCAAAGACACCAAGTACTGGTTCTAGTACCAGGAAATGGACTCGAGAGCGTTTCAAATTAGCCTTAGTCTTTCTACGCAATCGAGCTAAAATAAATAGGTTTAAACTAACTATCACAAACTTATTGCAACCGGATCCTTCAGAAAAGTCCCAGCCGGGTGACGTATGCCTTCCATGTGGAGAATCCGCGTAACAACCGAAGCATGCCAAACCATATTAACTATTCGCTATTTTTTATCTCGATAAAATGTCTTTTAAAGCGTTCAGTGCTTTGATTTCGCCACAAATTTATCAACACCTTCCTCATGCATTTCAGAATGGCACAAATCGCGTCATCTACGCATTCAGCTCGGAAGACCCGCAAAATGACCGCAGCATCTTGTACCACGGAACCACACGGGGAACCAAGAGCCTCTTCCTGCTCAATCCGGACAAAGGGGATGGCAACATCCGAGAGACGAAGATTAAGCACTTCGATTTTCTTAATATGAACGTAAGGAAACTGTAACATAAACGTGTAAAAGCATCTCAGACTAAACATATTTCATACATATGTGTCGTGTTCTGAGAAACTGGACATAATGCTTGTGCGTAAATTGTCATCCCAGATTAGCCTGTGCAGTCCGCACAGGCTAATCAGGGACAACAATTTCCGCTTTTTTGAAATTTTTCGTTGAAATGATGTCTCTGCTTAGCGAAAATCCAGTTTAGGCGGAAAGAGTCGTCCCTGATTAGCCTGTGCGGATTGCACAGGCTAATCTGGGATGACATTTTACGCACATACATTTTGTCCAGTTTTCTCAGAACACGACACATATGTTTATTTCTAGGATCTGTTTTGAGGTTAGCAAACAGTTATATCGAATGTTTTTTTTTCGGCAAAATATTGTTATAAAGACATGCATACATGCGTAACTCAAACAATGTTAGCAGACATGTGTTTGTGTTATTATTATAGAATAGTTAATGATTTATTTGATATTGCCTTACGTAGCTACCATTAATATATCACATGCATTATTCCATTCGTGGATACTGTAAACATACAGTTTAGACTCGCTCTGTGAAAAGGGGGTTTAATGCGCAAGTGACGTCCCAGATTAGCATGTGCAGTCCGCACAGGCTTATCAGGGACGAAACTTTCCGCATAAACTGGATTTTCGGTAAGAAAAGACTACCTTTAAATGAAACAAATCCATACAAGCGGAAATTGTCGTCCCTGATAAGCCTGGGTGGACTGCACAGGCTTATCTGGGACCACACTTTACGCACATGCATTAAACACCATTTTCACAGAGCGAGCCTCATTTCAATTTCAGTATATGGTTCCAAATGAAACCACTACTTATCACTGCCGGGCCTTTGTCATGCCTCCTGTCGGCAAACACCACATGATTAAGGTAGGAACTACTTTTTGTTACTAAATATAGATTATTTAAAGTTAGGATTTCATGTCATTAACATTATAACTTTAATATAACATAATATTTAGTATACAAGCTATGGAAAGATACCATTAAACATTTTCCAAAATAGCCCATCTAAAAAGAACTAGTTAGTAAGTGCCATAACCTTTCCCAAGAGGGGATACATGATACTTGGAATCTAAACATATGTTTGTAAAAAAATGTTCCACATACATTTACATCTACCTTTCAACGAGATATGACTAAAGCCATACAGAAAGTGCAAGTGATTCAAATACATTTTGTATGTAGTTATTATCCGTGCAGACGCACGTGTATTGTGCCAATGTAACACATTTGAGAAATCCAGTACGGTCCTATAGACATAACCCAAAACGTGCAAGTGTTTTGAAAATATTAACAGTCTGACGGAAAACACAAAACTGCTCTTTATGTCATGTCAAAATCTTATCCCATCTAAACTATTGTCACTCCACACAATTGTTTCTACGGCCAGTGCAAAAACAATGTCAACGTTTGTGTACCTATGAATTGTTGGGTGTTTCCAAAGTCAAGCGCAATTCGATACAAGTCTACTGTAAATATCATAGTACGAATACTGTTGTCACTTCACGAAACTATTTCTACCGCCATTGCAAAAAATGTGTCAATGTTTTGTACCTATGAATTAGTGGGTGTTTCCAATTTCTAGCGCAATTCGATATAAGTCTTTTGTTAATATCACAGTACGAGCCCAGTATCACGCCCGGAAACGAGAAGCACGTGCACCACATCCTGTTGTCAAGGTGCAAGGTAGACAACCCCAGTCAGTACGACGGAAAATCAGATATATGTTACCAAGGTCAAAGAGTCATTCCTAACTGCGATGATTACATCCTTGGCTGGGCCATCGGCGGAGAGGTACATAACTTGGGCCTAATGGNCTTCTATCTCTTCTCGCTTTAACATACTCTTGAGATCCTCCCTCAATTCCCTTAGCCCCTCAGTCATAGCTTCTAACTGCGTGTTGATATTAGACAGTTCATCCATGCTTGTATTTGTACTGTTACTGGAATCAGCACGTTGCTTCTTGTTAGCTGGTTTAGTCTGAGGCTTTTGTCCTTTGAAATTCAATTTTGGTTGCTCAGATTTACCGTTACCACTCATAATGGGATATTGTTATATTGACACTGTATTGCAGATGTATAATCCAGTCCCGAGGAAAATTTAATCATATTAGATATTGTGCATGCTAAATTGGTTCAATATGTCCAGGGATCGTCTCAATGCATTAAAAAGTCAAATTTTTCACCACAGAAGAAACACTTTTTCACCAAAAATCACTATTTACGTCCATTTTTTTAAGAAACTAAAATATTCCATGTATTAAATACACATTTACTTATCATCTGGTACCAAAAATCACTACTTTTTGTCACTATTTCTTATATTTAGGAGCAATTTAACCAGGAGCTGTGATCAGCAAAAAATCACTGCTCAATTCTCCCGCCAAAACTTTTTTGTAAATAAACTGATTGTTTGTTAACATAATTGACTTGGAGGACACTGTATTTTGAGCTCAAAACAAGTTGTATTGCTAATTTGTTTTATGGTAATGTCCAATAGCATATATATATATTGATTTTTGATAAACTTTATAAATAAAATATGAAAAAAAAAATCGGTAAATAATTACGGATCGTCGACTTTATAGGGCCTTTAACGTAACTTTTAACTAAATTTAGTACGAGCAACAGTGGTGTAGTGTTCAACATTTTTGTATTGTTCGCGAAGAGCAATACAAGTACACACAAAATCCGATGTCGCGACCAAATACGAAACAAAATTCTCTTTGAACAAAACCTGCCTTAACATGCTTTTTTGAGTATGGGTTTCGATAATATAGACGCAATTTTACAGAATATTGACATACATATGAATATAGTTAATAAAAAACATTAACCCGACAACGACCAATTTAGCGTTAGTATTCCCGGGTACGTTTTAGTATATTTTCCGTTACCGGGGTACATCGTAGTATACTTAAGAGTACCCGTGGTACTTTTAAGTACAATACCACATATGGCGTTGACATTTTGGCTATTGCTATAAGGAACAATGATTGTGTTTTTACGAAATATTTGTTGATTTTGAGTATAAATGGGGCTTTAAAGATTAGATTACTCTGATTGTTCGCAATTACGGATTTGATTGTTATTTACGATTTGCTGCCATTCAACTGTGAAATGTAAATGTATTTTTATTATGAAATACCGCTCCATATATGATATTAACAAAACTAAAAAGGTAATCATTTGTATGCATTAAAATATGTTTTTTATACCGTGCGACATCATATTGCATCGTATTTATTATTGTACACGATTGCAATCATAAATACATGTTTTTAAGTTTATTTAATTATTCTTATAAAATTAACCGCAGTTTGTATACACAAATGTTAAACATATATATTAAGTTAAGTATAAATTATGTAAACTTATATAATGGTATGAACACTGAATGTGATCTTGTATTTACTGTTTTGAGTAGCGCTAGTTATTCTTTTGAAGTCAGTTACCTCAATATTGTTAAACATTGCATGCTGGAAATCCGTTAACCCATTGTGGAAATCAGTTGCACAAGTGATTATAATTTTTATTTTGCGTGTTGTTTTTGTGTGTGTTTTTTTTGTGATAAAGTGTTTTGTTGTTCAGTATTGGTCCCGTTTAATTGTGAAATCCTTACCAACCAAATGTTAACTACTGTTGATAAATCAGTTGAAAGCGTGATTATGTTTACTCTTCATGGGCAAAATTCAAATACAATATGCTTTTGTGATATAAGTTAGTAAATTACAATAAAAAAAAACTATGCGATAAATGCTCGTTTTTCGTTTTCGACCGTTTTCACTGAAGCGGACAACACGGAAGTAACACGTACACAACTGTACCCTTTATGTGAACTCCGGATTAAAACCGTGAACGAATTTAAACGTTTGCGAAGACAGGTTTTAGCGGGTAATAAGAAACCATCGTTGAATGGGAAAAGCGAACACAATATCACAGATTGAATACATCAATTACCACCCAGCGGAGGTATTTATCGTCGTTGGT
The DNA here is from genome assembly GCA_007657795.1 of Dreissena rostriformis. Taxonomy (NCBI): domain Eukaryota; kingdom Metazoa; phylum Mollusca; class Bivalvia; order Myida; family Dreissenidae; genus Dreissena; species Dreissena rostriformis. Next base: position 132,766 of record VMBQ01000296.1, read on the forward strand.
CGATTGTGAAACTTTTTTACACAATGGTTTCTACTTGGACATGAGTAGCGGACTAACGTTTTAAGAGTTTAAGGGTTTACAACAACGTATCGGTAATGTTTTCGTATCTCATGTAATTTGTTGATGCCGTTAAATAAAATAATCGCGGACTTAAAACACGAGGATCACTTCTTGTACAATTTATCTTAGTCAATCCGAGGATATATTAAGTTCACTATTTAATAAACGTTTAAGTTGGATAACTGCGAAAAGATACAAATCAAAGTTATAGGTTTACAATACGAGCTTATGGGTTGTAAAGAAATGACAAAACAGTGTTGCACCTTTAAAGCAGTTCACATTATTATTATGAATTGTTTTTACTTAATTGGATGAAAAACGTAAGGTATTGTTTTGAATTAAATACATCTAGAACGAGGAATTATATGTGACTCTAGTGATATATAAACTTATGATGTGCAAGAGCAAAACAACGTGTTCCTTTCCTGGGACTATTTAATTTACGTTTCTGAAATAACATTTTGTTGTAATAAGAAGTACTTTGTTTTGTGGAATACTATTTATCGTGTTACTTCAAAATAATGTTTACAAAATATATAACTACAAAGGTTCTGATATGTGTTTATGTTATGACGATTAATACACAATCAATTTCCGGAGAGACAACTGGAGCACCTACAACAACTGAAGCTCCGACAAATACCGAAACACCTATAACCACTGAAGCCCCGACAACTACCGAAACACCTACAACCACTGAAGCCCCGACAACTACCGAAACACATACAACCACTGAAGCCCCGACAACTACCGAAACACCTACAACCACTGAAGCTCCTTCAACCACCGACACACCTACAACCACTGAAGCTTCTACAACCACCGAAACACCTACAACCACTGAAGCTCCTACAACCACCAAAACACCTACAACCACTGAAGCTCTTACAACCACAGAAACACCTACAACCACTAAAGCTCCTTCAACAACCGACACACCTATTACTACTGAAACTCCGACAACCACCGTAACACCTACAATCACTGAAGCTCCTACAACCACCGAAGCCCTTGCAACCACTGAAGCCCCGACAACCACCGAAGCCATGACAAAAGCCCCTACTCAAATCACTACACCCAACGAGGCTCCAACAACCACCGATGCCCCGACAACCACCAAAGTTTATACAACTTCCGCGGCTACAACAACCAAAGAACATGTTACCAACTACGCCAATGCAACATGCCATTGCGAATCTTCAACTGTGGCTACTTTAACTACACCAGAGAGCAAATGTGCTGCTCCATCATCGTATAGTATGTATTTCGTTTCTTTTGAATTTTGAAACCTATTTAGTTTATGTCTTACTGAGCTTTCCTTATTAACAATTACAAGGGAGGTTATTGCTGTAATTATTTATTTTGACACTCCACTTTTAACTGCTAGAGTAATGCACCTTAATATTAAATTCGGTATAGTTTTTATATCATTTGTGTCCGTTTTTAGAGAAGGCATTTTTGAGCAGGTGTCTCGTAAAACACAAAAGCTAGAGCGATTTAACACTTAACATATTCAGGAGCAGGTTATGTTTTGCAATTTCATACCGGTATGTGTGAATACTATTGTTTTTAGTGCCGGATAGCTCAATAAAGTCTTTTCACTTTCTTTCCAGTTGGTGCTCTTGCTGTTGGATGGGCTATTGCTGCGGTAGAACTTGTCCTTATTATCGTTTTGGTCACTGTTCATATCAGGTATTAATGCATATAAAGTCTTCTTGTGTTCTTGTATCCAATGTTACATTACTTCACCCGATTTGTTATTAGATCGACGTGGATCAGAACATATGGGCTGCGCTCTGTGAAAAAGGGGTGTAATGCATGTGCGTAAAGTATCGTCCCAGATTAACCTGTGCAGTCCGCACAGACAAATCAGGGACGGCATTTTCCGCTTTTATTGTATTTTGCGTTTAAAGGAAGACACTTCTTGAAGAAAATCCAGTTTAGGCGCAAACTGTCGTCCCTGATCAGCCTGTGCAGACTGCTGAGGCTAATCTGGGACGACACTTTACGCGCATGCATTAAACCCCCTTTTCACAGAGCGAGGCTAATATACATTGATACAAATATGTACAGTCATGTGCACTTCAGATGATTGCCATGGGTCAAATAGACATTTTAGATACAATTATGCATATGATTTATTATAGATATATGCGGGCTGCGAAACACACAGAGGCAATGACAGAAGCAAACATGACAAATCCAAATTATGATACTCTCGTTCGTGGACCCTACGACAATGATTTTCTAGAAGAAAAGACGCACACATATTCCAGCGTCTCTGATGCAAACATGACAATGACCACTATGTAATAAAGGCAATTATATAAAGCAACAACAGACTGACAGTAAAATGCATTTGAGTTTACAACAATTCTGCACAAATATTATTCTTCGGGTGGAGGAATGGATAATCTTTAATCAGCGACATAAATTTTTCGCAAATGCGCAAATTGAAGTGAAAATTTAACAATGGGAATTGTATTTGAGATGGTATAATATGTTACGTTTTTATTTATACTAAGGCGAACGTGGTTGAGTGTAACTACGTAAGTGTGTACACGCCCATTGATGCCATCATGTGTCAAATATATTTGTCATGACTGTGACACGAATATATAGTATTATATAGATTGAAAATGTTCAATTTAAGTTAAACTTGGATACCCAGCATGTTTGACGTACGTTTTTAACTGAACATTCTAAAAGGTGATTCAGAAAAGAAAGTCGGATATTTTCAAATTCGTATTGTTAACTAAGACAACTGAAGTATACATTACACAATGAAAGTATGTTAATTTGATATAATTATGTTAGAAATTTGGCTCTGGTTTGATTAAACATGGACCAATACACTTCCACGAAGGAAAATATCAGCATGGTAATGTTAATGAAGATGAGTTCAATTTTTATTTTAGAATGTTAACAAAATGTTGATATTACAAAAGTGTTTATCAAAAAGTATTACTTGGAAATACCTTATGAACCAAATCATATGGAATTAATGCAGTATGAAATTTCATTTTTAACAGAAACCAAGCTATGTATGTTCATAAAAAAAACTTACCGAGGAAAATGTATAAATATTATTGCGATTGAACATTATTGTTTTGCACACTTAACATCTCGCTTTAACTACTGCACTGTATTTTGATTTATCATATAAAATAATAGTTATATTATTTATAATAATAGTTGTAGAAGTAGTATTGCGAAAATGTATTATAACCTATAGTGGTGAACTTTTAATCAATTGTATTTTATACAGATAACCACCGTGTACATTATCATTTATATGAATTATACTCATGGACTCAACATTTATTGCATATTAAATAAAACAAAAACCATAAAACAACCGTATCTTATAAACTTCTGTATCTTATACAACTATCGAATTTCATACCATTACCGAATATCATAACCTACTGTAGTTTATACTACTTTCTTATCTCATAAATTTCCGTATCTCATACACCTACTTTATCCCATTCAACTGACGTATCACATACAACTAACGAATCATACACAGCTATCGTATCTCATACAACTTACGTATCTCATAAAACTACCTTTTTTCATACAAAGTCCGTATCTCATTCAACTACCGTATCTCATGCAATTATCAAAGCTTATACAACTACCGTTTCAAATAAAAAGTCCGTATCTCATACAATTTCCTCATCTATTACACATTCCGTATATAATTCAACTTCGATATCTATTTTTTTTTTGTATCTCATACAATTTCCGTATTTCGTACAACTACCGTATCACATAAAACTAAAGTATTGTATACTGCTTCCGTATCTTATACAACTATTGTTTCGCATATAACTACCGTAACTCATGCATCTTCCGTATTTTATATACAACTATTGTTTCGCATATAACAACCGTAACTCATGCATCTTTCGTATCTTATACAACTATTGTTTCGCATATAACTACCGTAACTCATGCATTCTATCGTATCTCATACAATTTCCGTATCTCACACAACTTCCTTATCTAATACGAATTCCGTATCGCATACAACTCCTGTTTCTCATACAACTACCATATCTCGTACGACTTTAGTACCTCATTTGATTTTCGTAAACATAACATATCTGTATCTTATTTAACTTCCGTAAATTATACAACTACCGTATACACATATCAGTTAACTACCGTCTATGATACTGTATTTTCCTTACAATTCCTTTAAAGCTCCTTTCTACTGAACGCCTCAAACACTTTAATTTAAGTTGTAATGAAACAGGTATAATAAAAATAGTCAAAATGCTAATACGACTATATGACGCCCAATAAAAATGTCAATATGAATCCAACTTATTAATAAGAGTTTAATTAATTTCCTTTGTAATATAATGCAGGTTGTAAATATTATCACCAATTATGTTAATATATACTTAACAACAGGTTCGTACAGCTTGCATATAAACTTATAAACTATTTTTTACAAGCTAGAGAATATGCTCATAAGATACTTTTTAAAATTAAAATGAAGACTAAATAAAAGATGCCAAATATAATAAATAACTAAGATAATCAATCGCTTAGTCTTTCTTTTATGTTCATGCCTTCTTAGTTTTCAGCTGAATCTGTTCTTATCGTCTATACGAGTTTACAGAAAACGCTCAGCTTACTCGGTGATTCACTTTCAATTATGGTCAAATTCAATGTAATGTTAATCCAAATATGAAATATATCAACTTCATTACACTACATATTACCCATGCACACACCGGAAATCCTGACACAAAGGGTACATATAATAGGTACCCACGGTTGAATTCATGATGATTAACAATTTTAAACTATAGTTTAAATGATATTTTGTGGAATCAATTTGAAGGTATGTATCTAAGCAATAAGCTAAAAATCTTCTTTTGCAGTTCATTGATACACTTATTTTTAGTCTCACATTTTGTGGGTTGTATATGTCTGCTCAAAATCGAAGGCTGCATTCAACTGAATACCAGTGTGTAATTTCTATTTTTTTTTTTTTTTAGAAACAACACTTACAATGTGTTTAAATGTTGTGTGTTTGTTGCAAAGATTATATAGGAAAGTAGATTTGGCATGGTGAAAATTGGCATAGCACATTGAAACTTCACGTAGAACACAGTAGGAATTCATTTGCGCATGTATAAACTTTAAAACTTAAAACAAAAAATGCCAGTGAGATGAGTCCTGTGCACAGAATTCGGACAACTGACTATTTAAAACATTTGGTAGTGCATATAATACGTCCTCCTTTAAGGACAATACGAACGAATTATTCATAACGTCCTACTTACATGTTTCATTCTTCTATGAGGTATTATATTATCTTGTGTTCTCTGTATAAATACTTTATCTGTAACAGATGTCAATTTGTTTCTCATCCTTGGTGAGATTTTTATTTTTCCAACTGATGCCTGATGTAATTTATGAATTCATTACAAATCCATAAAACTTGCGATTAGCAAATGGGCGGCATTACGTGTCATGGAAGTCCAGCTGAAGATCCATGCACAGCGAGTAATCGACCGTGTCAATGCATGTCTGGATACTGAGCACCTTGTGTACCGTATATAAATAAGAACTCAATCTTGAAAATGTAACTCTCGGAACGGGAAATGTTCGTATTCAAATGATACAGAAATGACACATATTATCTTTAAAAGATACACCCGGACGTTCAGCAAATCAACACCCATGGAAAGTAACCTTACTAATTCACATTCTCAAAACGATTAAAGCGTTAGGTCATATCGTTATTTTCTCATGATTGGGTTATTTCGATGTATACACGTAAACATGTATTGATTAGATAGCTGAAGCCATTCTTTTATAAACATTTATTGATAATAACTGTTGTGTTGTTTAATATTTCATGGTATTTAAACAGGATAAAACCTCAATTATTTGCGTTGACCGTTCGAAGTTGGTGTCAGATTTAATCATTGTTTTAAAGCCTCTATACTATAACGCTCAAATCAACAAAAAATCCGAAATGTATTTCGTAAAATAAAGTTTACATATAAATAATCAGTGTTCCTTATAGCAATAGCCAAAATATCATCGTTAGATGTGCTCTGGTAACATAGATTTAACACGATACAAAATGCTCTTTCTGATTGTTTGAGGTACAGTATATTCAACACATGTTAATGTACCAATTTAGTGTTCATTTGTCGTATGCATATATATCGTTGCGGGAAATAATCAAAGCGATGAAGGCACTGAAGTTGTTCGCTCTTGTCGTCCTTGATTAGCTTGTGCGCATTGCACAGGCTAATCAGTGTGCACAGGCTTACCTTATTTGACACGCATTAAGCCCCGTGTTCCCTGAAAGCAGCGAAGATGTGCATATTTCAATGATAAACACTGGACTGGCCAATGTCGTCTTACAAGCTGGTAAAAACACTCACTGGAGGAGTAGAGCAGACGCTCCTAAGCCATGTAATAATTCGTCGTCTGCAATGCAGACAGGCAGCGGTAATCGTTTCTAGCATAGTGAGTTACGGTTCTTAGCGTAGCTAAAGCTTCTAAGCATATACTGATTTGCAAAACATGCTCTGTAACTTTAGTCGTGAGCTAACGCTCAAAACTAAAAATGGAATTTATTGTGCCACACAACAATAAAAAAGAGCATTTTATATCTTGTTAAAACTATGTTTCCAGACCACATCAAACGTTGACATTTTGGCTATTGCTTTCAAAAACACTGATTATTTATATGTTAACTTTATTTTACGAAATATATGACGAAAATTTCGTTGATTTTGAGCGTTATAGAGGTTTTAAGTTTAATTTTTATGATGTATACATTGTCCTGTATGAGAATTTGGTCTCTTGCCTTAAATAAAAAACTACTGGAGGTTTACTTGAAACTCTCCTGATAATATCGCAGGAATTTCATTTTTCCTGTATTCATAACAAAACTATGTTTGGCTATCCCCTCTTGCTAATGGATAGGGCTAGAGCTTATAATGGTCTTCGTTGTGTTGTTGTCATTTGTTCAACGTTTACTGTCAAGTATACGTGAAATTATTAACAGTTTTTTTTATATAAAACACACATAAGTCTTAACCCAAAATGCGTTGCATTGACCGTTCTATGTCGTACACTCCATATTTGTGTTTAATGTTGTATTGTATGTGTTATGCTGTATTGTATTGGCAACAGTCAAGTAGAATTAAATAACATAACTGTTTCCATTGTTAAACATATTTTCTCCCGCTGTACTATGTCCTGTGTTTCATTATTCTTGTATATAATTTGAAATATGTTTAATGACCGAAAACATTAAGATTAAAATTGTATAGCCCATTACAATTAAGTGTATTTACATTTAGCATCAGCTGACGTATATTAGAATATTAGATGAATACAAAATATGTATCGAATGTATATATATATATGTAGTGCGTTATTACTCTGGCAGGTATGCGATAATTTCCTGGAAGTAAACTACTTTGGTAAAAAAACTTAATTATTGTAGCTGGGTTTGCTGATAAGAAATTCCGCAAAGAGATGTTTCCGTTTAGATAAGTCAATACATAAAGGAAACAATGTTTTTGCACAATTCAAAACATACAGACACTTCGACATACGACCACGTGGTAAGACAGAAATACTCGTGATTGGGAATGTTTGAGTGCGCATGCATGAGTGAATTTACATGTCCATGCGCGAGTGAGAGGTATTTGTGTGTGTGTCTGTTTGTTTTGTGTGCGTTTACAGGTTGCACATGGGAAAACGTTGAACAATTTGTTGCACATTCTAGTGGCGGCTTCAATACGAGAAGTAGCATTTTCTTTTTTAATCGTGTATGCGCCGTCATTTTATATTTTAAAAAAGGAATTTAAAGTTTATTATATTATAAAATTTGATAATTTATTTTGTGGTTTGCAAAATAAATACATAAATTTATTAAATTTAGATTCACGCATTCTTTGAAGCAGAACAACAATTAAACCGGAGACTATTTACCGAAAGTCATTATCTTTAATAATTTCCTTAAAGAGAATAACGCACGAAAAAATATTGAAAACAATCGTTTGAATACTCAAAAGTGTTTGCTAAAAAAACAAACAAAAGGAAAATAAATTAATATTACACAACAACAATCGAAACGGTGAAGATTTAAGTACCGTTTACAGGAATTGTGTTATACATTTTATGTGTTTGGGTGTGAACATAGTTCATAATCGTTAGTGCGTTAAGGTTACGAATCGAAATTTAGAAGCATCATTTGTTTGATAAGCAAACGTTTACTTAAACGAGAATCTTACTTTAATTGTTAACGGAACGTAGCCATTTTTATCAAGATATAGGCGCAAGTGACAAGTATTTAAATCTGAAACTGTTCTCAATATTATATGACAAACTAACCGTATTGCTTTGTCGTAAAAATAACGAACCATGACTTTAACTATACTTATTAGTATTGGTGTCATATATTCGTGCATCAATATTGCAACGTCTGAAAGTACAGTAGCATTCGAATCTGTAGAGACAACAACATCGGCGAGTTTGCTTTCTTCAGCTGGTGACACTCGAATATCATCTAATCCTGACAGGTCATCCGACTCCACTACATCGCAGCAGCCGCTTGCAAAGACGTCATGGGATGTTATTTTATCAATGCCGTGTAGTAAGTAGATTTTACGATTATAATTGTACAACCCATGAAAGTATATTTGAATATGAACTATTCTATCTAAGATTGAACACTATTTCAAAAAGTAAAACTGCGCGTTTGTACGTTTGGTATATATGGTATCGATTCTCATACTTTAAATACACAAACATAAGCTATATGCCCTGGGTATATTTAAAGATACGTTTTCATGTTAGGTTATTTAAAAAAAACAACATTGTGGTTGTTAGATCGGGATATGGCTGGAACGAGGTCAATGAGGAAAGCGCCTTATTTTTGGTTTACAGTAAATTACTTTAGTTTTCATCAATCTTGATAACACTTTGGTATAGTAAGCATTGATGAAGACTTAGCTTAGGATTGTAAATAGAGTTAAATTGTAGCTTAATTTCAAATCTAACTTGTGATTGCACAAAATTATCAATCTAATAACCAACATTTTGAATTCCTTATTTCTTAATCTCGTGGTGTTTAATACAAAAGTTCAACAATTAATTGTAATCAATCGTGTCGATTGTATATTCTAGTAATCCCTATTGCCGCTGGATGGGGCCTCGTGGTAATACTAAGCGTAATCCTTGTTATTTGCGCAAGGTACGTATTGTTCATGTTTTAGCATTAAGGATCACAATGATGATGTGGTTTGCTTAACAGTCAATTATCAAATGAGTTTGCAAGCAAATATAATTATTACGTTTCGTTGTATGATGACTCAATTCTTGATTATATTCGGTTTGCACCAATAACGCTTGAAACACATTTTTCCTTATAAAGGAGTTCATTTTTTTGCGTTTTTCTATTTTACGCAATTTCCTTTCATTGTTTACAACATCCACACAAGTAGCGTATCTGAGGTAATGATCGATAAATAATGGACCTTGTAGGACCTGCACAACATATATCCATAAACATTTAAACATAGCATATCTGTTATCAACAATACATGGGCTTTCTGATTGGATTTGAAGAATGCACGTACATTTTACATGTTCTTCAGAAAACGACAAAAGGAGAACGCAAGTTATAAAGCAGAGCTGAGGCACGATTTGCAGAAGACCCCAAGATTGGCTTCATATGATAAGTTGAAAAGTGGACACTATTCCAATGACTTTCTTGAAGACACATCACGCGGGTATTCTGAGGTCAAAGAATTTAGGAGTCCAAGGTATACAATGATTGTATTGTTATATATGTTTATCGTTATTGTTACTAGAAGTCATTTTTTCACTTAGATCACGTTTACTTCATTTGAACTCAATGCAAAGTAAGTAAGCAAGTAGTATTTGTAAAACTGTTGCCTATACAGCAATTTCTAGAAATGTTTCTTAAACAGTATTATGTAGAGAATAGTTCGACGTTCATGATAATTTAACTCTTGTCGTAACCTTAAACTGTATTGTTTTTGGTTTGTTTAGAAATTGGCAAATGGAAAATGAAACTGTAAACGAGGAGTTGAGTCACAATAAAGATAGTTGCGCTAAAGTGGCTTCCAATGATGAACGTGATTGTAAATACTATGCCAACAATTATGGGGAAGAAACCTCACACGGATATACCAACGTCACTATACTCGGGATGAATTCAGAAAAATAATACATACTCTTCGGAAACATCTGTTAAACGCAACATATCTGCATATCCAAACAAATGTTTTCAATGTATGTTTATCTTCAACATTGCCGACAGAAAACAAACACCAAAATAGGAGGTAATATACGAAACATTACATTGTTTAAGGTGAGTGGGTTCAACATATCATCAATAAGGCATACAAATTAGCAAAATACGAAGACAAACGACACATTCAATACTGGAATAAGACTAATCGGCAGCTTTAAGATGTGTGTTATGCTATTGAAATTGTTTGTCATTTAACACAGCAATACATGTGATACTTTGGAACGACATTTATGAACGAGATTAAAAATTGAGATTTTTCTTCTAATATATCGTACACTATAATTATGAACATCTAATCTCTATTGTGCCCAACAAAGAGACTTATTGATGGCTCGAAGAGAACGGATGCTTGCAAGGCCTTAGGGTACAATACGCTCAATGACTCCAATTGACAGCGAACAGTTGACTAAAATAAACTTATTATTCTTATCACTTTTTACATGAATACCATCTATAATTGTACAATTAATTGTGCGTTTGTATCGTTTCATGCTTTTGAATATGTGTATTTACATATTGCTATATATCTCATCTTAATTGAGGTTGTTATATTTTGAACACAATATGTATGCAAATTGCATTTTTGCACCATTTCCGTTAGCATTCCTTTTTACTACCTTCGCATCTTTTTTTTTAACCTACTTGAAGAGTTTGCCTTAATTGTTTATAACATAAACTTGTTCGATTAAACTATCGAACGACGGCGTTTTCGAGAAGACGTGCGTTCGTAACTTGCTCATACTTATTGAAGTACATAATGTGTTTAACAAATAATCGAAAGTTTTCCGTTGTAGAACAAAAATAATTGTGTTGTAATCTTTTGTTGTTATAATAGTCAACATATACTGGTATGAAGAAACAATCCAGAAATAATTTACAATATTAAAGTCAAGAACAATAATATTTGGAACAGTTATATCCACACAATGATAATCAATAATGACGTTTAGTACCCTTAGTATATGCAAAAGCCGATGATGCAGTTAAATAAAGGGCATGCGCATTTATTAATTAAGAACTTTATGTATTCGTTATATTTGTATTTGTATTTGTTATATTGCAATACATTATAATCTGATTATTTTTTAAATATATACATGTTTAATTGGTTTTATCATGCAGTTCAATACAAAAAAAAATATATAGTCAAGCTGTATGCGAAGTTTATACACAATCTTGACACTGTTCGTAAATAGCAGTTGTTTTGGTATAGAAGTCAGTTTTAAAGTTGATGATGGTTTTCTCACACCTTATTATTAATTTATGTTTAGATATACATATTCACATTCAATTGAAGTTAGCTTGCAGTTTTGTTAAGATAATAATGTAATTACTTGGACTTTCGAAGTCAATTTTCATCAGCATTATCCTCCCTAAACCTTACTAAAGAATACTAAAGGTACGTTATTTTAAATGCATATATACAATAAAATAAGTAATATTTACTTGTTTAAACACACTAATAACACGGCAAAAATTAATGAGACAAGGTCCGAATTATTAAAATTAATGCTGTATGAGTTGCTTTATTAGATTTTTAGTTTTAATTAAATCGAACCTTCTGATCGTTTTATTATTCCTTAAGTGCATTAATTGAAGACGCTCTGTTATGCACGTCCCGGCAACATCCACACGTTTCATGACTCAGACCCTACCTTGTTTATTACAAAAGTGTAAGGTTACAGTGCAAAATTATAAATACACGAGGAAGTTGGAAGTTTATTTACAAGGCAAACGTAACTTTTCTGAGGGTTTTTAAGGCGTTGATAAGCGGTTTTCACCTGAATGTTAAGGTAAACAATTTGGTAAAGTGAATTAAACTTAATTTTCTGCTATTATAAATCCACGCAATATTTTAATCGACTGTTATTCTGGATATTTTAACACCAGTTTTAGATATTGCTCAAACACCACAAAGGGTAGTTGTTGCGTTATTTAAATAATTTAGCGCAACACCTATTCCCGCAGGATAACCTGAACGCCAATTAATACAAGAACATTGGTGCACATTGTCGCAAACATATCAAATATAACGATTCAGAACAAACATTAATATTTACATTTTCATAACTAACCGATGAGCAACACATAATTTGTTTTGATGTTATAATTATCGCTAATTTTCTTATATTTAAAAATGTATTATAATTTATAAGTACACACGCAACCATATAGAAATAAGTGATACTGTCCCACTCAATTTCATTAAAATAATAGCCAAATAGTTGAAATTCTATCATGCATTTTAACTCGTTTTGATACTTATTACTTTATTAGCACGACATACTAACACCACTCGTGACACAGATATACAACAACTGTTCAAGACGGAATAGTGCATTATGCATTACATTCCACAACACCGGTACAAATAAACGTGGTATGCAAGGCTATTTGTTTGAGTTACAAATACAGGTATACGAGGCAAACACAATACAGCCGGAAGAAGGAAGATCTTAAGGGTGTGAGCCTTTGCCATTCAAACAGAGGAAGTTAAGTAGTTTTATCGCATCAAATGATGATAATTTAGGAGCAGACTCCAGTTATTGACGGATTGCTGTTTGAGGTTTTGTATTTAACTAAGGATTTATACTTGCGAGTAAGTACATTTTTTTTATTAGTATTATGAAATTTATTTTCATTTCGTGTGCACTTAAAAGAAGTTTGCAAAGTGTTTTCTGCAACGAACTTTTGCTCTTTTACCATTAAATCTAAAATACAATTACCGTTTTTTTCTTTTTGACGATTATTCATATATGAGTGAATGGTGACAAAGTTGAGGGTGATAAAAAACGTTCTGCTGTTCATATGTTGATTTCTTAAAACAATTAAGAGTGACACTACGAGTTTATATGTTTATTAAATCCACTCAGAGTATGCTCAGCAATTATGCGTTTAACAAATCATTTGATTGCGAATATGAAAGACGAATAACAGGTCTTACACATAGATAATTATTAACTGCATATTGAGTCACTGTATTTATCGTGCATGAACACAACATGATAGTCCCAGGTATTCACTTTGTTATTTTTCACAAAATATGTGCATTTTGCCTTGTAAGATGGAAATCGTAAAGGCTCTTGGCTCGCGAAACATTCCCAAACATATATTTTAACTTAAAAATCACGAAAACATGTGTGTTGTATTAATTTATTTCAGTTCATTGGTATAATAATGCACAAGCTATGTTATAAAAAAAAAATGGTTACTAAAACACATATTATTTGGTAAATATCATGGGTTCGTGTTCTGTTTCATGGGTAAATTGATGGGAAGACACTATAATGATCATAAAGAATATTATTTCGTCTGATATAAATGTTTTACGAAGTCATTAATTCTTTGATAACGGCTATCGGTTGTACATGTATAAGTTTCAATACAGTTTCAATACAGTTTGGTTCTCTATGAACAGAATCATGAATTCAAGAAAACAAATCATCGCATACGTCGTTGTCGAGATTATGATTTCATGCAACATCATGGTCGTCTATTCAACTACCACGGAAGTTCCAACTACCACGGAAGTTCCAGCGACATCTGCAGCTCCAACTACGTATGCCGCTGCAACTACATATGATGCTACAACTACATATGATGGTACAACAACAAATGCCTCTACAAATAAGTTTGCCTCTACAACTACGTCTGTCTCTACAACTACGTCTGCCTCTACAACTACAAACGGTGCTTCATCTACAACTGCCGCTCAAACTATATCTACAGTTCCAACTTCAACCGAAGCGTTAACTACAACCGTCGTTCAAACAACAAACGAATATCGAAATACAACCGACGCTCCATCTACAACCGAGAACACATCTGCAACTGAATATGTAACAACCACCGAAGCTTCAACTATAATCACCGCTTCTAACACGTCCGCCGAAGCTCCAACTTCAATAACAGAAATAGCAAATACAACCGCAGCTACAATTACAACCACGGAGGCTCCCAGTACAACTGCAGTTGCAACTACAACCACGGACGCTCCCATCACAAGTGCAGTTCCAACAATTACCACTAATGATCCGAGTACATCAACCGCCGAGGCTCCTACTACCGCAGCAGAAACTGCGGTTTCTGAAACCACAACATTCACAAGTCGTTCCACAGTGACAATGAACGACAATGCACCATTATCGTACAGTATGTATCTATGATTTCAGTATTTTATAACTTGTTATTCATTGTAATTATATTTGAGTGTTGCGAGGTTTATAAGATTGTGTTGTATTTGAAAGATGCCACATGTGAACCCAAGCCATATTCTTCTTCAAAACCATTTTTCCTCCTTTTTCAGTTGCAGCTGTTGCTGTCGGATGGAGTCTCGTATTGATACTGATCATAGTTGTCCTCGTTGTTATGTTCCGGTACGCATGCGTCCAGTTATGCTACTGTAAAGTCTGAATATATGCATTTCAAAACAATCCAAATGTATGAGTGATACAAAAATAATTGAAGTCTTAACAATATTCGTAGTTAATTAGCTCTTTTTGAAAGTTTCTTACACAAATTCAGGACAAAACGACAACAACATAGGCATTCACAATGAGCGTATCTGTTACTAAATCATTTAATATTTGATTTTCTCGAAAAAAATAGTTAATTTAAAATTAATTAATAAATATGTTACATTTTGAATTGATGTAAAATAATGCTAAAATTGATTTAGTATAAATTTCAGTAAACAGACCCACACGTTTTATGATAAAGCTTTGTATTGTTTTGTTTACAGTTTTATCGTTTACAAAATTACCTCTAATGTTTTCTTTTATTTATCGCCATGTATAGTGGAAAAAAGGACGACAATGGTATTACAGAGGTTCATAACCCCGTCTATGACGCCGCTGGAGATGGAAAAAAGGACGACAACGGTATTACAGATATTCATAACACCGTATATGATGCAACTGGAGATGCTGGTGACGTCGTCACTGTTACGCCAATGTAGGAGTAAAACAGCATGAAAAAGCAGAAAGAGCATGACATATAAATATGTGTATTTTTACTACCATTATTCTCAAGTTTAGTTTTTATTTAATTAGTGTATATAAACATATAAGTGTTTATTGTTGTGACACCAAAACTCTGTGACGTAAAAACCGTACAAGTAATATATGTGTTGCTTGTTTTCGAGTGACAAGGTGGTTAATTTAACCACACGTTTAAGTGCAATTTCGCAAGAAAAAACTCGTACGTTTATATAGCTTAAATATTATAAACTATACATGTAATATACTAAAAAAATGTATTTGTATATAAATAAGCTGACTAACGTTGTGTATCATTTCAAGTACATGTATATGTTTAAGTACTTTGTTAACATGTTTTAATTATTCAAATGTATAAGTCTAAATACAATATATGGGAAGCGCATGTTACTCTAAACTTTAAAATACAAAAGGATGCCTTATCATTTAACCACCTTGTAAACAGCTTTTTGTACTGCAACCATAAATTGTTTGCGCACTCCGCAATCTAACAATTCGATACAATTGCACACGGAAGTTTTGAAGGTGGTATAGAGTTTCACAGTTTGATTGCAGATATTAATGCCTACGAAGGCACGATATAAACATGGTGTTTAGGTTAAGGGTTACGGACGTATTTATTCCATTATTAACGCAGTATTTGAAGTATTGCTTTTCAACGTTTTTGAGTATTTTCATCACATGTGAAAACTGCAAGCGTTTGGGGGGGGGGGGGNTTGGCTTAAGAAGGCATGACGCGCGATGTTTTACTCATTCTCTTTGACAATTTGAGAGTTAAACATGTACAATCGCAAGGTATGAACGGTAGATCAAGCAGCAAGTGTTGAGTTACGTAACATTGATGCATCTTACAATTCTCTTTACAATTTAATTTCTTACATGGAAGATTTTTTTTAAATACCAAGCTATATTATAATCATTCAAATTTTAACAGTTTAACATTATAACATTTTCTTATAAAAAAAAATGACGCTTTATTCCATTCCAACCTACTTCAATCTCAACCGTTGTTCAATAATGTTTTATAAATCGCCGTTTAATGTAATACCATGAACATGCCGAATACGCTACGCATTTTAAAATTACAACAAAATATTCCTTTCACTGTACGACCCCAAAATGTTAAAAAAGGCTGGACATGAGGGATACGATCGTTTCCGACAGAAAACAAATGGGAACGAAATAGTTGCAGACAGGCAAATGGATTTCTCCTTACTTGGTATTTAGAGTGTTGCATGCATTACTTAGAAATATTAAATGCATGTACATACAACGCTATTTACTTATTTTAAGTATCAAGTTAATCCCTTAAAAAGAAGAAATACGTTTAAACAACGTTATATAACTGAACAATAATATGTAGAACTATTAGAGGATACAAATATATATAATTGTTAAAGAACTACGCATTACCTAAAAAGCGAGATGAGAGGTAGAAAACGCAACATAGAGACGTATGTGATACACTGGCTAGTAGACTATACAAAAGGTGTTCAGAAATAATACACACTCATAACGAGTACGACGCATTTGTATAACCTAATGGAAACAATTTCTAATAGCTTTAGATTGCTCAAAAATCATTATCTACTTTACGTAATTTAATTCCTTAAAAGTCACAAAAAGCGTGTGCAAATGTTGTGTAACAAATTCGATTAAGTACACTCCGAACTGCGGAATGTCTATCTTCAATGTAAAGAAACTTTAAAAGATTTTTTTTGTTATCGATATGAGTACGAACAATGTGTATGAAGTTACAAGCCAGACAGAGAGCATCATTCCCATATTTAACATTAAATCTCTAGGTCTTACCTCGACATATGTGTCAAGGACACAGGTCTTCCCATAGACATACCGTGGCCACATACTGTACACTTTTGTAGACATTATAAATTTGCTCGATTACTGATGTAGTTACAGTATAAACATTTAAATTCATTTGACCTATGACCTCTTAATGTTGCCTTGAACTTTGAGTAAGAGACAATGGGTCCTTCACGCGTCACACCTTCTAAGCATGTTGAAAATGTGTATTAAGGTTTTTAAAAAGTGCTATAGAAAGATGAAGTTACAATTGGAAAATATGTTTTAAGCCAACGGAAATATATCTTTGAACTTGATAGTGACCTTTAACAAAATTTAATGTTGTAGACACAATCATATCATAGGTGACCTCATTGTGTGAATTTGAGCTAGGGACAGGGGTTAAATATGCGACACGCTATCTCCGCAAGGTTAAAAACTTATGGTTAGTCATTTAGAAATTACAGAATGAAGATACAATAACGTAAAGCTCGAATGTCCACAGGCTCGCAAATACAAACGTACTTACGCACATGCAGTAAACCACCCTGAAAACTAAATCGATCAAGCTTGCTCGACGACCATTGTATAATATTAATACAGAGAACAATATAGAGAATTTCGTCTGCCTTTCAATGACGTTAATGCGTTTTCATGTGTGTTTTTTTATGATTATAACTCGGAGTGTAAGGATTTGCGCCCCTTTCAACTGGTTTAAATCCGGAAGGTTTTGGATTGGCCGTTTCAATGAGCTTATCACAGAGGTATCAGTGTTTATGCTTTAAATTAAATTGTATGCTTTGTCCTGCATTGCATAGGCTTTTTAGAGTAGCGGCTGTTGACACTAATTTACTTCCAGATAATGTTCCTGCAATTTCATAATTTCTTTATTTCAAGTCGTTTAAGTAACACACAGCTGAGGACTTAAGTAACTTTAATTAAAAGGACATTTGATTGATGATATTTTTCATATATAATATTTCTTCATTAAGTCATAAATATTAAACGTATTTATTTTTATATTTATTTAAAACACTATATTTTTTTTTAATAATTGATCAATTCATTCATTTATTAGCCTGCTTCCTTGTTTATTTTCAAACTACATTTTGTCTTATTATTTTGAACAGTAAATCTTGGTTAACTCAAATATATAACGAAATGAACTTGGTCAGTCACACGAGCATAAGCATTAAGCAACTTGTTATGACGAAAAGATTGTAATAAAGGGGTAATACACACAGGTGTATAAAAAGGTTTAAAGTTATGAATAAAGAACATGTTTCTGATGGTATTTTTATTACCGACAGTCGCGATATGGAGTCACGGTTAACGGTTTGCATCCCATTTGAGTCTTTGTAAAATGAAACCAGCTACACAAGTTACATCAGTTTACATCAGTTTATTTGTTAATAAAGCTTTTGCGAAATACGAAATAATAAATTTAACCAAATGTAACTAGTCTGAAGAAGATTCACTTGCTTTGATCGTTAACACTGTCATCGGAGAAAACTTAACAGTTGAAATAGGCCTGCATCGTATGAGGTTACCGTTCGACCAACATATGCCTATTATTTTCGCATGCCAATTCATTTTTGTTTTTAAGGAAGGATTATACTCTTCTGGTAAGTAAAGTTTATGTTTCGTTTTTGAGCGACATGTTTAAGCTAAGGATAACACTGGAAAGGCATATTTAGACACAAGCGAATTTATCATTTTAACGAAAGAGTGTATATCATTATAATCGTCATGTGACGTGTATTGTGCACCAATGTTTCATGCGACTTTTGTATCAATAGTTGTATAGCGAACAGGTTTAAGCAGTACTTATGTGCATAGTGTCTTTTGTTGTTATAAATAGTAACAAAACAATCAAGGATATTTACGTTTAATTTCAACTTTAAAGAGTATTCACGTTTGAAGGAGTTACCTACCATTGGTTGCTTTTATATGTACATAACTTTTATGGATCTTACAACTTTGTAATTGTTTTTTTAGAATGATTTCATATTCGCAGCACTTTGTTTTAATTAAATGGACTTCATAGGATTTACGAGAATTCCGAATCAATTAATTTTCCTTGCGTATTAATCTGTATGCACATGGCCTGATCCTTCATCGAAAAAAAAACAGATTTATTACAGAATGGTCCATTACATTGTTACTGTGTGACTAGTTTATATATTCGTTTTATTACAGTTTTCCATTACAAGAACATAACCATGCACTCAAGAAAACTACTTATTGCATACGTCGTTGCTGCAATTATAGCTTCACTCAGCATTGCTGTTGCCGCAACTACATCAACCTTAGAACAAACTACAACCACATATGTTTCATCTACCACCGCAACACCAACTACAACCAATAAGGTTTCTACCAGCACAGCCGCACACACTTCAACAACAGCTGTACCTTCTACCACCATCGCAGCACCAACTACAACAACCGAGGTTCCTACTACCACCTTAGCACCAACTACTACATTTGTTGTTACTACTTCGATCGCAGCACCAGCTACAACAACCGAGGTTTCTACTACCACCTTAGCACCGACTACAACAACCGCGGTTTCTACTACCACCTTAGCACCAACCACAACAACCGAGGTTTCTGCTACAACCTTAGCACCAACTACAACAACCGAGGTTCCTACTACAACCTTAACACCAACTACAACAACCGAGGTTCCTACCACAACCTTAGCACCAACTACAACAACCGTTGTTTCTACTACCATTACAACAACAACTACACCATCCGTTGTTTCTACTACAACCTTAGAACCAGCTACAACAACCGTTGTTTCTACTACCGTTGCAGCACGAACTACAACAACCGAGGTTCCTACTACAACCTTAGCACCAACTACAAAAACAGTTGTTTCTTCATTTGCAAGCACCGAAGCTCAAACTACAACGGCAGCGCTAACTGTAACCGCCACTGTTTCAAATACAGCAACCGAAGCTGCAACTACAGAAGACAACACAACTAATCGGCAGCAAACAACCAGCCATTCCGAAAGTGATACGAACGACAAAGTGGCATCGTCATATAGTATGTATTCAAAAACACGGTTGAAAAAGCTGTCATCGTTAGTTTTTTTATGGAAATGTTGATTCATGGTGATGTCTGCATTTTGTTCAATGTTTAAAGACGCGACTCTGAAAAAATGGAATAAATTTAAAACATATTTGTCTGTTGTTCAGTTGCAGCTGTTGCTGTCGGATGGAGCTTCGTATGCATATTTATCATCGTCGTAACCATCTGCGCAGTCATCATTTTCAGGTTTCCACACTTACAATTATTTAACTGTGACTGTTAAGCGCGTTTGAAATTAAAATATGTAGGAGTCATAAACGAAAAAATGTTCGTGTACTCGAAAATAATAACTAAACCTTCACAAGAGTAGAGTAAAAGAACTATTTAAGTTAAAGGAGTGTCGATATCGAAGATTGTTTACGGCTATATCAAGTGTAACGAAGGAGAGTAAAACAGAAAAAAACATGCCACCCTCGTGTAGTACTCAAATCAAATGTTCAGCTTTATAATGAACTGAGTCGTTTTTGTTTCATTTTTTGCCACTTTATTTCCTCAGATATCGGCGATCAATTACCGATACCAGGGATGGAAGAATGATGAATGTATTAAATCAGTCATCAGAAGAGCACGGCTACAAGAAGTTGGGAGGAACCACAAACGACAACGAGCCCCTAGAGGAACATAACCCGGGCTATGAAAGCGTCGGTGTGGATACCGTTGTTACATCAATGTAGGCAAAAACCCGACGTGTTCACTTAATTTTCAAGGCCATATACGCGCATTTCATGTTTTTTACTCTGATAGTTTTGATGTAAGTGAGTTTACATTAAATAAGCTATGTAAGTGTTATTTTCGTTTTAGTGGCAAAACAGTTTGTGTGACTTTAAGTTTTGTTGTTGGTTTGGCTTTTGTGGTGTGATTTTCTAGAGCATTACATATGGAACTATCGTGCATTAATTGTGCATATGTGTAGTATCATATAATAATTTACGAAAATATTTAATATACATATGACAAATGTAAACAAATAATACTGTTCCTTTTAACTTATCATTATTATTCTGTTTAACTGCAAACGTTTAAAGCGCATGAAAATTGTATTCCTTAATCTAACAGTTCAATTCAATGTACAAGGAAGTTTGAAACGTGTTGTTAATTACAAATATAAATATCATGAAAAGACGTTACGCTTGTACGCCCTTTATTAAGTGCGTGATATTGATATTTGTTTAGGATACGAAATTGTAAATATGTTATATTCATATAAATTGAATAGCTCTACTGCATACAACACATTAACATTGGATGTGACAACATGGGCGATATGTATGGGGATACGTTCTACTACACATATACCAAATCAAACAGGACACTATTTTTATGAGGTTATTGCGTAGCTCCGTGGCAATCAATAAAAGTTAGCAATACAATATTACAAACTGCTATGATAGTTTTGTTTAATAATATTTTTGATTGAATATCATTAAGTTGTTTTTGCCGTTAGTTGTATTAAATTATTATGTAAAAATGTATTACATCATTGAGTAATGTTCTCTTCATATTAAATCAATGTTTAGTGTGTAAAGTCGTTATTCATCTAATGAACAGTCCATGCAATTATTAAGTTTAACATTATTTAAAAAAGTAATTATACTTTTCATATTTGAAACCACGATTCATTATTATTTTATATACTGTTTGCGTAACTGGAATATGAATTGAAAACTAGTTTTAGTAGGAGTTATTGTATAATTATACGTTGAAAAAAAACAAACCTATAATAAACAGTTATTTTTTTTATTGGATAACCCTAACTTTAGACGCACATATATAAGAAATGAAACAGTACAATTAGATGATAGGAGAAGGAAATATGTACGCGTAAGTCATAGGATTTAAAAATTAAAGGATTTTAATAGACCAAGTAGACTCAAGGTAACGAGAATGTAAGAGGTGAACTATTATAGTGTTTTCAATAATGAAAACTGATTTTTAATATCGGATAGAATATACCTTATGTGTAGAAATGTGTCATTAAACTTAACTAACTCTCGTACTTATCGTTAATTAATTTCAATGATTAAAATTCGGTGAACGGGACACCCACATACACAAATTATTTTTTAATAAATATGAAAATTGTATGTGTATGTCTCTCACTGAGGAAATATAGAGAGTCATGGTCCTTTTGTGACATCTTTAAATATGTTATTACTAAGTATTAAAAAATACATAATATTAAATTATTTTGAAATGTGTTGACCCTCTATTACATCTAGAATCGTGATAGACAAGATAAGCATTTCAATGCTCGAACAACAAAGATTTACACTATGAAAAAAAAAATTAGCTGACAGCATACGATAATGTGCATAGTCAACCCTATGGGGTCACACCCATAGTTGATAAGTCTTTTTGAGTTTAAAACATTATCGATTATTTAAACCATTTGTGAAGTCATTCTCACGCATACATTAATTTCAGTTTATTCAGCCATTTACTTCTATGCAAACAGTCCTTGCTTCACATTCAAGTCAAGTAAAGTCAAGTAATAATAATTTATAAAGTCGGGTATTTCAAACATGATAACACAAGCTCTGAAGAGCTTTTAAAGCCGACTTATCATTGAAGTTGAACAGATAGTGAACACATGTGAGGCGATGAGCCAATATTATGTTTAGAGGGACAACTGTACATATAAACTGTTCAACAATAAACTGAGTCGCTAATTCCATATACTTTACACTTTACATTTTAGGTAATGCGCTGCTTGAATTACGGTTGCATATTTTACAGATCCGGGAAATGGCATTTTCTTACTTTTTTGAATTTCGATAATTCCTTTTACGAGTGAAAAATAACTTTTGATTAATGATCATCGATAGCAAGTGATTAAAGTATAAATTTTTACTATGAATTAAACTTGCATGGAATGATTATGTTCATTTATGAAGATTTCTGGCAGAAAATATCTACAAAGCAATGACCGAGTGGTTTAAGTATTAGCCCTCGGTACAAAGGTCTGAGTTACGATATCCCTATTTTGTTCTTTTGCATTTTTGTCTTTTGCGTTTGTTTATTCATACAGCAGGTTGTGCTGCAATAAATACACATCACCCTTTAAAGAAATAAAAACTATGAATATACCAACGGCGATACGAGTTGTGTGATAATACAGCCTTACAGCAGTATAGTAAAACTAAAGATGGTTTGTGCATAAATAATTCAGCCAATGCGTAATTGCGCGAAATAGGAAACTAAAGAAACATTATCAAACGATAAATCATGATAACCAATCGTTTGTCTTTTATATAAGTAACGTGATCACATGTCAAATGAATGTTTATATTAAAGGGACTGTCAAACACGAATGACGAAAAAAGAAAAGTTCTAAAATACCGTATTTTTTACAATTATTAGTTTATATTGATTAAAATATCACGACTGGTATATAACATTACTTGAACAAAGATGTTAAGTTTTCATATTTTCAGTATATTCGGTAATTCATTTTTCTGGGTATGTCTACCAGGTAACTACCAGTTAACTATAACTAACGCACGTAGATTGATCATCATCGTCACGTGGTAAACCCAGGAATGCAAGTTGTGCATGCGTAGTGAATTGTATATGTTTTATATATAGAATGATCAATCGACTTCCGTTATTTATAGTGTGTAAATCGCTATGTCACCTATTTTCGTGATGTACCTTCGATTTCACATCGCGAAATTTTATTAACGAATACACTGAAAATATGAACTTTTTTCAAGTAATGTAATATACCAGTCGTGATATTTTAATCAATATAAACTAATAATTGTAAAAAAATACGGTANTCATCGATAGCAAGTGATTAAAGTATAAATTTTTACTATGAATTAAACTTGCATGGAATGATTATGTTCATTTATGAAGATTTCTGGCAGAAAATATCTACAAAGCAATGACCGAGTGGTTTAAGTATTAGCCCTCGGTACAAAGGTCTGAGTTACGATATCCCTATTTTGTTCTTTTGCATTTTTGTCTTTTGCGTTTGTTTATTCATACAGCAGGTTGTGCTGCAATAAATACACATCACCCTTTAAAGAAATAAAAACTATGAATATACCAACGGCGATACGAGTTGTGTGATAATTCAGCCTTACAGCAGTATAGTAAAACTAAAGATGGTTTATGCATAAATAATTCAGCCAATGCGTAATTGCGCGAAACAGGAAACTAAAGAAACATTATCAAACGATAAATCATGATAACCAAGCGTTTGTCTTTTATATAAGTAACGTGATCACATGTCAATGTTTATATTAAAGGGACTGTCAAACACGAATGACGAAAAAAGAAAAGTTCTAAAATACCGTATTTTTTTACAATTATTAGTTTATATTGATTAAAATATCACGACTGGTATATTACATTACTTGAACAAAGTTGTTAAATTTTCATATTTTCAGTATATTCGGTAATTCATTTTTTCTGGGTATGTCTACCAGGTAACTACCAGTTAACTATAACTAACGCACGTAGATTGATCATCATCTTCACTTGGTAAACCCAGGAATGCAAGTTGTGCATGCGTAGTGAATTGTATATGTTTTATATATAAAAATGATCAATCGACTTGCGTTATTTATAGTGTGTAAATCGTTATGTCACCTATTTTCGTGATGTACTTTCGATTTCACATCGCGAAATTGTATTAACGAATACACTGAAAATATGAACTTTTTTCAAGTAATGTAATATACCAGTCGTGATATTTTAATCAAAATAAACTAATACTTGTCAAACAATACGGTATTTTAAAACTAAAATTTCTTTTTTCGTCATTCGTGGTTCACAGTCCCTTTAACACACATGACTTTACAAGGAATACAGAATGGTAAAGACTTTATTAAATAACTTTTGATATTGAGCGGCGTACTATATTAGTAACTGTATATTTCTACTTCACTATACAAATACAAAATTGTCAACAACCTTTCAAACATTTGCAATACCAGCTTTTAATGCAGACGCAAGCCTTTGCGCTCAGCAGAAAGTAAATAAACTGATGAGGAGCTTATCAATTACATAATGATAACTTGAAGGCGATCTTGTAGTTTCACACAACTGAGGAATTTAAATGTATAGTGATTGTGAACTCAAACATTATTAGCTGCGAAGTTTCATTGTAAATACAAATTCAGCGTCTTAAGGTAACATAACCGGTTTGCAATACAAGAAAGACAGATAAGGCGAAATAATGAAAACATTGTACATTATCAGTTTCATGTTTTTGGCTGCATTTGAACAAGCAGGTATGTTTGATCATTAATTTTATATCAAATATTGAATTATTTTAATTTACCAATATATATGATACCTTATAACTATATGTTTTGATATACCTCTCAGGAATATAGGATTTACATGACATCTGATAAATGTTAAATGGCTACTCGTTATTTTATGGGAAAGCGAAATATATGTTAATGAAAAATATATGCTTGAGTGTCATATTAATTTATGGCAATGTTTTATGATAACCACAGAAACGGCACTTTAATAATGTGTCACGTTGCTGTTATATATTCAAGCATTATGTCGCTGAACATTCTTTATAGATAAAATTATTCAATTTTAAAGCAAGTAACACTACAATGAAGGTAGATAATATAACATGTAGTTATCAATACAGTTCGGGCATATTCATTTCTAAAATCATATACTTTCAGACAACGCCTGGTTGTTGTTAAACAAAAAATGCAAGTCATACGCCTATACTTATTTTTTCTGGACTGAAAAAAAAACGATAATCATTATCATAAAATCATGTGCAATGCAGCGATATTTCAAAAGCTGAGACTGTTTCATGGATGTTTATTGTTTGTTATAGGTTTTGAAAAATACACGTGTTTTTTAAATATTATTTTATGTTATTTTTCTGTCACTAATTATATCTGTGTTTAATTATATTAATTGTACTCAGTGACTGTGCATGTTATTTTATAGTTTTATAGATGGTGAACTTTATACATCATCAGCCGAAACCACAAAAGGTAAAATAAGCATCTTTCATAGCATTTCGAGATAATGAAATATATACATATTTACATATAAATGTATGCGTGTGTTTATTTACAATTTTGAATTAAATGTTAACCTAAGATACTCGCATGACATTATAGATGATTTGTGTCGTGTTCTGAGAAAACTGGGCATAATGCATTTGCGTAAATTGTCATCTCAGATTAGTCTGTGCAGTCCGCACAGGCTAATGAGGGACGGCAATTTCCGCTTTTATGGAATTTTTCGTTTAAATGATTCTATTCTTAGCAAAAATCCAGTTCAGGCGGAAAGTGCCGTCCCTGATTAGCCTGTGCGAACTTTACGCACAAGCATTATGCCCAGTTTTCTCAGAACACGACACATTTATACCTGTTAATTATGAGGTTTTACTATAACGATAATTCCCTTTAAATTGTTAAATGATGTATGTAAATGTAAATACCTTCGTATTTTATTCATTAGTAGTGGCTCTTTGTTCACAGGCAAACAATACTTTAGCCGAACAGGCAACTTAAGCTGTGTACTGTCTTATTAATAAATGTAGTAATCTCGATTAACAAGTTGATTTCAAAATTGATATATTTAATAAGATTATTAAAACTTTTCTTCTGTACGGTCTGGCATTTTAGAGTTTTGGAAATAACTTTGTATTAGAAATAGTTCAGTGCAAGTTTAATTAAATTATGGATTAATGCCAGTACTGCATCATGTATTATATACATAGAAACTGCAGTAAAGCCCTTCAAAATTGATATTGCAATTAAAATGAATTCCTTTTGTCGAATTTAGTTGATCCACCATGTATTACTTTATAACATTGTATTCAAAATATATATGCAAAATAACACGCTACGTTCAACTGGACAGAGTGTATTCGAAACACTTTGGTTAAATGCTGAACGATGAAGATTTGGCAGTCTAATGATTTTCAAAATTGCATCGGGCTCTTTCAAAGAATGAAACAAAAACTATTCGATCTGTTGATTAACGAATGCCATTCAACTATAAATTCTTCTAGTAAACGCAGTAAGTATAGATTGGTTAAAGAAACATTTGGATTCGAAACACGGTTCGAAATACAAATACATTTCTTAAATACGTAATTCATATTCGTACAAGAGAAAACATGTTACATGTCCAAACTGGAAGTAAACGTAGAATAGAATCAAACAAAAGACTATTTTTATGAAACTCTAATAATAAAGTGGGAAATGGATTTCAGTATTCTATTGAATTCAATGACCCTAAAGATTTAAGAAAACATTTTATGTATAAGAAATATAACACGAGAACAACTATGATAACATTTTAATCTATAATGCCTATCGATTCTCATACTAACAGTACGTACAGGACATTATATAGGTTCGTTAAAGAAACATCGAAACCGTTTTTGTGTACAACGTGGTTTTCGTCTTTTTTCAATACATTTAAATATTGTTTGTATTTCTGCTATGATCGATGTTTGAATTTGTCTATTATCTATTGCACACCTTGTCAATATTATCAACATTTGCTGGATAATATGTAGCCCATTCAATTATGTATCTACCGTTTATGTTTGTATAATTGTCTCTAATATGTTATTGTATGCATTTCCTGAGCTTAAGGTAAACCTGTGCGTGTATGAAATTAGTTTTCTTTCTCTCAGATGTCTATATGTGTACCGGCAACAACTTCAGTTGATGTGCACAACATTTCTACCGCAAGTCAAACTGGAAAGGCATTGCAAGATATTCAGATTGGTATACATTTCAACATTTTGGTTAAGGTTAACATACGAATGTAATACAATTGATTTTTTAAATATCGATCTCCTTTCCAAATGCGATTGAACTAAGATACAGGTATTTTAAAGGAACAAATGTACAATATATCTGTTGCGACTTTGGTTTCATCACGTTGAACTATTTAAAAATGTTATATACTTTATTTTCAGTTATAATTGTACTTGCTACCTGTCTTTGTCTGGTTGCCGTCACAACATCAGTCTTATGCTGGTACTTTTGCATGTAAGTTATAATAAACATTTACAAGGAAACAAATCTAAAGCATCACAATGCAAAATAAACGCATCAAATAAAAAAAACGAAACATACACTGTGTTAAATTAATACAGCAGCTAGTATTATGGTATGTTGTAATTTAAAAGAACCTAAACCGGTAATAAAATGTTTTCTAAAAGCGTACAAAAGGGCGAAAACATGTATTTGCACAATACTAATGTAAAGACAATTATTGGTATTAATTGAAACGCTCATACATACTTTTTTCAGATAAAAGGGTTAACTTTGCTTATAATTTGTATTTGTATTATTCACAGAAAGCGTGAAACTACCTTTTCATTCTGCAATGAGCACGAAGAACAGCCAACAGACATTCAGTTATTTATCCCGAATACGACCAACTGCAAAGCGGGGCTTATAACAACGTTTTACTGGAGGACGAGGGTCACACCTATAAACATTTTCAAGATCAACATGCAATACGAACATAGTAATTAAACTGGGCCAATGTTTCGTACTATATAGTTTCCTTTATTTTCCTTTTACATACTACTGCGCCATGATACATATGAATGTCAATGCATTAAAAATAACAATAATTGCATAAAGTGTTAATGGCATTTAACTGTTACATTCATACAAGAGGTGATATTAATATTTCATTTAGCTTCGCAAGATTATTAGTTTTGTGTGCTGTTTATGTTTTTAACTCTGAGTAGACAGTGTTGTTATTTAACAAAAAGCATTTACTAAAAGTACGTGTTTATAAAAAAAAACATTTTAATTAGAATTGTTGACGATAGACTTACACATTCGTTTGCAAAAGCTGTGTCTATTTACCAAGAGTGTGGTGTTAAGTCTTTAAACAGCTTGTCAAATGTGTTTATATTATTGTTATTTAAGCAATTGGACACACGGATGCGGAGGAAAAACACTAACGTTAAAAAAGACATATAAAAGTATCATTAAGTTGTGCCGTTTTGTTGACATTAGCACACAGTCCAGATAGAACGATATATCTTAATGTAGAGTTTGTCTTGCTTTTATAGTTTACTAGCTTTATTTGTTTTACTGATTTGGCATTTATATTAATTTCAGTGGTAAGATGAAGTTACAATTCGTTACGTTAGTCTGAAGTTTGACATACCTTCATCTCGTTTTCATGTTATCTTTGAATGAACTCCTAACTTGTAACAAGGTCCTTAAATAATATTCTTAAAAAAGAATTTATATTATGCATATATTGACTTGCAAACGATAACTTAAATACGGTTATATACCATTAACTTTGTCAACATTTAAATGTTTGAATACGTACAACCTGTATACACAGCTAGTGATGGTTAAGATAATTATACATTCGAGCATGTATTTGCTTCCCTGCATCGGCAAACAATATCGCAAATATCAAACACAACATGTCCAGTACAATCTTCTAATACAAACGTAACCCTTGAAATTCGATCTTCCAACCGGGACGAAATTAAGTTGCGTGAAACCAGCATGCAAATAAACTTCCTTCGGAGTTTGACGTGTTCTGTTGAATTGTAAGCTTCAAAACTATCAGGAAGTCAATATGTGTAGAAATATTGATTTAACCGACTTGAAGTTTCGTAACCGTTTTGCACTACCAGTTTTAAAGTTAAGACAAGGAGTATATAGACGTTTTTATATAAGACGTTATATTAATGAATTACATAAATTGCATTGCATTCACTGCAACAAACAGTTTTGCTATATTATGCACATGTATATGATACACATTATAATGTAACAATTAAATGTAATGCTGTGTATGTGTATCAAACATGCCGATCATCATTGAAAGATATAATATGTATATATGTAGTATAACATTTTAACAAATTCACTTCAGTCATGTTTACCTTTAATTCAAAGCTTATTTTTATCACGGTCGTCAGTTTGTTAAATATATTATAGTATAGTAGTATAACGTTACATTCATATAATCTTGACAAATGGGTGCTTTAAATAAAAAAAAAATATAGTCCTATAGATAGCTTATGAATGTATTGTTGTACCTACCAACACGTATATGGATATGATTAAGTGCTGGATTTGTTTATCGCTATTCCAATTAAAGTTTTTTAATTAGTGTATGTATGTCGTACATGTTGTCAACTTCGCAGATAGATACATTACTACCAATATAATCCACTATAAACTGCTGACTTGTAACTGCAAATTAATCTTACGCACAGCATTCATAATACATGTATACAAACACTCAGTTTAAACTGTTTAATCTACCGCCGCGAAACAACATGGATTAGCAGTAATGTCATTGGCCCGTCTTTTCAGCAGTCCATTGTTTATGTTAGATATTTGTGCCCATTCCATATAGCCTATGCCATGGTTTTCATGAATATTGGCTCAATTGCGTAGGTCATTAAAATGGTACAGAGTAAACATGAACCTTTCATGTCAGGTCAAACTCAATGTCGCAAATGATGTTTGAGAGTTGAGAATAGTTTGACGCGTTGTTTCGGCTTTCTATCCACTATACATTTCAAAGGATTGTGTTAATTGTAAACTATGAACAAAATGAATGAGTCGGTAAAAGCAAATGCCAATATCATATATACATGAACGTTTAATAATTGGACATTTTACTAGTAAACATTCTTTTTGTCGCCTTGATGAAACAGTTAGCAAATTTAAGCAAAGTGCAGAAGGCACGAGGCAGTCACGCGACCTAAGCGTCAAGGTTACATTTTAAGGTCATAAAGCCGGGGTTATGGATTTCCTCCTTTTATGTTTTACAAGGAAACGAAAGATGTTCCATCTTCATTTTTACATTGGCCATGTCACTATCCACAGTATTGTGCAACTGAACTGTTTAATTGTTTGTTGCACCAATTAATCTGTCACTAGATAATAAAGAAATAAACTGCGTCAACGCACAACCGAAACATTGAACAGCATTCTCTTGACACAGGCAAAACTGTAGTTAATAGGTTTAAGTGCTTTTGATAGATATATTATTTTTCATCGCATGAGTTCATTGTTGTATTTAAATCGTTCCCCAAATTAAAAAGTCACACCCTATTATACACACATGAGGGAAGCCCATACTTTATTTGTCGTAAAACTAGACCTTCTTTACTGTAAACCATGTGACTCGAACATTTTTAACAAATCAACTACACACCGGTTGTTTTCGAAAGCTAATAAAATAATGTATCAGGACAAATTAACATCAGTACCATTGATCCAGCAGTCTCTATTATAGCATATATAAAGAAAAAAAAATATTGGCTTCTCTCCTGTGTGTCGCTAGTTTGAAAACAAATCCACTTCGCCACGGCGTATGACCAGACTATGTTCCACGGTGCTATTCATAACAAAACTAAGCTTATCGACGCCAAGATTTATCAAGTTTATTATCACAACATGTACACTTTACTGCGTACAGTATTATTTGCTTATTGCTATAACTATATTACGTAAATATATTATTAATAAAATTCCAGTTCAGACAAAGGCATTTGTTTGTTCAGTGGTGAATCCAAGCGTATGGTCGTAGTAACTATATCAAAAAAAGGCATTTGTTTGTTCAGTGGTGAATCAAAGCGTATGGTCGTAGTAACTATATCATGTATGGAAAATGAGTCCGTATTCTCAAATTGATGATGTGCAATAAAATAAAAACCCAATAATAATCATACGCTCACATTAATAGACCATTCAAATTAAATCACTAAATGATATTCGTCAGCATTAACCATCAACAACACTCGTTTCGGTATCAGTATGAGCTAATATTTAAACATTTCGAAAACAATATCCATTTATCGTATTGCAGTTTTGAGTATAGAATGACCACTTAAGCGATTGGCATGTAGTAACATACGGTGGGCTAAACGTCTATACGAGGTAAACGGACATGCAACAAAAATAACAGTTTTTATTAAAGGTATTAAACAGAGATCGTGCAACCTTGTTATGGATAAATTAACACATTAACAATAACATAAACATACTTTACAATACCCAATCATTTCAATAATAGGAACAATCTTGAACCTTATACCCTTTCAGTCTCGAATACATTTTAAAATGGAAATATACAACTCCAAAATAAAAATCATGAACTAATTTATGATAATGATATTGCTTAAATAACCATGATGTTACTGACACTCTACTGGAGAATGTTTGTATAACAACCACTTTGACACATGATCAATTATGATTTAGCTTGTATACTACTGTTTGTTTGATGTTTGTGCTATCCTCTTATACGTAAGCTCACATGTTATTACAAAATGTTATTGTTTTGTAACCCGTGAAAACGAATAAAGAAATGTAAAGAAAACGCTATTTTTGTATATAAATCAAGTGGAAAGTGCTTATAATGTGTACACATAACTATACATGCAATGCGGCACTTTGAAGATTGAATAAATCACTGATGATATTTGGGACATTATATATTCGTAAATGTACCATGCATCGATATGTCCCTACTTCACCACCATGTAATGCAAATACAAAATTGTCAATAAACCATCAAACATGTAAAGTGCCTGCTCCTTATACAAACGCAGCCCTTTCTTTGCGCTCAGCAGAGCGCGAAGCTCTTCAGTCATGTGAACAAACGCTTAAATAAACTGCCTACGCACTTTTCCAAAAATGTCATGATTAGACGCTATTATATTTTCACACAACCAAGGAAGTAAAAGATTGCAGTGGATTTAAGTTTAAATATAATTAGTTGTGAACATTCCTTTTAAAATACTAATTAGCCGACTCAAATGTTTAGTATTGCCTTTCTGCATTATCAGTTTAACAGTTAAGGCAAAAGAATGAACTCATTGTGCATATTGAGTTTTCTGTTTTGGATTTTATTAAAACCAACAGGTACGGTATATACTATTTTATTTGATAACATGTTTATATAATTGTATTTATAAATGTTCATACATGCATTAAAAAGTGTACATTTTACGAATAAGGGAAACTTGAATGATTATGTCTTAGTTGAAATAAGCATGTCTACCCTCAAATACATGATAACTCATATTGAAATTATAATGTCTATGTTATCTACGTATTTCATTTCAATGTTCTTAATCTAAACGGACAAGGCTTCTACTTTTGTCAAACAAATGGGTGTCAACGTTTTATATTAATGCGTGAAAAAAAAATCTGGTCTGCCATTCATTATGTAGTATAGTGTACTATTATTTGTATCAGCTGACTAATCAACGTTCTGATTTGAAAATTGTCACTTCAATAGTGTACTGTTTATGAGCTTGCAATTGCGATAAAGTGATTACAATTTAACTACAGCATTGTCACTTTACACGCTGGCAGATTTGAAGACGGGTAAATTAAAGAAGTAATAAACAAGACATTCAATGTTATGTTCAAAGGATATGGGAAAGCCAAGCTACTTCAAGCTCAATGTCACACTTTTCGGACAAATTGATCACGACGGCGAAAAAGTCGAACGTGTATTCCAGTTCATGCGCACTGGTGCTGTGTGTGAATTATTAATACACAAGGCTTTTAAAACTGCTAATGAGTTTTGAATAATGAATATTTATATGACACAATTGTCGATATGTACGGAAATGCATGCGGACAGAAGTATATTACCTCGAACGATCAACGCAAACCGGTATTTATCCCCACGCTTTTAAAAGCGTGGGGATATTGTAATGATCTCCACTTTCTGTCCGTCTGTCCTGGCCACTATCTCCTCCTACACTATTAGCACTAGAACCTTGAAACTTACACACATGGTAGCTATGAGCATATGTGCGACGATGACGGTGACGAATTTTGATCTGAGGGTCAAAAGTTATGGTTATACAAATGGGTAAAATGGGTAAAAAAACTCATTTTACTAACAACATGCGACGAACATGATAATAACTTTTGACCCAGGGGTCAGATCAAAATTCCAAATAGTGCACCGTGGCACATTTGCTCATAGCTACCATATGTGTTAGTTTCAAGGTTCTATTGCTAATAGTGTAGGGGAGATAGTGGAAAATGGGGGTTGGGGTGGGGCCGAGTCAGAGATTTTCACTCATTTTTTTAGGTTAATTTACATTAACTTCTTCATTTCTACACCGATTTACTTCAAATTGATACTGAACATCTCGTATGACAATACGGTCGATCTCAACTATTCATGGCCCCATAAACAACCCTGGGGCGCCCCGCCCACATAGACCACGCCCACCCAAAATTTTCTTTTAACATAACTTCTTCATTTATTCACCAATTGACTGCAAATTAATACTGAACATCTCTTATGACAACACGGTCTATCTCAACCATCCTTGTCCACATTACCCAACCCAGGGCCATTGATAAAGGTAAAGGCAGCTTGGTTCCCGTCCTCTTTCAAATTTATTGAGAGGTGCACGGGTACTACATCCCCGTACTCCAAAATTTTGTTTCGTACCCAAAATTGTTGGTACCCAATTTTTTTCCTACCCAATTTTATTTTCTTACCATATTTTTTTTTCGTACCCATATATTTTTTTGGTACCCATGTTTTTTTGTACCCAACTTTTTTTTGGTACCCAATTTTTTTTTCCTACCCACATTTTTTTCGTTCCCAAATTTTTTATCGTACCCAATTTTTTTCGTACCCAAATTTTTTTTCGTACCTAATTTTTTTTTCTAGCCATTTTTTTTTTCGTACCTAAATTTGTTTCGTACCCAAATTTTTTTCTTACCCACATTTTTTTTGTACCCAAATTTGTTTTTCTTCCCAAATATTTCTCCTACCCAAATGTTTTTTCCTACCCAAATTTTTTCGTACCCAAATTTTTTTTCGTACCCAATTTTTTTCGTACCCTACTTTTTTGGCATGATTTGTTCGTACCCACATTTTCGTACCCAATTTGTTTTCCTACCCAAAATTGCCTTTTACTATAACTTCTTCATTTCTACACCGATTCACTTCTGATTCATACTGAACTTCTCTTATGACAATACGATCAATCTCAACTATGCATGGCCCCATTACCAACCCTGGGACGCCCCGCCCACATAGACCACGCTTACCCAAAACTTTGTTTAAACATAACTTCTTTCTTAATTCACCAATCCACTTCAAATTAATACTGAACATCTCTTATGACAACACGGTCTATCTCGACCATCCATGTCCACATTACCCACCCCAGGGCCCCGCCCACATAGGCCACACCCACCCAAAATTGCCTTTTACTATAACTTCTTCATTTNTAAATATATTGCACTACAATTTTAAAGCTAAGGGAAGCATTGTGAAGGCATTTTGTTTTATAAATTACCTGTGTTGGAATTAACGTTAACAAGCAGTTTTGATAGATTATATATGATATCCATACACATATTACATTTAATGTAATGAAGTATTTGTGTATGTCGCAATGGATGTTAACGTTTTAATAATCTTTGTTCCCGTTTTCCGCTTTCTATCCACTTCCCATTTTAAAATATTGTTCCAAAATGTACAAAATGAATGAGCCGGTAAAATCATATCCACATATCATATATACATTATAGTTTAATAATTTATCTAGTAACTTATGTCATATTGAACGATTTGGTTCATGAAACATTTACTCATATTAAAGAAATGTGCAGAAGGAATGGAACAGTCACGTTACCTAAAGGTCAAGGTCACATTTTTTAGGTCATACAGACAGGGTATTGGATTGCCTCCTTTTTAGTTTTACCACACGTGTCGCAATTTAACGATACATGTTCCATCTCCATGCCCGTATTGTCCATGTCGTTTTACGCCCGATTGCGTAACTGTGTTTTTTTGTTGCAACAGTTGCGAACTGTCACTACAGAATGTGGAAGTAAAATGCATAAACGCACAACCATGGCTCGTAAGTGAGCGAGGTTGAAAGGCGTCCCTGTCAGAAATGTTGTTAAGGTAGATGCCATCAATGGAAGAGTCAAAACCACACTTCAGCAGCAGCGAGAAGATGCCGAACATATAAGGTGCAAGCTGACGACCCTGCTTGAAGCCATAGCTGATGGGTAATGGCTCGAAGGGTAACCCGTAATCCTCAGTTCCTTTCATGTCTTTGTCTTAGGGCAACTTGGGGCACCGATCTTCTCCAAAAGACAGAACAGTCCAAGTCTGCTGACCAGGTTGAAAACCTTCGTACGGTAGATGATGGCCAAGTAAAGCGGCAAAACCTGTTCTAATGTGAAGATTATTTCTGTGGTGGATCTGCCGGCGCGGATGTCACACTGAAGCTTAGGGTAGATTCTTGCTGTAAGGGTCCGGAGTCGGTTTATATGTTTTTCCCAAACATGCTAATCAGAGAGATGTATGTATGAGTAGTTATTTTGGTGACTCTGGTCCCCCTTGTTCTAGTATAGCGTGACAATGTTTGCATCTTGCATGTGTTATGATACTGCGCCTTCTTCGCAATACAAGAGCAGATGATTATGCAGTGGCTGGAGAAATGTGTTCTTTCGCTTGTGTAAGCCTCAGGTGGGATTCCATCTTGTCACAACTCAACGAGTCAATGGGTTCGGCAAATTCTTCAACGTCGGTGACAATAACTACCCTATAGTATAGATATGTGTAGTGCTCCCCCTATATGTTGGTCGCGTTCAGTGATCGCCTCTTCAAAAGAGGGCTTGAGTGGGGCGGGCTTCTTAACCCCAGGGACAACCGGCATCTGGATACCGTCGTACATGCTACGCACTTTCCCACTGTCGGCTTAGCGCTTGATGCTCTCGCAAAGTTGAAGCAAGTTGACATTGGCGCAGGGTCGGGCGATTATTTGATATTTGTGACGTGCCGTTTACATAGCTGAGAGCGTCTTCTTGCATATATACTTCTTGTAGGCGTGAGGAGCTGTAGCGCTTGGTCGCAAAGACTTATTCAAGTTCTTTGAGATTAAACCAGTCGGGATTCTATCCCTCCTTAGCTTTCTAATGCAGCTAGAGCGGCGTTGTAGACTGTGACTCGGATGGACTTCTATCTCCGCACAGAATCCTGTTAATGAAGGTCTTTCAGGGCTTTCTCAAGGCTGGTTATGAGTTTCTCCCTGCGGCTGCATGGATCGATGTAGCAAGCGGGGGAGGAATCTCATCCTGCTGCATACTTAAGCATGTATGAGCCGCAGTCTGCATTGTTGTAACTGCGTATTCCTAGTACTCATACTATTCCTAATACGCTGCTGAGTAGGGAGCGTCTGGTGATGACAATGTAGAGTTGGTGATACCCACGGGATATCCGGTGCATCCAGAAAACCGTGGGCGGGGGTTTAGATTAAAATAAGATGTGGACGTTGCACAGGTTATGATAGGAACAGAGCTCCAGGAATCTCTGCCCATTGTCGTTCATCTTCCCAGTGCTATAGCGTCCAATTCAAGACGGTCATAGCTAATAGTCTGTCGCACAGCATCAGGATGGGGTCAACCTTGGAAATCCTGTCAATCAGACTGTCCAGCTGATCATATAAGGTATCTTTGTCTTCATCGGAAGCGCATACATTTGGTGCAAAGACGCTGAAGACGAGTCATGCAGCTGCGCTTTGGCGCAGGTTCCGGATGCGCTCCGTACCACCAGTTGGGGTTCAATGGAGGCATGAAAGGTGTTCGTGACAGCAAAACCCTTCCAGAGAAAAGTGGAGTTCTCTTTCCCAAGGGAACTATTAGATGCAAGTCTAGTTTCGTGGAGGGCGGCTCTGAAAAGGTTAAGTCTGGTGAGCTCTCTGTCGATGATGGCGGACTTTATGGAGTAATTATGGTTGACCAAATCATTAGACATCTCAGGCCACATGGTTCTCACATTCTAGCTTGCACAGCGAATCGCGTTAGACTTCTTAGCATTTTTCAGCGTTGTGTCTGTTGCGCTGTTTCAATGAAGCGGCCAGTAGCTGACCAGTGAGACTTGCGGTCTCTCCCACCGTCAAAAGTGGTCGGAGGCAGGCTGTGGGGTCATTTCTCTTCGCCAAACGAGTTTGGACTTGAAAGCAGTGACACTTTCTCCCGTGATGGTTACATCGCTATGAGACGAAGCTGGAGTGACCTCTCCAGGACGCAAGCCTGGACAGGGAGGTATGGAGATCTTTGGTTTCATGCGTCAGAACCTCCCTCTCCACGGTGATGATTGATCCAAGCAGTTGACCGACCCATGATTGGCACCAGCGGCGTCGCAGGAGTTGCCAGATTGACCTTATAGACAACGTCAGAACGCATTGAGGACTGCGGCTCAGGATTTTATGTCGATCTTAACTCCCCTATCATGTCCCATGTGCGGTTATGCCGCAAGGCAGGGGATATTTGATATCATAGTTTTTCTTCTACTAAATGGGCTACCAACCAAGGATGACGGGCCCTATCTGCAGAAACACTGGTTGTAAGGCGCAAGAGACTCGCCCGTGGGTTTTCTCCTGCGAGTTACAACTGGTCTTTCGGGCTTCATGAAGGCCAGGAGCTGGATATCGGTTGACAGAGGCTAATGGAGACGCATGCTGTATTCATCCATAATAAACTTTAGAAGTGGGCGCGTGTCTCCAACTTCAAACCCGGGAATATCAGCCTTAGATCAATAAATATATCGCTTATTTACCAATCTAAATTAAGAAACAGGTTTTTGAAAAGCAGAAAATATTCCAATATTTTTATTATTGCAATCCCTAGTTTTAAGGCACGAGTCGTATTTATGGACTGACACATTTGCTTCAAAACCAACGAACATGTATTTATTTTAAATGATAATGTGTAAAGAAATGCATTTTGTACATTTTCTTTTCATAACGTTTTAAATCAAGATGCATTTAAAACGCCAAGTTAATTATGTGAGAAGTAGGAGGCCGTAAAATATTCGTCAAATTCATAAACCAAATTTAGAAAAATAAATGGCCAGAAAAATCACAACTGAAAGTCTTGTTACGTTCAGCCACCATTTAGCGATTAAACACAATGCATATCGTGATCAAATACTAGTATACTGTTAAGTGTGTGTGTGTCGTAGTTATGGGTTCACTTGTTAAACACGGTATGCGAAACGTGTAAAGCTGTTACTATACAAATACAATCTGGTATATAAAGTATAGGTATTAAACTTTGAATTATCCTTTGTACATACAGAAAACAATACTTGACAGTATACACAACGGTCTTAATATAAAATACACTCAAATATTCAAACACAAGCTCGTCGAGTTATTACAATTTATTACCATACTCAAATATGACAGCAGATATTTAAAGGAGTGCTTGCGGAAAAAGTATAGCATTCAACTAATCATATGTCGATATGTTCCTACTTCACCACCATGGTATGCAAATACAAAATTGTCAATAAACCATCAGACATTTAAAGTGCATGCTCTTTATACAAACGTTGTCCTTTCTTTGTGCTCAGCAGAGCGCTAAGCTCTTCAGTCATGTGAACACACGCTTAAAAAAACTGCCTACGCACTTTTCAAATAATGTCATGATAAGACGCTTTTCTATTTTCACACAATTGAGGAAGTATAAGATTGTAGTGGATTTAAGTTTTAATATAATTAGTTGTGAACATTTATTGTATAATACATAATCAGGCGTCTCAGGGTTTAACAATACCGTTTTGCCATAAAATAATAACAGTTAAGGCAAAAAAAAAAATGAAAATATTGTGCACTTTGACTTTCCTGTTTTGGACTTCATTCAAACAAGCAGGTACGGTTTATACTATTTTATTTGCTAAGATGTTTATATAATTGTATTTAAAAGTGCAGATTTCATGGATAAAGGAAAAATTTATGATTTTAAATAAGTTGAAAAGGGCATGTTAACCTTGAAATACATGCTAACTCATATTGAAATTATACAGATGTTGTCAATGTTGTTCACGTATTCAATTTCAATCATTGCTTCTCTATATCTTAACAGGAAGGCCTGCTTTTTTGTCAAACAAATGGGTTTAAATGTTTTATATTTATAATTAAAACGATATTATACTTCTGGTCTGCCATTCATTATAGTGTATTATTAATAGTATCAGCTGACTAATCAATAATATTATTTTAAATTGCCACTTCGACAGTATTGTTTATTAGCTTGCAATTACGACTGTGTGATTACACTTTGACTACAGCATTTTCTTTTTACACGCAAACATATTTGGGGAGGGTAAATTAAAGAGGTTATAAACTAGACATTCAATGAAATGTGCAATAGATATTGGAGAGCCAAGCTACTTCGAGCCTAATGTCACACTTTACGGTCAAAGTGATCACGTCGGCGAATAAAGTTGAACGTGTATTCCAGTTCAGACGCATTGGTGCTTTGTGTTAATTATTAATTCACAAAAGCTATTAGAACTGCTAACGAGTTTTGAAGAATGAATATTTATATGACACAATCGATATTTACAGAAATGCATGCGGACAGAAGTGTAGCACTTCGAACGATCACCGCAAACGGGTAGTTGTCGATGTATTATGCGTTTAGACCACATAGTTGTTTTAAGCATACATTTATGGATAAGATTTCATTCACTTTCAGTTTTACTGAGTCTTTCATGTATAAATATAAATAGATAATTTAGTTATTTTGTGTCGATATACGCTCATACGATCTTTAAGCGATAGCTGATGTAAATTAATACAATACATGTATATACATATGTTAGTAGCACAAATATATTCTGGAGAACGCATCATAAAATTACGAAGCTCACATGTTACACATTTTAATTATACTTTAAGATAAGGGTAAAATGTGCTGGTAGATAATTTAAACATGTACTAACAGCTTCATATATGATTCTATATCAGCTGGAAGCACTTGTGTCCATCCTATCACCATAGAAACGCTTAATAAGACATTTCGAGTGTTCAATATTGATACCTGTTCAGAGAGTTAGTGAAAATAGCAACACATGTCCGCAATTTTATTTACATTTTTAAATGGTATATTAAATGCATATGTTAATTTAAGCTATGGATGGCAAAAAATTAAACTCGAATGGCATCAGATTTCGTGAATACATCTGTACTTTGGATGTTTTAATTTCATTAACACGTTTAAGTTTCATTTACACGCGGTTGCCAGGCTTTAATGTTTATAAGGTGTATGCAAAAGATATTTAAAATAGCACAAGCATTTTACATCTTAATATTCAATATTTATATTTAATATTTGATAAACGAGCATATTTAGCAAGTAGTATCTTTCTTACAACTTTTAACTACTTTTTATAGCCAATTCCTTTCAATGAAGCAATATGATGAGCGATGACAATTCATACATTTAATTATATTTTTAGATAATTCTTTTTAAAAGTGTCTTTGTAAGAAAAGAAGGGGATCCTGTCTCTGGTAGTTTTCAATAGTCATCATTACGTAAATATGAAATGCCTCGTTTTATAAATATGAAAGATCTATACTGTAATAAAAAAAGTATTTCCAGTGTGGCAGACCATATATTTTTATATAACAATACAATTAATGAGCTTACACACACGGTAATGTGCAAAATAATCTCTATGGGGACACAGCCCTTATTGATTTAGTAATTGAGGTACATATATGCAAATTACGACAGAAGATTCATAATATCATGGCTGAGGTTTTGCCCACGCATACAACGACTGAATTATGCTAAGTAATAAGATACCCTATATGTTTGCTTTTCGTCTTCCTTTAAATTGAATATAAGGTGTATGATGCGATGGAACGAAATGTGATATGTTTCGTTACACAGTTTTACATATCAAACTGTTTTACAATATAATACTTTATATTTAAACTACTTAACACTATGAACTCTACCTTTATCGCCGATCAAAAAAAGAGTGGGAGAATTCGACAGATCCATAGTAGAATATTCGAACTTTCTTTTCGTTTGGAATAACACTTCGGCGAACATATTAAATAAACTATAAAAAATAGTTCCATTGATAAGTGATCATCAGTTGAAAGTGCTAAAGGTAAAATGCATTTTTAGCGACAACAATTGAATTATTTTGAATGATTCTGTTTTTCTATACACAGGTGGCAAAATTAAATAAAGATAATATAAAGAAACCCATGACTTAATGTTAAATGAATTTCTATTTTGAACGTACTGTGTTGCGAAATCTCTGTATCAAATGTATTATATTCGTTTTTGAGATCGAGAATATGCCACAGTTGATATACGAAACCACCCTTTCCATTATTGAAATACCGACTTTTCAAAGATTTCTGTAAATACGGCCTTTAAACATTAAATCAAGAAAGTGCATGCATTAACCATAAAGCCAATACATAACTTTTCGAACGCGTTTTTAATAATGGAAATACGAAACTCAAGAAGCATTATCATAAGATAAATTATGATAGCCCAGCGCCCGATCGCTAGGCGGACACCATATCCACTACGCCACGGCGATCTTCTTCTTTTATACCATTTCGCAATCTGACTCTCTAATGTAATTAGCGCATGGCAAAAACTATTTCGCATTAAGTATATTGAAACATCAAGTCATTGAATTGTTAAACAAATTAAAAACATATAGTTGCTTCACAAACATAATATCGGTTTATCGCCACATAATTGTACAATATCAATTAAACTTTTAGTAAAACGAACGTAAAAGCAAGCATTTAGCTTTTAGCCATTATAAGAATTGGTTCCTTGCCATAAATAAAGGACCACGAAGATATGTATGATAGAAATGCAATACTGCTGCAGCTTCTGGAGTTTCACTTCTTTATATTGAATTAATCAATTTTAATAGTTGGAGCATAATATATTCGTGTCTGTATATTTAATGATACAATGATATGTCCCCGCGTTACCACATTTCAATATCCCATCAAACATTAAGTACCTGCTCATAATACAAACGAAATAATTTATGTTTGCTCAGTAGACCATAACCTGTTTCAGTAACCTGCAATAAAACTGCACTTGAACATGTATAGTGATATAATTGAATGATAAGACGCTCTTGTAGATTAACAGCACAGAGGAAGTTTAAATGTGAAGTGTACGCTTTTGTCATCGGTTATTATTTTTTGTTATACAATTAGCGACTCTAGGTGAATTATCGCCGGTTTGCACCTGAACTCAAAAGTATTTTAAATAAAATAAAATGAAAACATGTATATGTCCCTCACTAAAGAATTGAATATAGCATGCTCATGATATATTAATAAATTCATCAGTTAGTATTAAATAACATATATAATTCCGCTATTTGGAAAATGTTAAGTCACTGTGTTACATATTGAATGTAAAAAGATAGGAATAATCATTTCAAGTAGGGTATACCATAAACCGACACTATGCTTATAAGCTGAACGCATACGGCGATGTGCATTATCGTCTCTATGCGGACATAGCCATAATTGATTAGCGTTATTGCGTTATACCGATCGTGTCGAAGATTTATTAAACCTAGTGACATTCAACCATATATGCATTCATGCTTGCTTTTACGTTCGTTTTACTAAAAGTTTAATTGATATTTTACAATTATGTTGCGATAAACCGATATTATGTTTGTGAAGCAACTATATGTTTTTAATTTGTTTAACAATTCAATGACTTGATGTTTCAATATAATTAATGCGAAATATTTTTTGCCATGCGCTTATAACATTAGAGAGGCAGATTGCGAAATGATATAATCTACTTTTTGGATAATACTTCATAAGAGTTAACAATACCACTGCAGCTTAAATAACTTGCCAACTGTACCCTTAAGAAATAATTTGTGTACGTTATAGTTTGTTGTCGAATAACCCACGGCCGAAAGTTTAGATGCGTAGGCATTTAATCACGAGTGCGAAGCACGAGTGATTT
Source organism: Dreissena rostriformis (assembly GCA_007657795.1). Taxonomy (NCBI): domain Eukaryota; kingdom Metazoa; phylum Mollusca; class Bivalvia; order Myida; family Dreissenidae; genus Dreissena; species Dreissena rostriformis. The sequence goes on from VMBQ01000296.1 coordinate 176,850, forward strand.
AAAACCACGCATCTAAACTTCCGGCCGTGTGTTGTTCGACAACAAACTATAACGTACCTCTTATTTTCTTGTGTGCTATTTTATGTGAAGTTCCGCCCATAAAAATAACTTTCGGCTGTTCTGTCGATCAGATCTCCGCCCTCAATAACAGCTAACCTGGATGGGAAACGTGTCATTTCTCCCGTTTGCTTACATAAGAAGAACAACAACAACAACTTGTGTAAACTTACATGTTTACATTGTACACTTTTAATTAACGCAAGAGCGTCTTGACGCATTTGTTTTCATAGCGTAGTATTTTGTCACGTGACTTTCATTCATAAAATACCGGATTATTATTCTGGTGGAAAATGTATCGGCATGTTTTGTTTAGTTACAGCGCATGCTTTCAGTGTATAAGCTCCGCCCATAATTATGGCAGAATAACCCATAGACGATTTACCTCTTTGTTTACATGAACTTTGGCACGTTCCGTGTTAGAATAATAAATAATTCCAATACTTATTGATCATCGCTAGGAAGGAATAAACGTAGCATTTCTTGTAAATAACGATTGGATTATTTAGAATGATTACATTATGTTATGAAGTGTTGTTCTTAATAATAAAATGAATGCAATGACTGAGTGGTAAAGGCATTATCCCTTGGTAAGAAGTTCCGAATTTCGAAATCCACTGGCATTTCGTTTTCTTTCTGCAATTGCGACTAATAAAACACGTTTTTACACACAACCCTGAACCTGCTATTTAAAGGTCTTAAATTGCAATTTTAATTATGAAAATATCAACTTTTGTACTTTATTTGTTAATTTGACATATTAACAGTAAAGAAAATCATGATGCATTAATCATACAGCTAATGCAAAATTGTTCGAAATATAAAACTTAAGAAACAGTATAAAGAGATAAATTATTATAACACACAGATTCATGTAATTGTGTATGTAGTGAAATGATCAAGTTTTAAATGATTGCTAATTATTAACACTTATTACTATACATAAAATAATGGACTATTTAAGGCATTATATATTCGTTACTGTATTATTCACTGATATATCCGTACTTCAACCCCATCAAACAAAAATACAAAGAAACTGAATCTTACACAGACGCAATCCTTTCTGTGCGTTCAGCAGACCGTAAAGCTCTTCCGTTTTGTGAATACACGCGGAAACAAACCGCCTACAAACTTTTCCAATTATATCATGATTAGATGGGGCACTCTTGTAGTTTCACACAACGAAGGAAGTTAAATTGTGTAGTGAATTCAAATTTAAATTACTATAAGTTGTGAACTTTCATTGTTTAATATCTAGGTAGCCAACGCAGGTTTTAATAATACCATATTGCAATATAAGTAAACCAGCTCAGGCGAAAACATGGAAACATTGTGTATAATAATTTTCATGTTTTGGACTTCACTTCAACTATCAGGTATAATGTTCGATAATTCATTTTAAATAAAATATTTATTGATTTTGATTTACTTATGTACACATTACAATATAATTATGTGTTTAATATTCTTTTCATAATTATAGGTGTTCTATGACATGTGTTATATTTCAGATGTTTACTCTTAATCTTATGGCAAATCATGCAGACATATTTAAACGTCATCGGATACTTATGTCAGTTAAAACATCCATGCTATTCATTTAAAGATAAACGTCCGGTTCTCGCAACGTTTATGGCAATATATCATTTGATTCTGTGCCCTTATAATATAACCGAACGAAAGTAATATCTCTGCTACGACATTATAATTGCAAACACGTACATAGAAAAAGTGTCCATACGTACATGTAACTATTTTATTATGTGGATTGACGTGTTTCAGTGATGCCTAATTATAGGCTTGAAATATTGCTATTCCAGATTATATATACATGTATGTTAAATGAAGTTCAATTATATCTTATTGTGTTACCCAGCCAGAAAAATCCCTGACCTCAATGGGTATTTAACCCGGGACGTCCTGTTTCAAAATCAAGCAGACACTCAACCGCGTCGCTATAAAAGCTAGCTCAAATAGCAAGACAGTAAACGTTCTCCTAATACCGAACCCTTCTACACACCTCCCCTCCAATTGTGCAATTCTCCCACGAATTTCTACTACTGCCGCAGCATCTGTGGGACGTCGGACAAACCACAACCCTACGTGTTTTTTTTACGTTGGGCGCAAATGTAACCAATCCAGAAACATTCCAAACCACAATGGGGATTGAACCCATGACCTTCCGGTTCCAAATCAGAATATAATTATTATCAGCTGACTAAGCAATGTTCTAAATTCGAATTCCAAAAGCAATAGTGTATTGTTTATAAGCTTGCTGTAGACTGATCCCGGAAAAGCACGAGTTAAGAAAACCCCACTAACCACCTCAGCACAAACCATGCTGGCCATTTATATCAACCAATGATAGTTACCTTTAAACAAGGGCTGTTTGTAAAACATGCATGCCCCCATATGGGCTGTCAGTTGTAGTGGCAGCCATTGTGTGAATACGTTTTTTGTGGTGGTGGTGGTGGTGGTGGTGGTGNTGCCGGTCATAACCAATGTCCCTATGAAATTTCGTGATCCCAGGCCTAAGCGTTCTTGAGTTAGTATCCGGAAACCATTTTCCTTTGTCCAGTTACTGTGACCTTGACCTGTGACCTTGACCTTTGATCTAGTGACCTCAAAATCAAAAGGGGTCATCTGCCGGTCATGACCAATGTCCCAATGAAGTTTCATGATCCCAGGTGTAAGCATTCTTGAGGTATCATCCGGAAACCATTTTCCTATTTCCAGTCAACCATTCTACTGCGTCAGGTCACTGTGACCTTGACCTTTGACCTAGTGACCTGAAAATAAATAGGGGTCATTTGCCGGTCATGACAAATGTTTCTCTGAAGTTTCGTGATCCCAGGCGTAAGCGTTCTTGAGTTATTATCCGGAAAACATTTTCCTTTTTCCAGTCACTGTGACCTTGACCTGTGACCTTGACCTTTGGCCTTGTGACGTCAAAATAGATAGGGGTCATCTGCCGGTCATGAACAATAACCCTATGAAGTTTCATGATCTCAGGCGTAAGCGTTCTTGAGTTATCATCCGGAAACCATTTTCCTATTTCCAGTCAACCATTTTACTGCTTTAGGTCACTGTGACCTTGAAATTTTACCTAGTGACCTCAACATCAATAGGGGTCATCTGCCAGTCATGATCAATGTATCTATGAAGTTTCATGATCCTAGGCCTAAGCATTCTTCAGTTATCATCTGGAAACCATCTGGTGGACAGACCGACAGACCGACGGACCGACGGACCGACAGACCGACATGTGCAAAGCAATATACCCCCTCTTCAAAGGGGAGCATAATAATAAGGTTTGATACGGTGTGTGATTTTGAAAGGATTATAAATGGGTCAGCTTTATTTGTACCAGCAGATTAGTGGATTTTTCCAAAAAGTAGTTTTTTCCGGGATACATATATTGTGATTGTATGATTACCCTTTGACCACAGCATTGTCGTTTTGAATAATAAAAGAAGGTAAAATTAAAGAAGGAATAAACTAGACCTTCAATGTAATGCGCAATATTTATGCGAAAACCACTCTACTTCAAGCTCAATGTCACACTTTACGGTCGAATTGATCACGACTGCCATTAGAGTGTATTCAAGTTCTTGCGCATTGTTGCTTTGTGTGAATTATTAATGAATAGGCATACTAAGGACAATCAGAACACATCCACAAAGGGCTGTTAAAATCATAAGTGCATTCATTGTGTTACACAACATTGCAATCATTCACAATGAACTGAATGATATTCCAGAAGAAAATCACATCTTGCCCGTTAACAACAATCAAGGCAATGATGATAATAACATGGATGGGAGGGCACTGACCAATTACATAACCAGGACATTGTTTTTAGGATAATTCTGGACAACATATTAAGGATATGCGAACTTGCAAAAGACAACGTTATAATACACTAAATATGGTTATTACAAAATGTGATTGTGCAATGAATAATTGTCATTGTTTTTTTAAACTTTTTTAAAGCACGCATTAACACATCTTCATTATTGAGGGATATAAAAATGCATACAAGCATTCCATTTTTGTTAAAATAATTTATAATAAAAAAATGTATTCATCTGTCTATTATATTCATAAGTTTTTCAAAATTCAATGGGTAGAACTTTGTAAAAAATATTTTTAAAATAACAGGTAAATCAAATGTTGATGACTTGATTTAAAGTACTAACAATTTATAATACAAACAATACAAACCATGATAACTGTTAATTTAATTTATTTCAGTGTGTGTTTATTATTATTGAATGTACACATTATAATAAAAGCGTAATCTGCAATTAATGTTATGTACATGTATTGTTTGGTATCAGGCCTCGACACTAACGGTGTCCCGGGAACCCGAGGACACCAAGTTTTCCCTTTGAACAGCCATTACTTCATCAATTGTGCAGCGATTTCAATGAACTCGGTCTTTTTTAACACAGAAATGAATTTCCTTTCTGGAAATGTACATATCTTTCAATATTTTAAACAAATGCTGGGGCAAATTATAAGAAATAACACGATACACATGTAATCCGATAAAGACCTAAGCGATCAAGTAATGACTGATTCAGTGTACCATGAAATGTTTGACAAAGAGTAGCTCCGATTTCGACTCAATCATTGCGTTTTAAAGAACAGGCATTGAAGATGCTGTGTGCAAAATATCATCTAAAACTGTCAACTATTTATCGCGATACTCAGTCTTGAACATCAAAGGGATCCGCTATTGGTAATGATCCGGTAATGGTTACTTGGGGTCTCAGGTCGTTTCGCCCTTACACCTGTTCGCCCTAGACCACCCTGAGTCGTTTCGCCCTTGGTCGTTTCGCCCTTTCAAGTGGGTTGTTTCGCCCTTATTTAATTCTTTTGTAATATTAAGGTTTTGTAAATGATTATTTCGATCCGAATAGTATTTGTTTAACATATATGGGAAATCAAGATTTTTATTACAAATTTGATTATTAATTGCAATTTTATTTGACTATTTGTTTATCATATGGAAATAAAGATTATTTTATTATAACACATTTGATGATTGTGAAATTATCCGTTTGATTTTAAATGCAATTTAATTAACGGAAACATTATTATACATTGTGTTACAAAACTAAGTATTACGATTAATTAGTTTGGCAGAGGTATGATGCGTTGATTTGCCAATTAAAATAATTTCGGGACCACTTTCAATTATCAAACAAACTTAGATCGGAAGACTTGTGATCAGATGATTGGCAAATTACTAGCACAGACACATTAAAAGAAGACATTATAAATGCGTTATATTGTTAACGCCTCATTTCGACGATATACCTGAAGCAAAAGAAATAGTCATAAAGCTAACATAATACTGTGTTAAAAAATAGCCCATTCAGCTTGTGACAAGCTAATGATAAATCCTCTTAAATCGCTGTTTGTATAAAAACTAGGGCGAAACGACCCAGGAATTAGGGCGAAACGACCAAGGGCAAATGGAATATAGGGCGAAACAACTCAGGGGCACACGGGAATTAGAGTGAAACGAACCGGATTCGTAACTTGGTTGTACACACTACATTTCATGTTTACCATAATGGCTGTTGATTAGTTAAATATTAACGACATACAGGGTATTAGTAATCGATGTAAACTTGTAGTAAATGAAAAGTTCATTTAGAAATGTGAAGATTGTTAACGGAATTGGATCTGGATGGGTCCGTCGAAGAAACCAATTCTGGCTTTTACTCGACGGTAGTGGAGTGCGCGATAGCTACACTATTGCTGTTTTAATACACTGTCTTTGCAAATGTCTATTGTTGAAGAGTGCACAATATCATCACTTAGTTTATTCCCATCAATCACAGTGTTTACAAAGAATGAATTTTTAAAAAGAACAGATTTTGATGGAATAGTTTCGAAACATTTGGAGTTATTGTTCACAAAGTTACACACAATGTTTTGATGAATATAGCCCTCGTATTGTTTAGCCCTTATAGTACGTTTAGGCCTTAGTGGCTTAAGGAAGCGTTCAGTGGAAATGGCCGGTACGTGCTGTTTCACCACCTTGTACAATAGTGTCAACCTTTGGGCGCGCCGTCTGTCTTGGAGTGGTGGGAGTTCCAGCTTTTGAAGCATTTCTGACACAACAACCAGGCTGTCTGGAGCGGTAGTCTCTGGTTATGAACCTTGCGGCTGACCGCTATATACCCTCTAGGTGGTCAATGTTTGATTGGTGAAATGGGTCCCATACAACACTGGCATATTCTAGTTTTGAGCGGACTAGTGCTAGGAAGGCATTTGTGCGGCATTCTACAAGGCAGTGACTGAGGTTCCTTCTTAGGAATCCAAGATAAGTTAGCTCGCTTTGTTATGTTGGTTATATAAGTTTTCCATTCCATGTCTTCAGACCCCAAGGAAGGGGTTTTCTTGAACTCTTTTGAGGATTTCTTTGTTGATATTGAAAAAATAGCTAGATTTGTGTTTTGAACTTAGAAGGTAACATTTCATTCCGTTAAATTCCATCCCCCATTCGTTGGCCCATTGGTGAAGGTTATCTATGTCATTTTGAAGAATTTCATGTTCTTTAAATGTGTTTATAGGTCTGTAGAGGAGACAGTCATCTGCGTTGACGGGTACGAATAAAACACACATGAGTACGGATATAAACTAACTGAAACTGAAACTGACACTGATTTATTTGATTAAACGCCTAGTTTTATGATAGCATATTCAATGGCGTTGTACATGTAAATATAACATAAAATTCATAGAAGCAATGAGGTAAAAGTCTGAAATCATATAAATATAGGTAGTAACTAAAATTTTATAAACACTTTGAACGTGAAAATACACATTTATACAAAGCCCTAACTAAAATAACCAAACAAAATAGATAAAACAAAACACTACTTACATTAAAATAAATAAATAGATAAATAAATAATGAAGGAATGTATTAATGAGTGCATGGATGGTGGGGTTTAAAACACACACTAAATGAGCACATTTAAAGGTTAATACATTTTAGAACAGTGTGTCAAACTTCCTAAAATAAAATGTCTTCATGTTTCTTTTGAAAGAATCCAATGTCTCAGACTGCCTGATCGCTAGTGGAATAGTGTTCCAGATTCTTGGGCCAGCAGTCCGGAAAGCCCTATCGCCGAATGTTTGTCGCTTATTCACAGGGATTGTGTAGCTCATCACATTATTTTCTGATGATCGCAAGTTCCACGTCGTAAGTTGGAGCGTTAACAGTTCTGTGAGATAAGCCGGCGCGTTTCCACGGGAACAATTGTACATAAAGGTCAACAATTTAAACTCGATTCGGGTCTTTACCGGTAACCAATGGAGATCGAACAATGCTTGCTTGGAGCTATCGTATTTATTCCGATTTAAAACTAGCTTTGCACACATATTTTGAATATTGAAAATTGGATATAACAGGGTACGAGATGAAAACTAAAACAATAGACCTTCTTAAATGGTACATTAATCCGTGATAGCACAAATATTCATTATTAATACTTTAATACTTAAATAATAATTCACGTGTGCAAATTTAGGAAACAAAGAACGTGCAACTGTACCATAAATCATAACAAATGTTTGAAACTAAAACACATTTCACAATCACATCCGAAATCTATAAGTACAATTTGTTTAGTGGTTATGCCCCTTATTTACATAGTGTATTATGCGGCGAGATTAATAACAACATCGGAAGCAACTCCAATCGTATACTGTTAAATAAAATATAAAACTATAAGGCAGATACAAAAATAACATTTAACTAACAATGATAACCTGCTTGCAACCTCGTCCCATTTTTTTCTTCGGATAACCGAATTTTTTTCCGCTCCGATTTCCATATATTCGCCGAATAGAAGGTTCCAGTGGTCCCGAACCAGCGCATTCAAAACGATTTCTGCTGGCTCGGTCCAATCTGGAGCATTCTGACGCTTCATAACGCTTTCCTCAGACAGACACTCCATCTTATAAGAGACCCTGAGTTCAGGTGCATCCATTGTCCACAACAGCAGGCTGAAGAGTAAAAAATAAGAACAGATTAGTAGCACCAATTTACTTGATGAGCAACATAAACGTTTGTGACAATAATACATTTTTGTTGTTGATTTTTTAACATGAAAACATATTGCATTAAATTATGGGGTTGAATAAATGCACAGTGTAATGTAACATGTATTTTTTAGTTAGTATAGTGTAACCCGCGAACTTAACTTACTTCCCTTTTTAAAAAATGGCTGTAAACTGTATGGGAATACATTCAGTTTTTTATTTAGTTTTTCGTAGTTGGAAAATATGTTTAACACATATTGAAGTGAAAACGATCTATTAAGCGGATGGGTATGTGAAAACAATGACGTATTTTGTGTTTTATGAAATACTAGCAAAACTCGGCTTACTACCGCGAGCACTGCTGTCTCAATGCTATAATTTATTTAATGCTTTCCGGTGGTTTATAGAGAAATATCAGTGAATTAAAACTGATAATTCCACTGTTTCAAACAATGAAAATTATCAGTGAAAATTATCGATAATTTTCACTGCTTACTGTGAAATGACGTCATTATTTTGAGCAAAAGACGTCATTATCCCAACGACATTCTTTAGTTAAACTCTTAAACAATGTATATAAACAGGGAAGTATATTAGAGGGATCCGCAACTCCATGCATAAATCCAATAACGGCGAAAATATGCTGTCGTGGCTGATAATCCAGTCAGAAAAGCGGATAATTATTGTTTTTATCGACAACGCGTTATAGCTTAACGGTATTAACCGAGATGATATTTCACCTTGGTAATTTAAATCCCGATTGCCACGTCATTTATAATTCAATATTGAAAATGTTACCAATTTAAGAACGCTGAAATGTTGCTCTTTCTAAATATTTAATGTATATGTTAATGCATAACATATTATAAAAAGATATGACGAGTTTAACACGAAGTAATTACTTTTCGTCTTCCAACTACGGCTTAGTTCCGGGTAAAAATATCGCCACCTTCACTGTAAAATATATTATTTCTTTGTCATTTTTTGTCAGAAATTTGACAAGTAAAATTCATTAGAAAGCTTATAGATTGACGTTTGTTTCTGTGTTATTTTCAATTGTTTATTTGAACTATTCAAGTTATTGTGCCGAGTTAAAATCAAAACTTTTACTAGCAGCCGCGGTCGATTAAGCGGCTGCGAGACGCGATTCTTAATTTTAGATCATCAAATTAATATCATTTTAAATTAAATATTTCAGAAGTTACCATCGTTCGAAAGCTTGGAAATTGATTGTTTATATAGAGTACCGGTAATTTAATTAGAAAGCAGATGAAAAATTATTCGGAAATTGCGATACTTATTTTTTATTTTCTTAAGATGAAAAGCAGGAAAAAATAACTTGGCTGATCAGGTTTGTTTGTGTAAATCGTAGTTTACTCGTGCATTTTTTATTGTCTTAGTTCCAGGACTTATATAAAATTCAATTTCGACAAGCTTTGTTTGTGGATAGTTACAGGACGTTACGTCATCCGGCACGAAAGAAGCTGTGTGGCATGTACAGTGTTATTTTAAGCACGCTTAGGAATTTTGGCAGGACCTTGACATGTGGTTTATGACTGGGACATGTTTGCACGGATTATCAAATGTGTTATAAGCATTCAGGGTTAAAATGAGATCACGAACGTTTGTGTGTTATAATGAAGAAATAATTAAACCTATACTAAATGGATAATAGTTGCGTTTTGGGATTACCGAATCTGGCTGGTAAAGTTCACCGTTGGTATGTGTTTCTTAAGTGACTGGAACATATTCGCAAATAAACGGCGATTACATTTATTTGTGACCTATTTGTCACCATTGATAACTATCTCGATGATTTTGTGACAAGCAAGCGACTGTACATTTCGGAAATCGCGATACTTATTTTTCTGTGTTCTCAATCGCGTAAGATACCGCATCTGTAATTTCTGCCAGTTACCCCCAAATTCCAACTTAAATAGCATTAACATCACTGGGTAGAACACACATTTTTTTGCAAACAATTAAGAAACATAAGTTAAGTAAATTTGCAGCTTCCATTTATATTTTAAAGATGTTTAAATTCACTTGATGCTTCGTCCAAAATATACCATAAACTCATTGTTACGCCTACAATTCTGCCATTTCCCCCCAATTTCCAATATAAATAGCATTAAAATCACTGGGTAGAAACACACATTTTTTTTTGCAAAACTATTCAGTTACATGAGTTTAGTTAATGTGCAGCTTCAATTCATATTTTAAAGATGTTTAAATGCACTTGATGCTTCGTCCAAATTGGTACATGTCGGCGAGTTAAACATAAATTTCAGCCATGTTATCTATCCTCTACCGAAGGCAAATATTTTCGCGCATGCGCCAGAACTGCACGACAGCATAGTCGGCTAAATATCGAGTTTCGGATCCCTCTATTATACATCCCTGATATAAACTGTCAAAAAAGCATTAAATAAAAAGAAAAAAATTTGGATTCGGGGGATTTTCGATTTTAATTCACTCGTGATCATAGAAAATATATATTTTCACTCGTGGCTGCGCCACTCATGAAAATATAAATCTTTTTGATCACTCGTGAATTAAAATCGATAATCCACCGAATACAACAAATATCCTCTATGTAATTTGTATCAGAAATGTCTTCTGCAATTTATGACACTACGTGGCGCGTTTTCTCTACTAGATAGCTCGCTTAGTCGTGACGTCAGAAAAAAAAAACAATCTTATTGAAGTCTACTGCCAAACGCGTTCGTGAAAACGAATCCTGAGTCTGTCTTTTGTAAGTCTAAGTCTGAGTCAAAGTCTGAGTTTGAGTTCAAGTTTGAGTTTATTATTGATGAATACGGCTCCTGTTTAACTACAAACGGTCATAGCTATATACAGTTTATTCCTAAATAAAACAGTAAAACTCAATGAACAAGGAAGTTTGAAACGACGTGTTGTAAATTATAAATTTGTATATCATGAAAGGAAGTTACGCTTGTACGCCCTTTGTTAACTGCGTGACATTGATATTTGTTTAGGGTACGAAATTGTAAATATGTTTCGTCCTTATAAATTAAATAGCTCTACTGCATACAACATCTGCAGTCATTGAATGTGACAACATGGACGATATGTATGGGGATACGTTCCACTACACATATAACAAATCAAACAAGAAACTACTTTAATGAGGTTATTGCATAGTTCCGTGGCAATCAATAAATGTTAGCTATAAAATATAACCAACTCATAGGATTATAAAAAAAAGCGTTTTATTGTCTATAATTAAGTTTTTTGCCGTTAGTTTTGTTAAATAATGATATAAAAGTGGATTATATTATTGAGTAATGTCCTCTACATATTAAATCGATGTTTAGTGTGGAGAGTCGTTAAAAATGTAATGAAATGTCCATGCAATTATTAAAATAAGAAATATTACTTTTCATAATGAAACCAAGATTCATTATTTTATTATATACTGTTTGAGTTATTGCAATATGGATTGTAAACTAGTTGAAGTAGGAGTTAACTTTATAGTAAGAAGTTATGGTAGTTATTGGATAACCCTAATAATAACTTTAGACGAACTTGGATTAGAAATGCATCAATACAATTAGATTATAGGCGGGCGAAATGTTTACGCGTACGATCTATGAATTTTTTAACAATTGTAAATAGACCAAGTTAACTCAAAGTAACGGGAGTGTAAGAGGTAAAGTAGTATACTGTTTTCAATATTGAAAACAAACTGATATTCAGTATTTGATAGAATGAACATAATAATAATGTATGCTCAATTTAACTTAATATATAAAAAAAAAATAATGTATATGCCTCTTACTGAGGAAATATAGAGAGTCAATGGATCGTGTTACTTTCGTGACATATTTCACTTTTAATCTCTTAGTATTAAATGACATTTAGCATTCCGCTATTGTGAAAAGTGTTGATCCTGTATTACATCTAGGATGTAGGTATGCAAGAACAAATATATATAAATTGTCGAATAACATAGATGTGCACTATGCTGTAAGAGTTATCAGCTGACCGCATACGAAAATGTGCATTATCCTCTCTATGAGGTCACAACCATAATTGGAAAGTGTTTTTGAGATAAATAAAGACCGGTGAAGATGTATTAAACCATTTGTGAAGTCATATTTTCATATAATTTAAGCTTAACATTTTACGTCATGAGCTACTTACCTTACGCTGAGTAATTGTAGAGATACTTGAAATTGGATTTTTCCATCTTCTCGTGTTTCGATAATACTTTATAAGAGAACAAAATAACACTGCGGTGAAGATAACTTAACAACTGATTTATAATAAATAGTTCCAGTAAATAATTACCATTGCGAGGAAGTGATACAGGTATAACGTATATCTTATGAATTAACATGGAATGGAATGATTATGTTCTTTTATTTTCGTTCATGGAAAAAAATTGTTATAAAAAATGCAATGACTGATTGGTTAAGGTATTAGCCCCTGGAACAAAGGTTTGAGTTTCGATATCCCTATTTATTTTTCCTTTGAAGATTTTGCGCTGTTTTGACACATACAGCAGGTTGTGTCACGATTAATACACACAACTGTGAACCAGTAGCTTTAAGAGTCTTTTCAAGCAATGCAAATTATTAATATACCGACTTCGATAGGAGTTTTGTAAATGCCAATAACCCATGAAACGTTCAAAATACTTGCTGTTAATACCTGTTGTTAATACAGACCCAACCCTAATTTTGCGCCCAGCAGAAAGTAAGCAAAATGTCTACGCATTTTACCAATTGAATTGTGATAACATGCGATCACTAGTTACACACAACTGAAGAAGTTAAAATGTGTAGTGATTTTAAACTCAAATATAACTAGCGGCGAAGTTTCATTGTAAAATATACTGATTATATAAGATTAACGTAACCGTTTTGCAATACAAGTAAAGCCACTTAGGCGAAAGAATGAAAACATTGTGCATTATCAGTTTTTTTGTTGTTTTGTTCTGCACTTCAACACTGCACTTCAACAGGTATTTTTGATAACTAAATTTATATACAATGTTCAATAATTTTATTTACAAATGTATATGATACCGTAAAGCTATATGTTTCGATATACCTCTCATGAATATAAGATTTTCATGACATCGAATAAATATAATATGGTTATTATTATTCTCATGGGAAATTGAAGAAAAACAGATCGCCATGCACTGATGTCGGTTAAAAATACGTGCTTTTACACTAGTGGTAAATATATCGGCCTAATTGTTTGTTTTGCACGCGTACTTTAACTGTGTTAGCAGCACCCATAATTACTACAGAATAACCTATGGTCTTTGTGTATATGTAAGTTTGAGCGTGCCGTGTTATAATCGGTTGTACTGAACGATTATGCGAAAATTACACAACTACTTTATGTCAAGAAAGATTGTTTTAAAATGTGTATATTGTTAATTGTGTAAAAGAAGATCAGGATGATTATCATGTGAACACAATCCATACGAATCGTACCTTTCACTTAGCTGTATACCAAGTCACGTAACCCCTAAATTCCTATAATTCCGACGAGGTTCAAGAGAACATCATAGTAGTTTTAATACCAGATTTCACCTACACTTATTTAAATTGTAATTTGAAATATATAAATGCAATATATGTGCTTGATTGTCGCATATATGGCAACGTTATATGATAACCACTGAAACAGCACTTTAATAATGTATCACGTTCCTCGTATATATATTCTTGCGTGTTGGGGCTTAACTTTTCATACAGCTGCTTTTATGTAATTGTAAAACAAGTAAAGCTAAAATTAAAATAAATAACACAATACATATTTATCAATCAAATTCCGCTAGATGCATTTTCCAAAACATATAAAAAAATCAATATACAATTGACATACAGTCCATGAGTACACATGTTCAACGACATAGTCACATATTAAAAGGCATGACATGTGATAAGTATTAAATTCCAGTTTTGAAATAAAGTATTAATACCTCTAGTGAACGCCTTGTAATTTAAAAAATGAGATATCAAGGATGTTTATTTGTTTGAATTGTAAACAATATTTTCATACTTTATTATGGTTGTATCACTATTTTTTTCCGCGTTGAATCATATTAGGTGATGTACTTAGTGACTATGATTGTTTGTTTTAACTCCTTTATAGGTAGCGAACGTTGTACAGCATCATCAGAAACCACAAAAGGTTAGGCCATACCCTGCATAGTAATTCGAGATTATAACTGATATAATAAGTTAACCTCAAATGACAAAACTATGGTGATTTCATCTTAACATACACATAAGTTTCCTCTTTTGATATTTCCGAAAATATTTGTTTTCCAAACACCTATATTATCTTTGATAACAGCCGTTTTTTTGCTTCTAGATGTCTATGTGTGTACCGACTCCAAGCTGGTAGATGTAACTGAAGTAATACTGAGAAGCAATTCGAAAACGTCATCGCAAACATGCGCATGCTACCTACAACACCATACCCCCGTTAACTATTCCGCTGTTTTTATTCGGGATCCAGACTTTGGCAATTACGATTTGTGTGGGACAAGCATTCAATTTCAAAACATACGCTTAACGTGCCAGTCGGGTTCACTATTTGTTGAGAGTTTAAACGCTTCAACAATGATACAATACTCTTCAATCGAAGAAAATGTGGCTTGGTGTATAACGTTTAAATCAGGTATTATTTATGCATTTATAAGCATATTACATAGTTGTATATTTGGTTATATTATGTTTGAACAACATATAATAATTGACTTAAGAGCTACCCCTCGGTTAATATGCATTTGTACTAGCGAAAATCAGATACTATTTTATGATTCTTTAGTAATGATTTGTTTTATTACTTTCTCTAAACCGGTAATCGTTTACTGCCGTGAAACGCTAATTTGTTTTCATTTAAACGCTGAAAAGCGCGCGAACCTTTGCTTCTTATTCACGTGACGTAAATTGATGTTTCCCGGATGAATTTGTACAATTTGTGAAATTGAGTTAATTAATAGGGCATAATTTACTTAAATATCATAAATAATATTTTATTCTGCTTCCGTTGTTCATATTAAGAAAGTGCATTTGGTATCGAATGCGTGGCCACACAAACTGTCACTGCCAAAACCACACAACATACTATCTGGTATTCCGAGACAACGTTGAAACCGTCAGGATTGTCAACATCGAAGTCGTCAAATAGTATTTCTACTGTAACCACGCTTCGACACGAAACTGATTATACCAGAAACAACCCAACGTCAAACGACATGATCGCAGCAACAACTTCAGTGCACGTGAACACAATTTCAACCGAAAGTCAGAGTATGAAGGCAATGCAAGATATGCAGACTGGTATACATTTCAACATTTTGGTTAAGGTTAACATGCGAATGTTATACAATTAATTTGTTAAATGTCGATCTCATTTCCAAATGCGATTGAACTCAGATACAGTTATTTAAAAAGAAGAAATGTACAATATCTCTGTTGCGACTTTGGTTGAGTAAGTTTGAAATATAAAAAAAAATGTTATATACTTTATTTTTCAGTTATAATTGTTCTTTCTACCTGTCTTTGTCTGTTTGCCATTACAACATCTGTCTTATGCTGGTACTTCTTCAGGCAAGTAATAATATGCATTTACGTGAAAAGCAATAATGCAAAGCATCACAATGCAAAATAAACAAATTAAATGAAAAACGAAACGCGCGTTGTGCTAAATAAATACAGCAGCTAACATTGGGGTTTGTTATAATTTAAAAGAACCTAAACCGGTAATAACACGTTTTCTAAAAGCGTACAGTATCAAAAAGGCTTAAATATGTATTTGAATAATAATTTAAAGACAATTATTTATTAATAATTAATTCACTTAAATACATATTATTTTAAGATACAAGGGTTTGCTTATAATTTGTATTTTAATCATTCACAGAAAGCGGATAACCACCTGTTTATTCTGCAATAAGCACGATGACCAGTCAACAGACATTCAGTTATCGCCTCTCGATTACGACCATCTGCAAACCGGGACTTATAACAACGTTTTAGTCGAAAACGAGGGCCACACATATGAACATGTTCAAGATCAACATGCAACACGAACATAGTTATTTAACTGGGCCCATATGTCGTACTGTATATTAAGATTATTATACATTCGAGCATCTATTTGCTTCCCTGCATTGGCTAACAAAATCGCCAATATCTCACTCAAACCATTTCTAGTAAAAGCTTCTAATACAAAAACAACCCGTGTAATTCAATCTTCCAACCGGGACGATTAAGTTGCGTGAAACCAACATGCAAACAAATCTGTCTATTCAGTAAGAAGTGCTATTTTTACTTGTACATTTCACAATTATCACGAAGTCAATATGTTATATGAATAAAGATTTTAACTACTGGAAGTTTTCCATAACAATTTTGAAGTGCAATGTTTGAAGCCAAAGCAATTATTATGAAGGCATTTTATTTTATGAATAACAAAGGTTCGAACTTAAGTTAACAAGATGTTTTGATGTATTAGATATGCTATCCATCAAATTGTAACATTTTAATTTAATGCAGTTTATGTGTATGAAACATGTCTTTCATCATTTAAGTGTATTATATATATATATGTGATTAATATTTTAACTAAATAACTTCAGTCATGTTAACCTTTAATTCAATCCTTATTTATTACGGTCGTCAGTTAAAAAAATATAATAGCCAAATATTTGCGCTGTAAGTGTAAAAGTTAAATTCCTCTTCTCTTGACCATTGGGTACTTAAAATTTAAAAATAAAACGAAATTATAGTCCTAGAAGGCTCTTTTTTCATCTTTTGCACATTACGTTATAATGATAACAGGAACCGAACGTTAAAAGAGAATCCTTCTCCAAATCCCCCCCCCCCCAGCTGACCTTACGCTTGATCCTCAGAGACGCTCTTACATTGATGCATATGACCCGAGAAATAAGGTGTTTGGAAATGTAACCACCAATGAGTTACATGCACATTCGAAAGCTGCTAAAGTGTATGCAGCGATGGGCGAATCGAATGACACATACGACACTTACATGGAAGCATGGGAAAATGATACAAACACGGACAAAGAAAGCACAGATTATGATGGTGCATTAAGAAATATTGCCCATAATAGTGAAACGAGTCAAACACGTACAATAAATAATGTCTCTCATAATTACACTGAGGATGGTGTGCCGTATGCTGTTGTGAACAAACCAAAGGTACCACATACATCTCATTCAGTGTCATTTGCGAATATGAACGAGGAAAAGACGAACAAACCGCTGAGAGAAATACTGAAAATGAAGGACACTTGCTTCTCAGACGTGTCTACGTCTTCCAATTAATGTTATAATTGGAAGTTACTTAGGTCCTCAAATAATGGTTCTTCGGCTGACGTGGACTCCGAATACGTTCACCATATGATGAATCAGTATGAAGCGATCAATATTTGAGCTGTTCTTAAAAAAAACGGAAAAAGATAGTAACAAGTATATTTAGTTGAATTGTGACAAAGAAAACACATTCAAAACAAGTTTCGTTATGTTATTGTTTGATTGGCATGCGTGTAGCTTTAGCCATAACAATTCAGAAATTTTGAAACAATTAAACATTATTGAAAGATATGATTAACAATGTGGAATTCTTTTTTTCAAATATTTACCTTCTTGTTGTTTGTTAACAAGCGATCATATTTTGAAGAGATATTTACAAGTTGAAATACCTGAAACAATGTCAAGGAAGTTTAATTTATTGCACATTTAACAAATTAATGTTTAGTGTTTACTTTATAATAAGAACATTCCAAATTGTTATGAAATGAAACACCATATATATCTATTATTCAGTTGTTCTTCTCTCCTGGAATATAGGCAAGCTTTGTTAGCTCAAAATTAACATGTTTATATATTTTTAAATAATGTTTTTGCCACTGTTAAACACGATAACCATACAGGAAAGTAGGCATATATTAGAATTATTCCATAGTACACAACCTATTTAGAAATATCAATATTTAGGGGGATTACTACAGGTCTAACTGATGTATCAACTTATTGTTATAATAACAGGCGTAATTCAGCATCTATTAATTTTGTGTGGATTAAGAGCTAAGTAGTTGATTTGTCAACATATTTAATAACAACCGATGCTAACCTATATATTGATTTCGTTTGCTAAATTAAACATATATTATATATTTTAAATTATACTGTATTTTCATTAAGATGCGTATGAAAATAAATGCATAAAGATACTACGTAATACTTATTTATATGATACGGTTTATTCATTTAGATGATATTTTATATTCAGTTACATGAAACGGTATATTCTATTGGATGATACTATGTATATATTCAGATTATACGATAGATGCATGCAGATGATGCTTATTCACTTAGATAATACTGTACATTTACTAATTTGGTACCGTATATTAATTTAAATGATACTGTTTAATCATTAAGATAATACGGCATATTTGATAAGATGATAGTATATATTCATTAACATGATACTGTATATTCATTTAGATTAAAATGTGCGTTATAGCTGTCAATGTAAATGACAAATACATCGCGAAGCACCTTTAAATACAGCTCAACGAACACAGCATCTACCAATACATACGTATTTTAGAAATCTTCTTAAGTTCTTTTAAGAACAACGATATTTGTTCAGTGTCTACGTGATACTAACTTCTGAAGCATATAGAAAGCTATATGGCAACTTTACATGTATGATTTTTACCGAACTTACACAAACTGTGGCATTAAATGACTGAGATACTATATCGTGATCTGCATATAAGTCAATTGACTTCGATTTTGAAATTGCCCAAGTCGTGACGTGAAGATTGGATTTAGTAAGTAGCCTGTTAAATTATGACACAAAGTATGCATCTGTGAATGCATAGTTCCTTTATAGATCTCAACAGCTTATCAAGAGTGACGAAACGTAGTGTATTGTTGTAATCTTTATGTTAATCGTGTATGACAAAGTGACATCATGCTCGATGAAATTTAGTAAAATAAATTAAGCGACCGTAAAAATGTACACCAGCGTAGTTAGGGTTAGAATGTTTAAAATTACACATAGCGTACGCTTAAATTTAAGACATGAATATATAATTGTACTCCAGAGCTACACATTAAAACAAATAAAGTAAACATATCACATACATATTAAGTAATGTATTACTATTCATTTATTATATGTTTATTATATGACATCTTTCTTGTTAATCTTGCAACATGCAAACGCAGTTCAAGGGGCTCATGTTTATCGAAGAAAATCGACTGTAGGCCATTTTTGTATCGGGTTAAACAAAATGTCACTACTACTGCTGTTCAATATGATGAATGAAAAGTATTATTTTCGATCTAATGAATAAAAAGTATGAAGGACAACACATGCTCACTAAGCAACACATCAACCAACGTGTAACTTATGCTATACCCCTTCAAACTGTGTTGAAGACGTTAAGACATAGAATAACAGGCGCGAAATATGTGTGCACGTGAATTGTGAGTAATAAACGTTTAGACATAAACTAACACGCGCGAAAGTGGTGTGTTTGTGAATTGGAAGTTACATACATTTAAACCTATCTTAATGTGAGCGAAACTATTGTGTATGGGAATAGGGAGTATCATACTTTGAAACGTAGAATGACGTAGAATGGCAGGCGTTCAATAAGAAAACTCAAACACGTGAATGAACATTTATACATAACGCATAATAAGCAACCGATGGACCTGCTCATAAAACGCCTTTAACCCCTCACATTGATTCAACTTCACTGTATTGGTCTGAATACAAATTCCATAAGACTTTATGTTTACAATGTTAACAATACGTGCAATGAACAACAACATCTAAGAAATCCAACTCATGAAAACACGTATGAATAACTCAATTTACCATAGCCATGATATGGTTTTTTTAAGGTACAATAGACGAACATTCCATGAGTATAAATGATAAAGAGACATCGAAACATATATAAAAGCATGAAATGTGATCATTATTAAATTTCGTAAGTTGTGAAATAAAGTATAAATACATGAAAAGATCTAGGACAATTTGATTACAGCATTAATAATCTGTTTAACAATGTTATAGTTAAAACATAAAAAAACAACAAAGACGAATCTACAAGAGAGCTAGAAGTCAAGTTTGGGTAAAAAATTAAACGCAATTGATCATAATAATATATATAAAGTTTTCTTTGAATAAATGCTTTATTAAACGCTAATTGTTGTTCCGATTAAGGAAAAAACAAGAATATACATTTTTGTGAAAAAAAAGTTTAGTAAGTATTCTTTGGTACGTTAATGTTTGTGTTGAGAGTTCTATTTTATACACCGTTTGCATATTTTAATGCTAAATGGGTACGCTATATGTTATTTCAATGCACGTTGAAGCGTTGACACTGTTAACTGATACTTTACACAAAGGTATAAAGAATTAGAAACACTGTCCACTTTGTCATAGCAGCCTTTATGTGAAAAACTTACACCAAATATACCCATGTGAAAAATAGCAGTACTGACATTCAGTTGAGATGTGTTTGCTTTATTGCCCGTGAAACATCTGCGAAAAATAACCGACTTTTGCATCAATTTTGAAGGTTGTTTACAGATCGGTACATTTTTATAATTCGGGCAAATTTACGGTGGAATATATTCATCAACATCGTACGAATATTCGAATTCAAGTCATTGACGTGCGTTAATGTTTACATGTGTAACGGCAACGTGTTTGATAATGTTTTTCTCCTCATACAAATGTTTTGATTGAATACCATGCGACATGTGTTAAGTGGAAAATAAAGATTAACATGAATGTATTTCTATAGCCTTACATTAGAAATTAAACATGTTCACGTTTCAGGTAAGGGTCACCTCGAATTTGAGTTTGTAGAATAGTTTATTTTGTACCAAAAAAAATGCATTTGTAGCATCTGAATATATAGATATAATGAAACTCCAGAACCAATATAAGGACGCAAATTCTTTTTTACACCCGCAAGTCTTTTATTAAAGGCAAGTTATCAATAGCATATATACTACAAAACAATACATACAACGCGATATACAAAATAAAAATGCTTAAAGATGTGGTCACCACCTTGGAACGGTGCAAAACATTGAAGGTTTTATATAAACGATTTAAACCAAACATATAGCTAATACAAACTTCTAAATAAAACATAATTTCATGGCATTGTTATTCAAATTAAAGAGCAATCAATGAGTATTTTAATTAGATTTAATTACAATTTAATTACAAACCTGTTAAATATGCACCGGAAAAGAGAATAACGACTTTCTGAGGCATAAGGTAATGTAATAAATGCAAATATCAATATGCAAATCCTGATTGTTTACAATATTTGAGAAATGAGCATCATACGTTCAACCTATCATATTGTAATACATTTTTTTATAATGTCCAATACCTTAACCCCATGCGTTCAAAATAGATATATTCACATCATATAAAATAATTTGGATACTTTATTCCTGTTCCTTATTGATATATAAAGGTGTACATTTTATAATTATTGTGTTAATTAAAAATGAATGATTGACCGCTGTATAATTTGAAATATATTTAAAATATATGACAAACATATGAATACCACTGCAAAATGATGAGAGTGTATAGGGAATTAACCAGATACTTTTGCACGAGAGACGAATTCTCTATCCGCCACACTAGTTGATAAGAATCTTATTTTGAACTAATAGTTGGTTAACAGGGGACTTCAGTAATGACATTCGATGGTTATTTTTGCCCACGTGTTAGTTGAGGCAGTTCTACTGAACAAATTGGTCTAATGATGTGAAAGAATACTTTGTGTTTTTGTTTTTCATGTTTCTGACGTTTCATTTCATCCCCTTCAATGATTTCATAGTCATATTCTGCACAAGAAGCGTGACGACCGGGAGGGATTTGATGTCGAACGGACGGATGTTGCGAAAATATATGTCTTGGGGTTTAAAACTTGTCTCTCAGACGGGTGTACGCTTCCTGATAATTGTTATTGTTGGAAGCTACATAGTTTCTAAAATGGCGGTACTTTGCCTTACCTGGACCCCGAAAACGTTCGATGTATGATGTTTCAGTATAAACCGACATATGGTTGAGCTTTTCGTAAAAAACGATAAATGTTTGTAACAAGTGGTTGCAAAGTGACAACAGACGCCTTTAAATGCCACCACTCTTTATGTTTTTGTGTTTGATAGGCATGCGTTTGACCTTAAGCCATAACATCTCTGAAAGTTTAAAACAATTTAACGCCAATGAGAGTCATTCGTAACACTGTGTTTTCTTTTGTTCAATAATCTTCCTTCATGTCTTTGTTAAAAAGCCATATATGAAAGGGGTACATGTATAGGCCATTAGAAAGACCTGAAATAATGTCAAGGAAGTTAAATAACAATAGTTCAATTTACAAACTGAGTTTTAGTGTTGCCTTTCAAATAGGCACATCAGTTTATAATCTGAACATTGTACATCGTTTTTAAATGAAACACCATGTCTGTTTATTATGCACGTGTTCTTCTCTCCTGGAATATAGGCATGATTGGTAAGCACAAAATTGTCATGTTTAAACTTTAAAGTTGTAATTTTATGTTATTATTAAAATGATAACCACATAAATATATTCGTGCATTAGATTGAATCCATTGTAGAAAACAAATTAAGGAAATATCAATTTTTGGGGGGATTTTTCAGTTCTTAGTCTGACTTATTTATCAATTGATTGTTATAACACCGGTCATAATTAGGCAGATATTTATTTTGTGTTGATTTAGTGCTAAATAGTTGATCTTATAACATATTTTATAACAACCGATGCATACCTATATAAAGTTATTCCATCCACATTTAAATTTAAGATATGTTTATTTCAGGGTCATTTGCTTGCCCATATGGCCCAAAAAACGGTAAGAAAACTTATGAATTGGGATTGAATTCTATAAAATTCTCTCATTTGTTTTTTGGTTTTACTCACTTTCTGTAGGAAAATATCAGTAAATTGTTCCTCTATCTAAGTTCAACTATTGGATGATTTCAGTGTTAGCTCAGTTAGTTCGTGTAGGATATGATTGTTTATCCGAGTTATTTTTGCTTTATTAGGGTTGATTCCACGACACATGTTTTAATCAAACTTAATATGACATCATTTAATGGATAAAAAAGGACAGATATTTGTTTTAAACAGACATTTAGAGCTAACTCGAATTTCTAGTCATGCGTCTCAAGGTGCGTAGTCAAATGTGTTTAAATTACATCTATTAAAATGAAAGAACATACCTTTTTCTTTCAGCGATTGAAATGTGTACTAGAAAAGTGGTAGATAGTACAAATGAGCTCGTATTAAATAGTACTAAAAACCCAGGTTATCAAGGATTATCTTGCGTTTGTGATTTGAACGTTGACACGGATGAAGAGAACGCAGTAAATATGAACTTTGAAGGAATATCGTACAAGGAATGTGGTACAACAATACAAGTTGGAAACATGGCCTTTGGGTGTGAAACAGGATTTATAACGGGACTGTCTCCAGGTTTAACCCGTATTGAATTTAAACAGACCTCATCGCAGTTCAAATTGGATTGGTGCTTAAAATTCTCATTCAAATCAGGTAAAATATTTAAATAGTCATTATGTTATTAAACATAGTTGGCCGAATTATCGATTAGATTTAAAAACTATTTATGTAATCATTAAACATAATATATTTGTACAAGATTAAATTTCATCTCCGAGAGATCAAATGTTTATAAACAAAATGGGATATACTAGTACTGTTACAGGTGAAAGCAACTCCACATTCAGCATCGTGTGCTATGAAGCTAATGCAACTGTACCGGTTCGTTTAGAAACATCTACTCTGACTCTATCTAGCCATGAATCTTTAACTCAGACAAATACGACTGCGCATATTTGTACAGTTATTGCCGAAACCGAGATTGAATATTTGCAGTCTTCTGACTATATTTCATCAAATGTTTTTGTATTACCAACAACAATAGAACAATCCTCTTCGATGTCACTATTAACAAGTTCGACTTCCATGGTTTCAACATCTATGCTATATTCAGAATCTTTGATGCATCCTTCCATTATTGCTCTTTCCCTGACACCGTTTCTTTCTGCATCATCAGTTTTATCCTCCTACGCCTTCCTCTCCGCCTCAACACCATCATCATCATCATCATCATCGTCATCATCATCATCATCATCCATGTTAACCCCATTGTCCACCTCCTCACCGTCATCATCGTCATCATCATCATCAATATCATCAGTATTATCTTCACTAGCATCACCACCAATATCAGCGTCCTCTCTATCATCAATACCATCATCAGCATCATCACCATCATCATCAGGCTCATCGACTGCCTCATCACCATCATCATCAGTAGTACTAGCAACAACAGCAGCATCTTTATCATCATCGTCTACATTATTTACGTCATCAACTTTATCGTCTTCGTCGCCATTCACACACTTATTAATTCCGTCGTATTTATCATTACCATCGTTATCATCATCATCATTGGAAATGCCAGTAACGCAAACACCGGTGTTTACATCAACTTCAATAAACCTTCATCCACCATCCGCTTCTATAGACGCTATAACGTCATCAAATGCGAAAGTGGAGTCTACATCTGAACAAACGTTATCGACCGCATCATACCTGTCTTCGTCGGTGAGTGCTGTGCCATCATCATCAATAACAACTTTGGATAAAGCTACTGTTGAATCAGCTTCTGTGATCAACGCAAGCGATACAAGTATAGGTATGTGAGATATATATTACACCTGTATGTGTTATATACAAATATACATTTGTACTAAAATAATGGGGTATTTCCACTATAAAATACAAGCTACTGCTAAGGGATTCCGTATTGCACACAGCATAAATCCGTCTCTGTATTCAACGGATGGAAAGCGGACTACGGTACTTTAATGTGCCATGATTCGTTAATATCCGTAACGTTCCGAGCGACATTCGGAACAATCCGTTCTTTTATTAACGGTACCAAACTGCGTGCGTCATACGCAGTAATTATGCACGTCGGGTCAAAACATACGATACCTTATTCTTTCGTGTAAATATTACTATTGCAAACAAAATTGTTGTTAAAAAATGCGTTGTTTTTATCTTATAATAAATACAGTATTACGTGATTGTGATGGTCTGGTTGATTGTTTGACAGTGTTTTATATTTGCCATCCGAGCTTGTTGAATACATTACACACTCACTTCGTGTGATACAACTCAACGGAAAACCACATTTGTGTTATATTCCTTATATTTCGTTTTTATATTATCCTGTTTATTGCAGACATGATTGAGCCCTAACCGATATATGTATCTACCGTTGATAGAAACGCAAACATCTTCATGTTTTAGTCTATGCATATACTATCTATGTGTTAATCACTATCACATGTAAGCATACCGCGAGCAACACACGCCTTTAAACGTAACTAACCAGTGTTTAAATGTACTTAAACGTATCAAAGTGTCGTTTTTGAATTTTCATTACCATTAAAAAGACTAAGTACAATCATAATTTAGTTTTTAGTAGGTGGTTGTTTTTAGTAGACTTGCTGTTTAGTTTTACTAGAAGCACATTATCGAAACTGCTTAGTCTTCTAATTTGTGGCATGGTGTGTTATTTTATGTTGATGTTTTAATAATTATAGAACTATAAACATTAATACAAATCACAGTTCTGTTTACGTCATTTTACATTTCAGTTCTTTATATGGTAGCAGCTGGACTCGTGATTTTTAGCGTAGGGATTATCATTGTGATAATAAGTACTCTTAGGTAAGTGTTAACTTGAGTAATTTAAAAACATCGTTATCATTTATTTGACCATGCACGCATAGTGTATACGCTAATACACTTTAAATGTTTATGTATATGTTTGCTTAAAAACATTTTAGAGGTGTAAAGCCATAACTGCTACAAGCAAACCTCAAACAAACGAGATTGTTGTATTGTGTTTCGGCCATTGTTTTATTTACTTCCTTAAAGGTCGGTAGCATTGAACAGATCTGTTCTATCAGACACATAATCAAAACACGGCTGTTTCATGCGATTGCGTTACACATTTGGGCTTATATAAGAACCGACTTTAGATTACTTAAGTAATTATACAAATGTGTGTACATTAATCATATATTATGGATGCTACAGTACCGTATCTTTGTTCACAGAAGGAAAAGAAACAACCACAGAACAGCTAGCTTATATAACATTGACGTGAGGTCCAGAAACCACCGGGAACACTCCAATAACAGCAGTCTTGAACGTGTACCAGGGCTAGACAATGAAAATGGTATAGAAGAAATTTACCCGTACGTTGATGACCACCATTCGCAAGATTTTGAGAACTTTGTTCGAAACGCTGGAATAGGCGAGGGACGTAGCGACGGAAGTCCAAACATGAATGCTGACATGGCTCTCTGTGATAGATTAAGCTTGTCGGAGTATGAATTTGGTTTCGATTCCGGGTATGCGTCCACGAAAGATTGTGAAAGAAGAAACGCTCAGAATGAATCGCATCCAGAATACACGAGCACTTGTTCTGATGCACGAAAAGATGCAAATACCATTGAACAGCGAAATTCTTATATTTACGCTATTGTAAACAAGGTGAACAGAAATAGGGACATAACAATTAACGATAGGAATGAAGAGAATGATTCAGAGTCCTCTTTAAATAGCGACGATTCTTCATGGAAATGGTCCATTTTAAACAGTGAGTTAAGTACTAATTCTACTAATTCGTTCAACTTTGGCGATAGTTCTAAAAAGGATTTTACGTTTTCCGACCGCGATGCGTCATGTATTGAACCAGCAGAGGAATCGTTTAAGGACGAAGACGACGATGGCAGGCACGGTACTTCTCTTGAAACAAACAATGAAAGTATCTCTTCTAACGATGAAGATATCGAGCAATGCAATCAACATGCTGGGGCTGCCATGAACACACAGTCAGACGACTTGCATATAACATTTACCAAAACTGGAGAGATGTTTGTAAGAATTCTCGATCCGGCCGAGAAAGAAGCCGTGTTCGATGTTCCAGAATTTTACATTTAAAACTTATTAGATTCAGCTTGTATATGTGTTTATAATCAGTTTTTTGTTCAAAATATCACGTGTGTTGTTACATTTTTTGAGCTAGTAGAGGGACACATTTGTAAATATACACCTATAAAACATTGTGTTTAACATATATTATACACGAGAATATATTTCGTTTTGTAATAAATGCGTTACCTGAAGACATATGTTTATTTTATCTGTTTTAACAGTACATTCATATTTCTTATGTAATCGTATTATATTGTTTAAGATTAACATTAATAACACTAATATGTCCTTTTTTTTATCAAACACATGATCATACTTAATGTTTCATACTATCCACCTTTAATAATGGTTTACTATTAAATCCCGCTACCCGAGTGATACCCGTTTAATTTGAAACTTTTGTTGAAAATGTGTTGTGTATTTATGAAAGGCGTTGTGCTCCTTTATGTATAGAATGTATATAATGGCGTTGGTGTACAGTGACTTAAAGTGACCTATTTGTTCTGTCTATATGTGTCTATAACCTGTATTTTATCAGTATATTCAAGTTACATATATAATAAACTTGTGTTGAATACATTATTCAAAGTTTAGTATCAGCGTCCCCCAATATATTTCGGACACAACATCACATCACACACTCCGGTTCGACGAGTTCACTCATAGAGGAGGACACTGTGTTGCCCTGCTCGTCTTGTCTTCTTAATATTCATCCGTCTAGACAAAATAAGGATACGATATGTTTTAGAAAAGAATATATAACACTCGGCTTAATATTAATTTGATCAATGCACATGTCGGGTATAAATATTTATTGCAATACATTTCTTCTTAGATTACTTAATGATAAAACAGTTTCTTTTAAGCAACGTAACAGAGTAACGTCCCTTGTAATGGATGCACGTGTGATTTGTTATCTGACAAAAATCTGGATTATTTAAGCCGAATTTAAGCATGGGTGTCGATTTAGTGACATATAGACAGCGGGTGGGATGTTTTACGATGCCACGACGTGACCGGAGTCGTATGCATGGGATAACATTGTCAAGGAGTAAAGTTTCTTTGTGCTTGAGGTTAGCCATCGTGCTGGCCATGCTCGTTGTTACATGTGGGACGACCGAAACAAACCCTGGGACGAGGTCTAACAAGAATACCGCCGAACCAGTACCATTGTCGCAGGGTCGCCAGCCCCGTAGTAGTAGTGGGCGCCAGACTACATTGTCTACAAATGAGCATGGTGTCTTGGGGGTAGAACCAGCCGGAGAAAAGGACTTGTTCGGTCTAATAATGTCACTGAAATCTGACTTCAATAAAGGTATGGCGGACATTAACTCTACTCTCTCTTTATTTAACTCAAAAATTGATGATGTTTCGTCAGTATGCAGTGAGTTAAAGTCTGATAATGATCGATTACGTACTGACAACAAAATATTAAAGGATAAATTGAATAAACTTGAGTTGTCCGTTGAAAAGCTCGAAAATCAAGAACGACGTAAAAACTTGTTTATTGATGGGTGTGCAGGCGACCGAAACGAATCAATGTCCACTACCGAAGTCACGGTTCGTCGGTTCTTATCCAATACACTATGCCTACCAGATGTTGACACATTATATATTGAAAATACACAGCGCACTTCCCGAGGTGGGACCGACACTAATCCTACTATTCTCGTACGCTTTGGGTGGACCACAGACAGGGATCATGTTCTTAGCGCTGCACGCAACAAATTGAACAATCAATCAGATACCAAGGTACACGAAGATTTCTCGCCCCGAGTCCGAAAACATCGCTATGAATTAGGAAAGCGTATGATTGAAGCACGAAAACGTGGTGAATATGCCGTTGTGCGATATGATAAACTGATTATCGATGGCAATGTGTACTGCTATGATGAAAACACGAATGACATTAAATTCATTCGTAAATACTACACAAGGTCAACACGTAGTCGAACACATGGTGACCTTTTCCAACAGCAAACTACGTCACTCCCGAATAGTCAGCGCAGCCAATCCGAGCAACATGTTCACCCAGGCGAGGAGCGCGAACACGAGGATTCCGTCCNCAATACTTGACCGCGATATAACTGAAGCTGAGGTACTACATGCTATTAATAAGCTTAAAGTTGGTAAATCTCCAGGGCCTGATATGATTCTATCCCAATTTGTAAAATCAAGTAAAGATATTACTGTCCCAATTATGACTATAATGTTTAATCATATTTTCAATACGGGCATTTTCCCTGATGACTGGGCAGATAGTGTTATTTGTCCACTCCATAAGTCAGGATCTCGCTCTGATCCCAACAATTATCGCGGTATATCCCTTATAAATATAGTATGTAAGGTTTATTCCTCTGTATTAAATGCTAGGCTCTACACGTGGGCGGAAGCAAACGATAAGATAGACGAATCCCAGGCTGGTTTTCGTAAGGGTTATTCAACGATAGACAATCTATTCACCCTTAATGGTATTATTCAAAAATATTTAACAAAAAAGCGTGGTCGAATATATGTATTATATGTGGATTTTTCTAAGGCTTTTGATAATTTACTTCACAATAAACTCTTCGCGTGTCTCATGAATAAGGACATTAATGGAAAATTTCTCAATGCTTTGAGATCTATGTACTCTAATATGAGGGCATCTGTGAAAACTAATGGTGGTTTAACAGCGAGCTTTCCATGTCTTAAAGGTACCCGTCAAGGTGATATAAGCAGCCCGTTGCTGTTCATTCTCTTTATTGATGACCTTAATACACTTCTCAGGAACACATGTACAAACGGCATATTTGTAACTAAAGACATCCCTGAAATATTAACTCTTATGTACGCAGATGACGTTGCTAATCCTGCCGATACAGTTATCAATTTACAACGACAAATTAATGTGATAAAGACATTTTGTGAAAATTCTGGGATGGCTCTGAATATTGGCAAAACTGAAATTGTTGTCTTCAGAAATGGTGGACCAGTTAAATGCATAGAACAGTGGAATTATGGAACAAGCCCTATTAATATAGCCTCATTTTACAAATATATGGGTCTAATTTTTACTCCTAAATTGTCATGGTCGCGATCGCAAAGAAAACTTGCATGTCAAGCAACAAAGTCTATAGTCTGTATTAGAAATTATCAAAAACAATATGGATATTTTCATTTTCATGAGTGTTTTAAATTGTTTGATTCTATGGTTAAACCTATTCTACTCTATGGTTCAGAGATATGGGGTTTTAAATTTTCGCCTATAATTGAACGTGTTCAAACGCACTATTGTAAATTGTTTCTTGGTGTTTCACGCTCGACAAACACAGATATGGTCTTAGGTGAATGTGGCAGATTACCTCTTTATGTTGATTATGTAAGTCGTTTTATCAAATACTGGTGTAGAATACTCCAAATGAGTTCAAATAGGTATCCTAAACAAACCTATATTATGTTATATGATCTTGACTCAGTAGGTAGGCATACATGGGCATCAGAAGTAAGAATAATCCTTTGTAAGTACGGTTTTGGACTTGTTTGGCTTTCTCAAGACATCGGAGACATTGATAGTTTTATACATTGTTTTAGGCTTAGAGTATCAGATTGCCTTAAACAAGACTGGAGAAATCATATTGACTCTTCTCCTAGATGTGATCACTATAAACATTTTAAATCTTTATTAGAGACTGAAAAATATTTATTAATGGACTTGCCTTTTTCTCTTCGAAATAGCTATGCCAAGTTTCGATGTTCTAG
Source organism: Dreissena rostriformis (assembly GCA_007657795.1). Lineage (NCBI taxonomy): Eukaryota > Metazoa > Mollusca > Bivalvia > Myida > Dreissenidae > Dreissena > Dreissena rostriformis. The sequence continues at coordinate 207,861 of VMBQ01000296.1, forward strand.
TCACAAATTTGCAATTGAAACAGGAAGACACTTTGGTATATCAAGAGCTGAGCGGTTATGTACATACTGTTTTAACCACAATATCGCTGTTGTTGAGGATGAGCATCATGTTTTATTTGACTGTAAAAAGTACTCAGATATACGCTCATTCTATTTGCCTAATATACAACCTAATCATTTTACAGTTGGTAGATTTTACAATTTACTAAACTCTGGAAGAAATTATGAAATTCTAGCTGTTTGTAAGCTGATAAATAATATAATGAGAAGATAGTATTAATATACTGAAGATAAGTAATACTTATGATCAAGTACACCCATCGTAGTATGTCAACTTTGTAAGCACTTTGTTTGCATTTGAACCATTGTTTAGTTATATATAAAACTGTTTATTTTTTATTTTTTGTTCCGACTCTGTCAGATAACAATTATTAATGTACAATGTATGTACATATATGCTTATATTCAAGTCTGTATATATGCATTTTGTTATGGGCCGGTTGCCTTGAATCAAATACCGAATAAACTTTAAACTGAATAATAAAAAGGGAATAAGTTGGGCTTACTTCGGCATATAACTGTTAAGCATCGAAACCTGGACCCTTATGTAATTACCCATGGCTCATAATAGTTGAAAGTCGCCAGATAGTTGCCTGCGTGTTCGGACTTACCAAAAGAAGAAAACACATTAGTACAGCGCGTATACGCATAGATGTTTATATTGAAACTTTTTTAATGAAGGTTTCCGGTGTTCTAGAAGCATCTGGGCCGCTGCATCATGTGCAATCTTGACTTTTTGGTGACATCATAGATTGTGTACTGATTCTTACGTTGTAAGAAATATACGAAGTCAGTACATACACAGACCGCAAACGTTGCGCTAACTTCGGCGTAGTACTAGTTACAACCGAGACCAGGGCCGTTTTATAGTTCCCCACTGCTCCTTATCGTAGAAATACTGTCATGACCAATCACCACATATGTTTCCGGGCCGGGGAAATCAAACAGGCAATCTTAGGTTATGTAGTCCAGCGCTCTACCAAGTGCGCTGATCGGCCCGATTTTTAAATAAACGGATGAAGTCCTTTCTGTCAAACATTCAATGATTATACATTAAAAGTAGATAGTATGCTAATATGTTGCTCAGTGCGCTTTCGCCATTTTAATCTTTATCAAGACAACAACTTGGAATGTGAACGATATAGTCTCCTTATTGCTGAAAGTTGTAACCGGCTCGCTAGCTCAGTTAATAGAGCGTATAACTAGGGATCATCTGGCATTCCCTTCATCTGTTCTTTTTGTCCTTCTGTCTGTTCGACTATAAAAACTGAAAAGACTTGAACCTGCGATTTCACAGACCATTTTAAAGATATGTTGATGAACTTCTTATACTTTTACAATACAACGTGAGAATAATACACGGGCCTTTTGTTGTTCATTACAAAAATAGAACGAAACTTAATATTATAAATACTTAACATCTTTATGAGATCATGTAACTGTACACTGCAAGTATTATATGAAAATGCGGGTTAATCGCTGTGATATCGCTTTAAAGTTGTTATAGGTTATGGTTGTTAATACAAAACGAGTGAATACTAGTCAGCCATGCGTATATAAATGTAGATAAAATAGTATTGGCTGATCACTTAAGATACTGTAATAGTTGTGAATTATTGTCACTTCTTGGATGTTGTTATTCCGACATAATTATGATAGGATGCGTTACGCATTTACAAATTACATGAACATTTATGGTTTTTCTTAAATGTGTTATACATGCAAAGTAGAGTAAAAGTTTTAAAAAGTGAATTTATTTTCATAAGTTTAAAGTTTAAGAAACAAGAAACGTTGATTGAGCAGTATATATTATTGAATTTGTTAGTTTTACACAACGATCTTAAAGTGTCGATAGAAAGTGTAGAGTTAGAACAAAGTGAAGTTTTTCGACACATAGTAACATTTATAATTTACTAATAAAACTTATTTTCTGATTGGATTAATGGCCGTGTTTCATGTTTGTTTACTAACCAATGCATTAAGTGTTAATTTAAGAGGTGCAGATAAATTGGTTACACTAAATTGTGAGGTTCTAAACATTCGGAAAAAATTATGTCAACAACGGATTTACTACCTACAGTTCTGGTCATTGGTTTTATCAATCACAACAACCGAATACCTGACATCCACTGAATATGTTACAGCCACGGACAAAAGTACAGTTATCCAAGATTCTATAACAACGGAAACCACTACATCCACGGAAACCACTACTTGCAATGACGTTTTTACATCAACCGAAACTATTTTAGAAACCCTTTCCTCCACGTCAATCGACTACGTTTCACCCACGGAAACCACTTCTCCCAATGACGTTTATACATCAACCGAAACTATTTCAGAAACCCTTTCCTCCACGTCAACCGACTACGTTACACCCACGGAAACGACTACAACCAATTACGTTGATACATTAACCAAAACTATTTCAGAAACCCTTTCCTCCACGTCAACCGACTACGTTTCACCCATTGACACCCATACTGTTACTAAAGATCAAACAATCGAACCTACTACAACCGCCATTGACCGTACGTCCACCGAAAACCTAAACCCATCCGAGGCTTCAACAATTCCGGGAATACTTTCATCTGACACATCTCACACAACCACTACAACCCTAACTGCATCTGCGAATTGTACACTGTCTAGTGAGCCTTCAACAACGGCCCCCACACAATACATTGTCTGCCAATGTGCTGCACCATTATCTTATGGTAAGTTGTACTTTTGGTGTGCATTCAGATACTAATTTATGTCATGCTTGTATCGATTCCAATTAAATTGTCTTCTGTGTCATTTTCAGTTGTTGCGCTTGCCGTAGGATGGGCTGTTGTTGCAATACAATTCGTGGTCATTATCGCTTTGGTGATTTTACTTATCAGATAAAGACAGCGTTTGTCACCAATGTTAACAGTATTAACGCGATTCGTACATTTTCAAATTAAATTAAATATTTACCTGACGATACTTCATAACATTAACACTAGTCATATACTAGTTTTGAATATGCGTCTATTGCAATATTACAGATACCGGAATGATGCAAAATCAGTTCACAAGTCAACGGAAATAAACAGAGACAACGTGAATAACCCTAACTATGAAACTCTAAGCCGTGAAAATTTAGAAGACAATCACACGTACTCTAGTGTCTCTGATGTCAATATGGGCATGAATATGTATAGCTTTAAGTAAGGTTATGCTTTGTTATAGAAAAACAAAACTGCAATTTATGTATGTGCAGCGAGTCTTGCAATTTAATGAACAATTGCATCGCGCTTGTGTATTCCCGTCGGCACGTTCTAATATGAAATGCTCGTAAAAAGAAGCTTTGTGTTTGTTAAAACATTCGGATATCAACTAAAGCACTTTCATATAATACAATTCTTCGTATTATGAAATGTGTCTAATTTCAGCTTTATACATCTCTATATGTAGTAACTTCACAGATCTTAAATTGATTTCTATGTAAACCTTGAAAAGCGTAGGCGCTGTAAACAAGAAATTGGCTTATGTCGTCTATCGGGATGTGTTTACAAAGTTTAACTGGGGGTAAACAGACTACCATAGAATCATTAATTTCAAATCCCAGTTGTTTATTTTTTGTCACTATATTAAAGTTTGTTCATAGCTACTTAAACCTCATGTACCTATGTTATAATATTACTGTATAATGTCATCGTGCGTACATATTATATAGAATATATCAATTTGTTGTGTGATATTATTCAAATAAAGAGAGCCTATTTACTACTTTCATCTGAAAATGTGTACATTCTCTCCCGATTGATATCACGCGGGAAGCTAATAACTTTTTTTAAATCCTTTAACGCTGTTGAGTTACAATTCTGTCTTACTTACGACTTCATCTGATTTTGCCAACTGAATTAAAAAGGCAAACATAAAACATGCATAATATAATTATATTGCTGTGTATATAATTGAAATTTAAAATCGCAATCATGACGTTTGTCGAATGACCGTGGTTTCACAATACCAAAATTCGTGCCATGAATCATTTATTGTGACAAAACATCGCGATCTAGATGTAAGTCCTATGACATTGGTATAATAACAACAATCGTGCCATGAAGTTTGCAAGTATGACACTTTATTCAGATCTAAATGTTAATCATATAACTGCGATTTCAAATTACTACTAGGATACACGTATAACACATCGATATAGATGTATGTCATTTTAATACGGTTTCAAAATACCCCAGTTGTGCGATGAAATATACACAAAGTGAACCTTTAGCTATACCCGCAGGCAGGAGAAAAACCTTAATATAGAATGCGGTTTATTATTTTAAGCGAAAAACCATTAGCCATGTAACGTGGCACAAACGAGTAGAGAATACACACACAAATACAAAACAAATAAAAACGAACACAACGATGGTCAGCGTATTGGAACGGTCTATGCAACACATATGGTGTTTAAACCGGTTTTAAGGATCTCCAAACCTCACACTTGGCACAGAATTATTCATAAAGCATTTACGTTAAAAATAAACATTTACCTTTAAGCATCATGGTTCAAAATAAATAGCAATAAAAGCAATAGCAATAAAAGAGATTACATTTCAATTTAATTACCATTTTACTACTCAGGTCTTATTTACTGATCAGAACACCCAGAATCGTAGCTTGCCGGGACACTTTGTTGTTGAATATTTGCCCCTTTACATTGTGAAATCCTTATTAACCAACTGTTAAAAGCTGTTGACCCATCCGTGGCAAACGTGATTATTTTTACTCTTCATGAGCACGATTTAAATACAATATGCTATTTTGATACAGGTTAGTAAATTACATTGAAATTAACTATGCGATAAATGTTTGTGTTTCGTGTTCGACCGTTTTCACTGAAGCGGACAACAAGGAAGTTACAAGTACAACATAGTACCCTTTATGTGAACTGCGGATAAAACGGTGACAAGGTTTGACCGTTTGCGAAGACAGGTTTAAGTAGGTAATAATAAACCACCGTTGAATGGGACAAGCGAACACAATATCACAGATTGAATACATCAATAACATCCAGCCGAGGTATTTATCGTCGTTGGTCGATTGTGAAACTTTTTTTACCAAATTGTTCCTAATTGGACATGAGTAGCGGACTACCGTTTTAAGAGTTTAAGGGTTTACAACAACGTATCGGCAATGATTTCGTATCTCATGTAATTTGTTGATGACGTAAAATAAAATAATCGCGGACTTAAAACACGAGGATCACTTCTTGTACAATTTATCTAAGTCAAGCCGAGGATATTTTAAGTTCACTATTTAATAAACGTTTAAGTAGGATATGCGAGAATATACAAATCAAAGTTATAGGATTACATTACGAGCTTATGGGTTGTAAAGAAATGACAAAACAGTGTTGCACCTTTAAAGCAGTTCACATTATTATTATGAATTGTTTTTACTTAATTGGGTGAAATACGTAAGGTATTGTTTCGAATTGAAAACATCTAGAATGAGGAATGCCTGCGGAATTATATTTGGCTCTAGTGATATATAAACTTATAATGTGCAAGAGCAAAAACAATGTGTTTCAGCAGAATGCTCCTTTCCTGGGACCTATTTAATTATGGTTTCTGAAATAACTTTTTTTGTATTATATGAAGTACTTTGTTTTGTAAAATACACTTTATCGCAATACTTCAAAATAATGTTTACAACATATATAACTACAACGGTTCTGATATGTGTTTATGTTATGACGATTACTACACAATCAATTTCCGGAGAGACAACTGGAGCACCTTCAACCACTGAAGCTTGGATAATCACCGAAGCACCTACAACCACCGTAGCCTCAACAACCACCGAATCACATACAACCACCGAAACACCTACAACTACTGAAACTACGACAACCACCGAATCACCTACAACTACTGAATCTCCTACAACTACCGAATCACTTACAACCACTGAAGCCCTGACAACCACCGAAACACCTACAACAACTAAAGCACCGACAACCACCGAAGCACCTACAACTTCTAAAGCTCCGACAACCACCGATGCCCCTACAACCACTGAATCTTCTTCTAGCACCGAAGCCCCTGCAACCACTGAAGCCCCGACAACCATCGAAGCCCCTAATAAAATCACTACACCCAACGGGGCTCCAACAACCACTGATGCCCCAACAACCACCAAAGTTTATAAAACTTCCGCGGCTTCAACAACCGAAGAACATGCTACCAACTACGCCAATGCAACATGTCATTGCGAATCTTCAACTGTGGCTACTTTAACTACGCCAGAGAGCCAATGTGCTGCTCCATCATCGTATAGTATGTATTTCGTTTCTTTTGAATTGTGAAACCTGTTTAATTTATATCTCACTGAGCTTTCCTTATAAACAATTACAAGGGAGGTTATTTCTGTAATTATTTATTGTGACACTCCACTTTAAACTGCTAGAGTAATGCACCTTTATATTTAATTAGGTATAGATTTTATATCATTTGTGTCCGTTTTAAGAGAAGGCATTTTTGAACAGGTGTCTCGTAAAACCCAAAAGCTAGAGCGATTTAACACTTAACATACTCAGGAGCAGGTTACGTTTTGCAATTTCATACCGGTATGTGTGAATAATATTGTTTTTAGTGCCGGATAGCTCAATGAAGTCTTTTCACTTTCCTTCCAGTTGGTGCTCTTGCTGTTGGATGGGCTATTGCTGCGGTAGAGCTTGTCGTTATTATCGTTTTGGTCACTGTTCATATCAGGTATTAATGCATATAAAGTCTCCCTGTGTTCTTGTATCCAATGTTACATTACTTCACGCGATTTGTTATTAGATCGACGTAGATCAGAACATATGGACCGCGCTTTGTGAAAAGGGGGTTTAATGCATGTGCGTAAAGTGTCGTCCAAGATTAGACTGTGCAGTACGAACAGGCAAATCAGAGACGGCACTTTCCGCTTGTATTGTATTTTTTTTTAAAGGAAGACACTAATTTAAGAAATCCAATTTAGGCTGAAACCGTCGTCCCTGATTAGCCTGTGCGGACTGCAGAGGTTTTTCTGGGACGACACTTTACGCACATGCATTAAACCCCCTTTTAACAGAGCGAGGCTCATATACATTGATACAAATATTTACAGTCATGCGCACTTCATATGATTGCCATGGGTCAAATAGACATTTAAGATACAATTATGTATATGATTTATTATAGATTTCTGCGGGCTGCGAAACATAAAGAGACAATGACAGAAGCAAACATGAAAAATCCAAATTATGATACTCTCGTTCGTGGACCCTACGACAATGATTTTCTAGAAGAAAAGACGCATACATATTCCAGCGTCTCTGATGCAAACATGACAACGACCACTATGTAATCAAGGCATTAATATAAAGCCACAACAGACTGAGAGTAAAATGCATTTGAGTTTACAACAATTCTACACACATATTATTCTTCGAGTGAAGGAATGGATAATCTTTAATCAGCGACATAATTATTATTCACAAATGCGCAAATTGAAGTGAATATTTAACAATGGAAATTGTATTTGGGATTGTATAATATGTTAACTTTGTACAGTTTAATTTGATATTCACAGTATAAAGGAAAATACTCTTAATCTGATTGCTTATGTAAGGGGAAATACTCCTCCAGTCTTGTCATGAATGTAAGGGAGAGAATTGAGAGAGTTGAAGAACACATGTTTGTTGAAAAATAATTATCAGAAAACTCATCAGTGTTTTATTAGATTTAACATAATATTTTACTTTTTTATCTACACTAAAGCGAACGTTTCTATGTGAAGTGGAAAGAAAATAAGTTAACATAGAACGTGTCTGTGGTTGAGTGTAACTACGTCAGTGTGGAAACGCCCAATGACTCAAACATGTGTCCAACATATTAGTCATGACTGTTACACGAATATATAGTATTATATACATTGGAAATGTTCAATTTAAGTTAAACTTGGAGACCTAACATGTTTGACGTATGTATTAAACTGAACACTCTAAAAGGTGATTCAGAAAAGAATGCCGGATTTTTTCAAATTCGTATTGTTAACAAAGACAACTGAATTATACATTACACAATGAAAGTATGTTAATTTGATATAATAATTTTAGATGTTTGGATTTTCTATGATTTAAACATGAAGGGAAATGTCGGCATGGTAATTTTATTGAAGATGAGTGCAATTTTTAGTTTAGAATGCTAACACAATGTTGATATTAGAAAAGTGCTTATCAAACAGTATTACTGGGAAATACCTAACGTACCAAAATATATGGAATCAATGCAGTATGAAAATTAATTTTTAACAGAAACCAAGCTATGTATGTTCATAAAAATAACTTACCGAGGAAATGCATAAATATTATTACGATTGAACTTTATTGTTTTGCACACTTAACATCTCACTTAAACTACTGCGCTGTATTTTGATTTATCATATAAAATAATATTATATATTATTTGTAATAATATTTATAGAAGTAGTATTGCGAAAATGTATTATAACATATAGTGGTGTACTTTTTATCAATTGTTGTATACAGATAACCACCGTGTAAATTATCATTTATATTTATTATACTCACGGACTCAACCTTTATTATGTATTAAATCAAACAAAAACCATAAAACACTCGTATCTTATGCAACTTTTGTATCTTATACAACTATCGAATCTCATACAATTAACGAATATCATAACCTACTGTAGTTCAAACTACTTTCTTATCTCATACATTTCCGTATCGCATACACCTACTTTATCCCATTCAACTTCCTTATCACATACAACTAACGAATCATACACAGCTATCGTATCTCATACAACTTACGTATCTCATAAAACTACCTCTTTTCATACAAAGTCCGTATCTCATTAAACTACCGTATCTCATACATTTATCGAAGCTCATACAACTACCGTATCAAATGAGACATCCGTATCTCATACAATTTCCTCATTTATCACACATTCCGTATCTCATTCAACTTCGGTATCTAATAAAATATTCGTATCTGATACAATTTCCGTATTTCGTACAACTACCGTATCACATAAAACTAAAGTATTTTATACTGCTTCCATATCTTATTCAACTATTGTTTCGCATATAAATACCGTGACTCATGCATCTTCCGTATCTTATATACAACTTTTGTTTCGCATATAACTACCATAACTCATGCATCTTCCGTATCTCATACAATTTCCGTACCTCATACAATTTCCGTATCTCATACAACTTCCGTATCTCAAACAACTTCCGTATCTCATACAACATCCGTATTTCACACAATTTCCGTAGCTCATACAATTTCCGTATCTCATACAACTTCCGTATCTCATACATCTTCCTTATCTCATAAAACTTCCTTATCTCATACAATTTCCGTATCTCATACAACTTCCGTATCTCATACAACTTCCGTATCTCATACAACTTCCGTTTCTCATACAACTTCCGTATCTCATACAACTTCCGTATCTCATACTACTTCCGTATCTCATACAACTTCCGTATCTCATACAACTTCCGTGTCTCATACAACCTCCGTATCACATACAACTTCCGTATCTAATACAACTTCCGTATCTCATACAATTTCCGTATCTAATACAACTTCCATATCTCATACAACTTCCTTATCTGATACGACTTTCGTATCGCATACAACTCCTGTTTCTCATAAAACTACTGTATCTCATACAACTTTAGTACCTCATTTAATTGTTTTAAACATAAAATATCTGTATCTTATTTAACTTAACCGTAAATTATATATCATTTAACTACCGTCTCTGATACTGTATTTTCCAAACAATTCCTTTAAACTTCCTTTCTATTGAACGACTAAAAAACTTCGATTCAAGTTTTAATGAAACAGGTATTAAAAGAATAGTCAAAAGGCTAATACGACTATCTGATGCCTTATACAAATGCCAATATCAATCGAACGTAATAATTAGAATTGTATGAATTGCCTTTATAATATTATGCAGGATGTAACTATCATCACCAATTATGTTAATATATACTTAAAAACAGGTTCGTACAGCTTGCATATAAACTAATGTTTACAAGCTAGAGAATACGCCCATAAGATACTTTGTAAAATTAAAATGAAGACTACATTAAATATGTCAAATACTATAAATAACTCAGATATTCAATTACATAATCTTAATTTTATGTCCATGCCTTCTTAGTTTTAAGCTGAATCCGTTCTTATCGTCTTTGCGAGTTGACAGGAAGCGTTCAGCTTACTCGGTGATTCACTTTCAAGTATGGTCAACATTAATGTAATGTTAATCCAAATACATGTATGAAATTCATCAACTTATTACACTACATATTACCCATGCACACACCGGAAATCCGGACAAAAAGTGTACATATAATAGGTACCCATGGTTGAATGCATGATGATTAACAATTTTAAACTATATTTTATATGATATTTTGTGGAATCCATTTGAAGGTATATATCTAAGCAATAAGCAAAACCCCTTTTTTTGAAGTTCATTGATACACTTATTTCAAGTCTCACATTTTGTGGGTTGTATATGTCTGCTCAAGACCGAAGGCTGCATTCCACTGAATACAGTGTGTAATTTCTATTGTGAATATTTTGAGAAACAATATATATATGTGTTTAAATGTTGTGTGTTTGTTGCAAAGGTTATGTAGAGAGATGTAGCTTTGGCATGGTGAAAATTGGCATAAACATATTGTAAACTTCATGTAGAACNCGACTAAAAAACTTTGATTAAAGTTGTAATGAAACAGGTATTAAAAGAATAGTCAAAAGGCTAATACGACTATCTGACGCCCAATACAAATGCCAATATGAATCCAACTTAATAATAAGAATTGTATGAATTGCCTTTATAATATTATGCAGGATGTAACTATCATCATTCTTATCGTCTTTGCGAGTTGACAGGAAGCGTTCAGCTTACTCGGTGATAAAACTTTCAAGTATGGTCAACATTATTGTAATGTTAATCCAAATACATGTATGAAATTCATCAACTTATTACACTACATATTACCCATGCACACACCGGAAAGCCGGACAAAAAGTGTACATATAATACGTACCCATGGTTGAATGCATGATGATTAACAATTTTAAACTATATTTTATATGATATTTTGTGGAATCGATTTGAAGGTATATATCTAAGCAATAAGCAAAACCCCTTTTTTTGCAGTTCATTGATACACTTATTTCAAGTCTCACATTTTGTGGGTTGTATATGTCTGCTCAAGACCGAAGGCTGCATTCCACTGAATACCAGTGTGTAATTTCTATTGTGAAGATTTTGAGAAACAATATATATATGTGTTTAAATGTTGTGTGTTTGTTGCAAAGGTTATGTAGGTAAGTAGCTTTGGCATGGTGAAATTTGGCATAAACATATTGTAAACTTCATGTAGAACAAAGAATGAATTCATATGCGCATGTTTAATTAAAAATTAAAATAAAATGCCAGTAAGATAAGTCCTTTGAAAGAATTCGGACAACTGACTATTGAAACATTCTGAAGTGCATAGAATACTTTCTCCTTTAAGGACTAAACGAACGAATAATTCATTACGTCCAACTATCATGTTTCATGCTTCTATGTAGTATTTTGTTTTCTTGTGTTTTCTGTATAAAAACTTGATCTGTTACATTCGTCATTTTTTGTCTCATCCTCGGTAAGTTTTTATGTTTTCCAAATTATGCCTGATGTAATTTATGATTTCATTACACATCCATAGAACTTGCGATTTGCAAAACGGGCGGAATTACGTGTCATGGAAGTCCAGCTGAAGATCCATGCACAGCGAGTAATCGACAGTGTCAATGCATGTCTGGATACTGAGCACCGTGTGAACAAATGTGCGTACCGTATATAAATGAGAACTCAATCTTGGAAATGTAACTCTCGTGGCGGGATATGTTCGTATTTAAATGATACAGATATGAACAAAATGACAGTGAGCCAAACGTCTACAAACATTATCTTTAAAAGATCAGTAGCCAATTGTATAAATCTTGATAACTCTTAGCCAGAGGATAACTTTTGGTTATCTTCAAAAAAAGATATCATAAAATTGAAGATAACCAAAAGTTATCCGCTCAAAAAGAGTTAGCCAGATTTATACAAATGGCTACTCACGTCCATTTCTGTGAAGACCGAAATTTATACACCCGGACGTTCAGCAAATCAACACCCATGGAAAGTAACCTTACTAATTCACATTCTCAAAACGATGGAATCGTTAGGTCATATCGTTATTTTCTCATGATTGGGTTATTTCGATGTATACACGGAAAACATGTTTTAATTAGATAGCTGAAGCCATTCTTTTATTAACATATATTTATAATAGCAGATGTGTTGTTTTATATTTCACGGTATTTAAACAGGATAAAATCTCAATTATTTGCGTTGACCGTTCGAAATTGGTGACCCAAATTTAATCATTGTTTTAAGTTTAATTTTTATGTTGTATACATTGCCCTGTATGGGAATTTGGTATCTTGCCTTAAATAAAAGACTACTGGAGGCTAACTAGAACTTATATCCTGATAATATCGCAGGAATTTCATTTTTCTTGTATTCATTACAAAACTATGTTCGGCTATCCCCTCTTGCTAATGGATAGGGCCTATAGCGTATAATGACTATCGTCGTGTTGTTGTCATCTGTTCAAAGTTTACTGTCAAGTAAGTGTTTTAGGGTTATTTATACGTGTTGCATATTTTAAATGACGCGCATTGTATAATTGAAATGTTTTTTGTTTTGCATTAACGTCAAGATATTAATAGTTTTAATATAAAACACAAATAAGGCTGAACCCAAAATGCGTTGCATTGACCGTTCCATGTTGTAAACTCCATATTAGTCATATTTGTGTTTAATGTTGTATTGTATGTTTTATGCCGTATTGTATTGGCAACAGGTAAGTAGAATTAAATAACATATATAACACTTTCCATTGTTACAAATATTTTCTCCCTCTGTACTGTTTCTGGATTTTCATTATTCTTATATATAATTTGAAATATGTTTAATGACCGAAAACATTAGGATTAAAATTGTATAGCCCATTGCAGTTAAGTTTATTTACATTTAGTATCCGCTGACGTTTATTAGAATATTAGAGAAATACAAAATATGTATCGAATGTTTATATGTGGTGCGATATTACTCTGGCAGGTATGCGATTATTTCCTGGGTGAAAACTACTTTGGTAAAAAGCATAATTATAGGAGTTGGTTTTGCTGATAGGAATTCCGCAAAGAGATGTTTCCGTTCAGATAAGTTAATAAATAAAGGAAACAATACATATGCAAAATTCGAAACATTCAGACACTTCGATGTACGACCACGTGGTTAGACAGATATACTCGTGAGTGGGAATGTCTGAGTGTGCATGCATGAGTGCATGTACATGTCCATGCGCGAGTGAGAGGTATGTGTGTGTGTCTGCATGTTACAGGTTGCACATGGGATAAACATTGAACAATTTGTTTCGCATGTTTGTAGCGGCTTTAACAAGAGAAGTTGTATTTTGTTTTATAATCGTGTATGCGCCACCATTTTTTATTTAAAAAAGGAATTTAAAATTAATTATATTATGAAATTTGATAATTTATTTTATGATTTGCAAAAATAAATACATAAACTTATCAAATTTAGATTCACGCATTCTTTGTAGCAGAAAAACAATTTAACCGGACACTATTTACCGAAAGTCATTATCTTTAATTACTTCCTTAAAGAGAATAACGCACGATAACAGTATTCAATAATTCTTTTGAATACTCAAAACTGTTTGCTAAAAAAATAATAACAGGAAAATGAACAAATATTACACAACAACAATCAAAACAGTGAAGATTACAGTACCAGTTACAGGAATTGTGTTATTCATTTTATGTGTTTGTGTTTGAAAATAGTACATAATCGTAAGTGCGTTAAGGTTACGAATCGAAATTAGAAGCATCATTTGTTTGATGTGCAATCTAACGTTTACTTTTACGAGAATCTACTTTAATTGTTAACGGAACGTAGCAATTTTTATCAAGATATTGGCGCAACTGACAAGTATTTAAATCTAAAATTGTACTCAATATTATATGACAAACTAACCGTGTTGCCTAGTCGTTAAAATAATAAACCATGACTTTAACTATACTTATTAGTATTGCTGTTACATATTCGTGCATCAATATTGCAACGTCGGAAAGTACATTAGCATTGGAGTCTGTAGAGACAACAACATCGGCGAGTTCGCTTTCTTCAGCTGGTGACACTCGGACATCATTTTATCCTGACAGGTCATCCGACTCCACTACATCGCAGCAGCCACTTGCAAAGACGTCATGGGATATTATTTTATCAATGCCGTGTAGTAAGTAGATTTATCTATTATGACTTTTACAACCCATGAAAGTATATTTGAATATGAACTATTTTATCTAAGATTGAACACTATTTCAAACAGTAAAACTGCACGTTTGTACGTTTGGTATATATGGTATCGATTAACATAGTTTAAATACACATACATGAGCTATATGCCCTGGGTATATTTAAAGATGTGTTATCATGTTAGGGTATTTTAAAACACATTTATGATGAAATTGTTTATAATATTCAGGTGTTTTGTTTTGAACGAAGTTGAACATTGTGTTTGTTAGATCGGGATATGGCTGGAAGGTGGTCAATGGGAAAAGCGGCTTATATTTGGTTTACAGTAAATTACTTAAGTTTCATTAATCTTAATAACACTTTGGATAAAGTAAGCATTGATGAAGACCTAGCTAAGGATTGTAAATGGAGTTAATGGGAGCTTAAATGCAAATCTAGCTTGGGATTGCACAATTTAATGACCACAAAATCGAATCTAATAACCAACATTTTGAATTCCTGATTTCTTTTTCTCGTGGCGTTTCATACAAAAGTTCAGCAATTAATTGTTATCAATCGTGTCGATTGTATATTCTAGTTATCCCTATTGCCGCTGGATGGGGCCTCGTGGTAATACTAAGCGTAATACTTGTTATTTGCGCAAGGTACGTATTTTACTTGTTTTCATGTTTAAGCATCATGTAAACAATGGCGCGGTGGTTTGCTTAACAGTTAAATATCAAATGAGTTTGTAAGTAAATACCGTTTATTCAATTGCATTGTATAAGGAATAAATAATTGTATTCGGTTTGTACAAATAACGCTTGAAACACCGTGTGACTTATAATTTCTAATAATAATTATAATTTTAACTTTTCTCTAACTTACTTAATTTCCTTTGATTGTTTACAACATCAATACAATTAGTGTATTTGTGGTTATGATCGATTAATTCTGGACGATCAGTGAGCTAGCAGAACCGGAACAGCACATGCAACACACACATTTAAACACAGCATATATGGATTTAAAAATAATGTTTCTTATTTGACATAATGATTCCAAGAACATTTTATCATTTTCGTCAGAAAACGACAAAAGGATAACGCAATGTATAAAGCAGAGCTGAGGCACGATTTGGAGAAGATTCCAAGATTGGCTTCGTATGATAAGTTGAAAAGTGGACACTATTCCAATGACTTTCTTGAAGACACATCACGCGGATATTCAGAGGTCAAAGAATTTAGGAGTCCAAGGTATACAATGATTGTATTGTTATATATGTGTGTCGTTATTGTTGCCAGCAGTCTTTTTTTCACATAGATCACGTTTACTTCAATGCGAAATAAGTAAGCAAGTAGTATTTGTAAAACTGTGCCTATATAGTAATTTCTATAAATGTTTCATAAACAGTATTATGTAGAGAATAGTTCGACGTCCATGATAATTTAACTCTTGTCGTAACCTTAAACTGTATTGTTTTTTTTGTTTTTTTTTTAGAAATTGGCAAACGGAAAATGAAACTGTAAACGATGAGTTAAGTCACAATAAGGATAGTCTCGCTACAGTGGCTTCCAATAATGAAATGAATTGTAAATTGTATGCCAACAATTTCGCGGAAGAAACTCCACACGGGTATACCAACGTCACTATATTCGGGATGAATTCAGAAACATAACGCATACTTTTCAGAAATATCTGGAAACCTCAACATATCTGCATATCCAAACATATGTTTTAAATGGAAGTTTTTCATCAGTATTGCCGACAGAAAGCAACACCAAAATAGGAGCTAATTTACGAAAGGTTTCTGTACAATGGACAAAGGTGAGTTGGTGCGACATATCATCAACAAGGCATACAAATTAGCAAAATAAGAAGACAAACGACACATCCAATGACATGAGACTAATCGGCAGCTTTACAATGTGTTTAATGCTATTGGCATTGAATGACATTTAACACAGCAATACATGTGATGCATTGCAACGAAATTTATGAACACGATTACAAATTGTGATTTGTCTTCTCATATACCGTACACTATAATTATAAACATCGACTCTCTATTGTGCCTGACGTAGAGACTTATTGATAGGGCGAAATGAGCGGACGCTTGCAAGGCCGTACTGTAAAAAAGGGTATGCTTCAAAATGACAGTGAACAGTGGACTGAAATGAACTTTAATATAATTATTGTGATCACTTCTTTTATTTACGTCGTCTATTAATGTATATTTGATTGTGTCTGTGCATCGTTTGCGTGTTGCTGAATATGTGTATATACATGTAAGTATATATGATATCTCAATTAAGTACTTATTTTGAAAACAATATGTATGCAAAATGTATGTATGCAACATTAGCATGCCAAATTACTAAATGCGCATCTTTTTACAAAGATATATACGATTTTGCCTAAATTGTTAATAACATAAGCTCGTTCGATTGAAGTCTCGAACGACGGTGTTCTTGAGCAGATGTGCTTTCGTAACTTGCTTATACTAATTGAAGTACATACTGTGTAATAAATACGAAGTTTTCCGTTGTAGAAAACAAATAGTTTTGAAATCCTTTTTCGTTACCATGTTTAACATATACTAATTTTAAGAAAAATCGAGAACTAATTTACAATTATATGTAAGTCAACATAAAACACATTATGTGGAACAGTTTAATCCACACAATGGAAACCAATATCTAAGTGAGATCAATAATGACGTTTAGGCAACAGCTGGTCACGCAGTAAAATATAGGGCATGCGCTTTTGTTAATTAAGACCTTATGCTTATTGATGCATTGGTTATATTCAATGGAATTATAATCTAGAAATACTAAAAAAAAATATAAAAACATGTTAAATTTGATTTCAATAACATAACTTAATATATTGTCAAACTTTATGAAAAGTTTATACACAATCTTGACACTGTTCGTAAATAGCAGTTGTTTTGGTATAGCAGTCAGTTTTAAAGTTGATGATGGTTTTCTCACATCTTATTATTAATTTATGTTTAAATATACATATTCACAAAACTGAAGTTGGTTTTGCAATTTTGTTAAGATAATAATGTAAATATTTGGACTTTCGAAGTCAATTTTTATCAGGATAATCTTCCCTAAACCTTACTAAAGAATACTAAAGGTAATTTATTTTAAAGTGCATATATACAATAAAATAAGTAATGTTTACTTGTACAAACAAACTAATAACACGGCAAAAACTAATGAGACAAGGTCCGAATTATTAAAATGAATGCTGTATGAGTTGCTTTATTTGATTTTTGTTTGAATTAAATAGAACCTTAGGGGCGTGTTATTATTGTTTTAGTGCATTAATTGAAGACGCTATCTTTTGCACGTCCCGGCAATATCCAAACGTTTCATAACTCAGACTGAACCTTGTATATTAAAAAAGTGTAATGTTACAGTGCACAATTATAAATACACGAGGAAGTTGGAAGTTTACTTACAAGGCAAACGTAACTTTGCTGAGGGTTTTACATGCGTTGATAAGCAGTGTTCACCTGAATGTAAAGATAAGCAATTTGTTAAAGTTAATTTAACTTAATTTTCTGCTATAATAAATCCACACAAAATGTAATTGACTGTTATTCTGGACATTTTAACACCAGTTTGAGATATTGATCGAACACCACAAAGGGTATTTGTTGTATTTTTTAAACAATTTAGCTCAACACCTATTCCGCACGATAACCTGAACGCCAATTAATACAAGAACATTGGTGCACATTGTCGCAAACATATCAAATATAAGGACTCAGAACAAAAATTAATATTTACATTTTCATAACTAACCGATGAGCAAGACACAATTTGTTTTGATGTTATAATTATCGCTAGTTTTTTTTATTAATTAAATATGTATTATAATTTATAAGTACACACGCAACCATATATAAATAAGTGATACTGTCCCACTCAATTTCATTTAAATAATAGCCAAATAGTTGAAATTCTATTATGCATTTTAACTCGTTTTAATACGTATTACTTTATTACCACGACATACTAACAACACTCTTGACACAGATAGACATCAACTGTTAAAAACGGAACAGTGCATTATGCATTACATTTCACGATAAGATACAAATAAACATGGTATGCAAGGTTATTTGTTTTAGTCACAAATAAAATATTACGAGACAAACAAAATACAGCCGGAAGAAGGAAGATCTTAAAGGTGTGAGCCTTTGACATCAAACAGAGGAAGTTAAGTAGTTTTATCGCTTCAAATGATGATAATTTAGGAGCAGACTCCAGTTATTGACGAATTGCTTGTTGTACGTTTTATATTTGACAAAGGATTTATATTTGCGAGTAAGTACATTATGTATTATTAATATTCTTTGAATTTATTTGCATTTTGTTTTCACTGGTATTAAGTTGCAACGTAGAGATGATAATACGGTAGTAACGATGCATAATTGTGTTCGTAAATTGTACTGTTAGCCGAAAGTTAAACTTCGCAAAAAAACAACAACAACGTTGTTGATTTAAGCGCAGACAAAGTATATGATAATATCTCAACTTCTATAGCTGTATAAATGACTGTACCGTACATCAACTTATGTCGTCTACTAACTATGTAAAATGTCCAAAACAGGAAATTACTCATTACTCAGTTACAATTGATTTCCAAAACTGTTAAAGAATAGGAAGCTAAAAAATAATTTTTGATTATTATTTATATGTAAGTGAATGATGATATAGTCAAGGGTGATAAAAATCTTGCTGATTTGTATTCGTTCATTTATTAAAATAATTTAGGGGACATGATGAGTTTGTATTTTTAGTCAAATCAACAAGGCGTTTGCTGAACAATATATGCATTTCAATAAATAATTATGAGCGACGGATAACAGTTCTTATACATAGATAAATATTTACTTATGTTGAGTCACTTTGTTTATGTTGCATGAACACAACAAGATAGATTCAGTAATTTGCGTTGTTATTGTTATTTCAAAATGGGTGTGTCTATTAATGTTTTAGATAAAAATTGTAACGGCTTATGATTCCGCGAAACATTCCCAGACATATATTATTAGGTTCAAATTACGAAAACATGTTTGTTGCATTATATTATTGTTTTAATTTATTTTCACAAAGATTTACCTGCTATTTTGTAAACATATACGAATTGTTACTGGAATACATATTATTCCGTACATGTCATAGGTTTATAACCTGATTCATGGGAAGATGCTAATAATAATAAAATATATTATTGAATCTGCTGTAAATGGTTTACTTATTCAACATATCTATGTTTTAGTACATATATTTGTTTCAATTTAGCTTCATTCCCTTCGAACACAATCATGAATTCAAGAAAAATAATCATTGCATACGTCGTTTTCGAGATTATGGCTTCACTCAACACGATATTCGTCGATTCAACATCAACACCAACCACAGAAGTCCAAACTACTGCAATTTCAACTACATCTGCAGTTTCAACGACATCTGCAGCTTCAAATACATCTGCCGTTACAACTACATCTGCCGTTACAACGACATCTTCCGTTACAACTACAAACGTTTCTCTAATGACAACTTCAACCGAAGCTTTAACTACTACTGACGTTACAACAACAACCGACTTTCAAAATACAACCAAAGGCCCAACTTCAACCGATCACCCATCTGCAACTGAAGATGTAACTTTCACCGAAGCTTCATCTACAATCACCTCTCATAATACATCTACCGAAGCTCCAACTTCAACAACGGAAGTTGCCGATACAACCGCAGCTGCAACTACAACCACGGACGTTCCCATTACAACAGCACCTCCAACAATAACCACCGATGTTCCGAGTACATCAACCGCCGAGGCTCATACCATCGCAGCCGAAACTGCGGTTTCTGAAACCACAACATTCACAAGTCGTTC
The DNA here is from genome assembly GCA_007657795.1 of Dreissena rostriformis. Taxonomy (NCBI): domain Eukaryota; kingdom Metazoa; phylum Mollusca; class Bivalvia; order Myida; family Dreissenidae; genus Dreissena; species Dreissena rostriformis. The sequence continues at coordinate 228,264 of VMBQ01000296.1, forward strand.
CACAGTGACAATGAACGACAATGCACCATCATCGTACAGTATGCATTCATGATTTCATTATTTGATAACTTGTTATTCATTGAAATTATATTGGAGTGTTGCGAGGTTTATAAGATTGTGTTGTTTTTAAAAGATGCAAAATAGCAACCCAAGCGACGTTTTTCTTTAAAACCATTTTATTTTCATTTTTCAGTCGCAGCTCTTGCTGTCGGATGGAGTCTCGTATTGATACTGATCGTGGTTGTCATCGTCGTTATGTTCCGGTACGCATGCGTCCAATAATGTAACTGTAAAGTCTGACGGATTTACATTTACAACCAATATGTATGTCAGATAGTTAATTAGCTCTAAATGATTAAAGCTCATTAAACAAATTCAGGACAAAATAACAGCAACATATGCATTCACAATACGCGTATCCATAACTGAATTATTTGACTGTCTCGGAAGAACTAGTTCGTTTAAAATTCATTATTAAATATGTCAACTTTTGGATTGATGTAAAATACTATTAGAATTGACTTAATATAGGGTAACTAAAGAGACACACATGTTGTGTGATACAGATTTGTATTGTTCCTTAAACCGTTTCGTCGTTTGGAAAATTACCCTTAACGTTTCCTATTATTTGTCGCCAGGTCTAGTGCGCATAGATATCAACTCTTTAGAATCGAAAACAGAGATGAAGAAATGTTGACCGGAGAAAAAATAACTGATCCAGCAGGGGAAAACAACCATGCGATGTTGAAGGTAAAGAAGGACGACAAGTGTATGACAGAGATTCATAACCCCGTCTATGATGCAACTGGAGATGCTATTGACGTCGCTGTTACGCCAATGGGAGATTCTGGTGACGTCATTGTAACGCCAATGGGAGATTCTGGTGACGTCACTGTTAAGCCACTGGGAGATGCTGGCGACGTCACTGTTATGCCAATGTAGGTGTAAAACAGCATGACAGAGCAGAAAGAGCATGACATACAAATATGTGTATTTTACTTACATTATTCACAATACTAATGTTGTATATAAAACAATTAAGTGTTATTTTCTGTGGTACAAACAGTATCTGACGTAAAACCATACCAGTAATATGTGTGTTGCTTGTTGCGAGTGATAATGTACTTAAGTTAAACAAGCGTTCCAGAACAATTTCTCCAAAAAATATCGTACGTTTGTATGGCTTAAGTTTAAAGTAAAGATAATACACAACTTGTTAACTTGTATATGAAAAAAAACGATTAACGGTGCGTATTAGTTAAAGTACATGTATTTGTTTAAGTACTTTGTTAATATATTTGAAAGTATTTAAATGTGTCAGCAAATGTAAAATATAAAGGAAGCTCATGCTATTCTAAACTAAACAATACAAAAGGATGTTATATCATTAAACTATCGTGCTAAACAGCCATGTTTTCTGCAACCATAAACTATTTGCGCATTCTAACAATTCGATACATTCACACGGAAGTTTGGAAGGCTGTAGAAAATGTTCAAGTTGTTCGCAGGTATTTATACCGACAATAGCACACTATGAACATGGTGTTAAGGTTAAGGGTCACGGACCTATTTATTCCATTATAAACGCAGTATTTGAAGCATTGACAGTCAACGTTTTCGAGTATTTTCAACAAATTTGATATCCGGCTTTGGGGGAAAAACAACAAGAAAAGAACGCTATTTTTTACGTAAATAATTTGTGAAACGTGACTACTTGTATTTCCTCAAGGCACTCTGACACCAAGTCGAAAAGCAGCCTAGCAAATTACTGCCGCCGCATGCGGTTATGTCAGTTGGCAGAACGCAGGACTTCGGTTCGTGAGTTTATAAACCAAGTCAAATAACGTGCTTGTCTGAGTGGTTATGATATTACCCACCTATGGCTTGCGCTGGGTTGTTGTACTATACTGGCCGGATCATGTGTTCTTACTAATGCTTATCAGATGACAGCGATTTAACATACTTAAGAAAAGTGGTAATTGTTAGTTTGACCGCTGATATATGACTAAAATACTGTATAATTGGGTGAATCTTAGAACATAAGCTATGCTATTCTATCTCTATTCGGTCATAGTGAGCATTGCAAGTTAAATACTAAACAGTTTAACGTACATTTGCTGACTTTACGTTGAGGACATAATAATGTGGCCTGGAGTATTGTTCTGGACTTAAGAGGGAGATTTTTTGCGGTATCGAAGATTTCAGAAGAAAAAACAGGTTGTTTGCTGACCTTGATAATCTTGAATATACAAAGCGAACATGTTAAGGTCAATTATAAATAACCAACGTTCGACTATCCACAGTAAATTGATAATAACGCTTGATTTTAATGAATAATGATTATGTTCTGAAATATAAAAAAAACACACAATAGTATTAATATTGTATTAAAAGCCTTCCAAATTGATTGATACAATTACTCAATTTATGTCATCCTTCCCCAAATAATCACTTAATTGTTGTTTATTCGAAATTTTGCGTTGTGAAATTACTTTTTGTGAACTATATGCTCACCTAATTTCACAATATATGTATAGTGTATTATGTGACATGTGAAACTAAATAAATATATGTTCTGTTCTGTTTTGTTTTGATTTTACTTCAATCAACTCAATCAAACCAGTACCTATCTGATAATCTTATACGCTACAAATTTTAATAATTAAAATAAAAATCCTTTTACTGAACGATCCTATGATTTTATTATAATAGAGGACATATCCGGCCGATACGATCTTATCCGAAAGAAAACAAATGGTAATGCAGTATGTGCAGACCGGCGGATGGATGTCTACCTTATTGGTAATAAGAGTATTGCATGCATGACTAAGACATATTGAATGCACGAAGATATAACGATATTTACTTGTTTAAGGTATCAATGTTAGTTCCTTTAAATATAAATAAAACATTTAAACAACGTTCTATAACTGACAATAAAATATGAGTAGACATATTAGAGAATGTAAATATATATAAATATTAAAGAACAACGCATAACCTAACTGGTCGTCAAGATGAGAGGTAAAGACATGCAACAGAGAGACGTATGTGATACACTCTTTAGTAGACTATACCAAATGTGTTCATAACAAATACACACTCATGATGCATGCATTTAGTGCGACGCATTTGTATAACCTTCCGAAAACAATTTATACTGGCTTTGTATTGCTAAAAAATCACCAATAAATGTACGTTATTAATTTTCTTAAATGCAATATATAGCGTGTGCAAATGCTATGCAACAAATTTGATTAATTACACTCTGAACTTTGGAAGGTCTATCTTCTATCTAAAGAAACTTGCTTTTATTTCCTATCGATAAGCATTTGAAAAAAATGACGTTTAATTCAAATCCAACCGAATTCAATAATAATCGTTGTGCAACACTTTATTTTCAATCGCTATTTAATGTAATACCCGGAAAGAGGCCGAATTCTGTATGAATTAAAAAAAATCCTTTTACTGAAGGACCCCATGATGTTAATATAATGCTGGACATGTTCGAGACATAAAACAAATATGAAATAGATACAGACCTGCAAACGGATTTCTCTTTACTTGGTATTAAGAGAAGAGCATGCAGAAACTTGCCTTAATTTTTTATCGATAAGCTTTTGAGTTCGAACAATGCGTAAGAAGTTACTGTCTCGACAGAGAGCATTATGCCCATAGTTGACACTAAATCTCTATGTCAGAACTTGACATATGAGCCAAGGACACAGGTCTTCCCATAGACATGACATCTCAACATACTTTACACTTTTGAAGATATTCTCAAGTTGCCCGATTAATGATGTCGTTACAGTCTTAACCATCTATTTGACATATGACCTTTAAATGTGACCTTGAACTTTGAGTAAGAGACCGTGGGTCCTACACGCGCGATACCTACTTAATATAGTGACATATGTATTTAGGTTATTAAAAAGTGCTTAAGAATGATAAAATTACAGTTGGAAAATATGTTTAAGGAAACGAAAAAACCTTTGATATTTAAAACATGATAAGGACTTTTAAAGAAATGACATTTGTCTTACTCAGGACATGCTGAACAGTAAATTAGTTTCAAATGATTTTAATGTTTTGAAATTGAATGATGCAGACACAATCATATCACGGGTGACCTCTTTGTGGACATTTGACTCATAAGCTAGGGACAGGGGGTTGACATGCGACACGCCGTCTCCACACTGTTAGGAACATTACAGTATGTCATTTAAAAATTAAATCATGAATGAAGAAACAATACAGTAAAGCTCGAGCGTCCGCATGCTCGAAAATACAAACATACTCACGCACATGCAATCACCCAACCTGAAAACTATATCGAACAAGCGGAATCGACTGCAATTTTATGATAGGAATACAGTGAACAATATATAGAATGCCATCTTGCCTGTTCATGAGGTTAATGCTTTTTCATGTGTGTGTTTTTGTGATTATATCTTGGAGGGTTATGATTTGCGCCCCTTTCATTTGGTTGCAATCCGGAAGGTTTTGGATTTGCTGTTTAAATGAGTTTACCACATAGTTATCAGTCGTAATGCTTTAAATTGTGTTGAATGCTTTGCCTGAATTGCATAGGCCTTTTAGACTAGTGGCTTTTGACAAGAATGTATTGCCAGATAATGTTTTTGGACTTTCATAATTAATTTATTTCAAGTCTTTATGTAACGCTTATCTGAGGACTTAAGTGACTTTAATTACAAGCATATTTGATTTATGATATATTTCATAATTGATAACTTCATTAAGGTCATACTGTTAAACGTTCTAAGTTTATATTTGTTTGAAAACATCTAATGTTTTTGAATAATTGGTCAATTTATTTATTTATTTGCCTTCTTCCTTGTTTATTTTCAAACCACATTTGTCTTATTATTTGGAACAGTACATCTTGTTAAACTCCAATATATAACGGAATGAACTAGGTCAGTCACACAAGCATGCGCATTTAGCAACTTGTAAGTGTAAGAATATCGTCAGAAATGGGTAATACACACAGGTGTTTTAAACGGGTGTACAGTTATGAATACAGTACATGTGTGCGGTTGTATTTTTATTACTTACAGTCACGATAAACAGTTATGGTTAACGGTGTGCAACCCATTTGGGTCTTTGTAAAGTGAAACCAGCTATGCAAGTCGCACCCGTCTATTTACTAAAGAATGTATTTCACAATAAATAGACTATAAATATTACAAAATATAACAAGTTTGAGGCAGATTCACAAAGAGGAGACTCAACATTTGAAATAGGTCTACTTCGTATTAGGTGAACGTTTGATCAACATATTCTGATTATTTTCGCATGTCAATTTATTTCTTGTTTTTGTTTATATGAAAGGATTAATATCTGCTGGTTAGTAAAGTGAACATAGCTTGTTTGGTTTCCTACATATTTGGTAAGTAAAGTGTACATTGCTTTTTTTGCTTCCTAAAGCTTAAATTGACATTTGAAAGGCGTAAACGGAAACAGGCGAAGCCATTATTTTAACGATCAATAATTTTGATGCAGCGTTTAATGTTCACCGATGTTTTATACGATTATTTATTATTAACAAATTACTCCAGATTGTGAACCAACATTACATAGTGTCTTTTGTTGTACTAAATATAATTATAATTTAATTTAAAAATATCTCCATTTTATTTCAATTTTAACTAGTTATATGGTTTAAAGGTGTAATTTACCGTCTTTTGCGATTATCTGATCATAACTTAAATAGAACTTAAAACCTTAAATTGTGTTTAAAAACATATTTTTAATATGGTCTGCTACCTTAGAGCACTTTGTTTCCATGGATTTAATGTTATTTTGGAGAATTCTAAATCAATATTTTTCATGGTATATTATCTGTATGCACATTGCATGTCCCTACTTAAAAAACTAAATTGATTAAAGAGTGGTCCATTAATTGTATATTTTTTGTTACTTAATTATATATTCGTTTTTATACAGTTAACCTCTACAAGAACATAATCATGCACTCAAGATTACTAATAACTGCATTCGTTGTTGCTGAGATTATGGGTTCGCTCAACATTGCTGTTGCCACAACTACATCCACTTCAGAACAAACTACAACCACAAATGTTTCATCTACCACCGCAACATCAACTTCAACCACCAAGGTTACTTCTATCACCGACGCGCCTACAACAATAACCGAGGTTCCTTCTACCACGGTACCACATACCACAACAACCGTTGTTTCTATTACCATCGCAGCACCAAATACAACACCCGTTGTTTCTACTACCACCTTAGCACCAACTACAACACCCGTTGTTTCTACTTCGATCGCAGTACCAGCTACAACAACCGTTGTTTCTACTACCATTACAGCAACAACTACACCATCCGTTGTTTCTACTACCACCTTAGCACCAGCTAAAACAACCGTTGTTTCTACTACCATTGCAGCACCAACTTCAACAACCGAGGTTCCTACCACAACCTTAGCACCAACTACACTAACCGTTGTTTCTACTTCTGCAAGCACCGAATCTCAAACTACAACTGCAGCTCTTAGTATAACCACAAATGTTCCAAATACAGCAACCGCAATTGCAACTGCAGAAGGAAATCACAGCACAACTAATGGACAGCAAACACCCAGCTATTTTCAAAGTGATACGAACGACTATGAGGCATCGTCATATAGTATGTATTCATGAACACGGTTGAACAAGCTGACATCGCTAGTTTTTGGAATATATATTGAAATGTTAATTCATAGTGTTGTCTGCATTTTCTTTAATGCTTAAAGGACGCGACTCTACAAACATAAAATAACAAATGCATATGTTGTTCAGTTCCAGCTGTTGCCGTCGGATGGAGCCTCGTATTCATACTGATCATCGTCGTCACAATCTGCGCAGTCATCATTTTCAGGTTGTCACACTTAAAATTATTCAACTTTGACTGTTAAAATGTGTATACAATATACTATGTATGAGTCATTAACACATAAATGAATGTAGGTACACACGATCTCAATATACACCAAAATAATTGCATAACCTTCATTGCAGTATAACGAAAGACAAAAATAAATTGAATTAGTGTCGACATCAAAGTATGTTAACTGCTATATCAATCTGTAGAAGTGTAACGAACGAGAATAAAACGTTATCGAAAATGAAACCCCTCCTGTAATATTTAATCATTTGATAGCATTACGCTTAACTGAGCCGTTTATGTGTTCATGTTTTGTCACTTTATTTGAACAGATATCGTCGATCCACAACCGATACCAGGGATGGAGGAATGATGAATTCATTTAATCAGCCAGCAGAGCCCGGCTACAATAAGTTGAAACGAACCACAAACGACAACGAGCTGTTGGAGGAACATAACCCTGGCTATGCAAGCGTCGATGTGCCTACCGTTGTAACATCAATGTAGGCAAACAACTAACCGGGCTATACAAGCGTCGACGTGGATATTATTGTAACATCAATGTAGGCAAACCACTAACCGGGCTATACAAGCGTCGATGTAGATACGGTTGTAACATCAATATAGGCAAACACTGACTCGTATAATATCAAGGTCATTCACGCGCAGTACATGTTTCTTACTACAATAGTTATAATTTAATTGATTTTACTCTAAATAACCGATGTACGTGTTATGTTTGTTTTAGTGGCAAATCAGTATGTGTGACTTAAAGCTATTTGTCGGTTTGGATTTTGAGATGTTATTTTTTGTGATCAATTTTATCGTATACAGTATAGAGCATTGCAGATGGGACCATCGTGCATTATTGTTATATGTGTAGTATCATATTTTACGAAAATATCTAATAAACATATGACATATGAAATAAAAAATAAGTTACTATTTGAATGACTTTGGATCATGTGGAATAAATGCAAACGTGGTTTGTTTATAACAGTATTACTAGAAATACATGTCATAATGACCATTGGAAAAACGTATCATTACTATCCTGTTTAACTGCAAACGTTCAAAGCGTATGAACCTTTTATTTTTCTATATCTAAAAGTTCAATACAATGTACAAGGAAGTTTGAAACGTGTTGTAAATTATTAATTTAAATATCATGTAAGGAAGTTACGCTTGTATGCCCTTTATTAACTGCGTAGCATTGATATTTGTTAAGGGTATTAAATCGTAAATATGTTTCTTCGATATAAATTAAATAGCTCTACTGCTTACAACATCTGAAGTCATTGAATGTGACAACATAGACGATATGCATGGGGATACGTTCCACTGCACATAACATAAATTAAACAGGAAAATACTCTAATAAGGTTATTGCATCGTTACATGGCAATCAATAAACGTTAGTTTTATTATATTATAAACTGCTAGGATAATGTTCTTAAATAACTTGTGACTGTCTATAATTAAGTGTTTTTTTGCAGTTAGTTTTCTTAAATTATTATATAAAATTGTATTACAGCAATGACACATGTTCGCGACATATTAAAGCAATGTTCAGTATGGAGAGTCGTTATACATCTACTGAAAAGCCCTGTAATTATTAACTTAAAAATTATTCATAACGTAATCATACTTATCATATTAAAACCAAGATGTATTATTATATTATTTACTATTTGAGCTATTGTAATATGGATTAAACGAGTTTTAGTAGAAGTTATTGTATAATTGTACTTTGAAAAATGATAACTTGATAGTTAGAAGCTATTTTCTTTATTGTATAACCCTAACATATGACGCACTTAGATTATAAATTCAACAATACAATTAGATGATAGGTGGAAAAAATGATTACGCGTACGGCATAGGATTAATTGAATAATTTTAAATAGACCAAGCAGACTCAACGTAACGAGCAAGTTAGGGGTTAAGTATTATAGTGTTTTCAATATTGAAAATTGTATTCAGTATTCGATAGAATGACAATTATAAGAAGTAATTTGCCATTAAACTAAACTCACTCTCGTATTTATCTATTATTAATTTCAATGATTGGAATATAGTGAACGATGACAACACACATACTCTAAATTATTGTTTATAAAATAAAATAATGTTGTGTATATGTCTCTCACTCAGGAAATATAGAGAGTCATGTTCCTTTTGTGACATATTTCAGTATTGTATCATGTTCAATAAAATTACATATAACATTCCGTTTGTTTGTTTTTTAAGTTTGTTGACACTGTATTAAAATTAATATCTAGGCAGACAAGAAAAACATATTTTAATTGTTGAATAACATACATTACACTATGCTATACACTTAATTAGCTGACCGCATACGACTATATTCATTATCATCGCTATGGGGCCACGGTCATAGTTGGTAAGTGTTTTGAGTTAAATAAAGACAGCGGCGAAGATTTATTTAACCATTTGTGAAGTCTTTTCCACTCGTACATTAATTTGAATTTGTTTAGCCAGTCAATACTTCATGTAAACATGCCATCGTTTTCCTATAATTTGAACATATATTGTACAAGTATGGAGTAATGAGCCAACATTATGTTTAGAAATACATTTTTACATATTTAACTGTCTTATTGTCTTTATTTTACAGATCATTGAAATGGCATTTTCTAACTTTGTGTTTTATTATACTTTATAAGAATACAAAATAACACTGCGGCGAAGATAACTTATCAACTGTTGTATAACAATTAATTTGTGAAAATAATGTATGTGCTCCTGGTAGATCATACTTAATGATCATCGCGGTAAGTGATACAAGTATAAAGTATGTTGTATGAATTAACATGGAATAGAATAATTGTGTTATTTTATGAAGCTTTCTGTAAGCAAATATAAAATAATGCAATGACTGAGTGGTTAAGGTATAATCCCTTGGTACAAATGTCTTACTTTTGATATCCCTATTTATTTGTTTTGCAGCTTTTTTCTTTGGCTTTGTTGACTCGTACAGCAGGTTGTGTCTTGATTAATACGCAAAACCGTGAATATTCAGATTTAATAGTCTTTTAAAGCAATTTAAATTACGAATATACCAACTTCTGTAGGAGTTTTTTTTAATGAAGCTTAAAACAGTATAGTAAATCAAGATGGTTAATGCATACATAATACAGCATAATTGCGCGAAAAAGGAACATAAAGACACAATATCAGGCGATAAATCATGATAACCAAACGCTTGTCTTTTATATAAGTAAAGTGATCAAATTTAAAATGATTGATTGTGGTAACGCACAAACAATCAGTCATGAATTACAGGATTGTGAAGACTTTATTCAATCACTTTTGATATTAAGGGGCATACTTTATTAGTAACTATATATCACTACTTCACTATACAACTACAAAATTGTAAATAACCCATCACACATTTAAAATACCTGTTTTGAATACAGACACAGCCCTGTCTTTGCGCTCAGCAAAAGGTATGCAAACTACCTACGCACTGAACCAATTATATCATAATTACATGTAGGCGCTCTTGTGGTTTCTTGCGCTGTGCAAACATGTTAACTTCCTCAATAGTGGGTGATGAGGAAGTTGACATTTGTAGTGAATTTACATTCAAATACCTTAGTTGTAGACGTCCTTTGTAAAATATATAGTTTACCGTTGGAAGGTTCAATATTACCGTTTTACAATACAAGTAAAGCAACTTAGGCGAAATAATTGAAACATTGTGCATTATCATTATTTTATTTTGTTATGCACTTCAACACGCAGGTATGTTTGATAATTAATTTTATATTAAATGTTCAATCATTTTAATTTACCAATACATATGATACCGTATAGTTATATGTTTTGATATACCTCTCGGGAATAAAGGATTTGTATTACATCGGATAAATGTCATATGGTTATTATTAATCTCGTGAGAAAAGGAAGAATAAACATCGCCTTGTACTTATGTCAGTTTAACAATTCGTGTTATTTATGCGTGACGCTCATTGATAAAACATACGATTTTTACACTGGTGGGACATGTATCGGCTCAATTGTTTGTTCTTAAATTAGACTGAAAAAGGGATAATCATTATCATAAAATCATGTTCAATGCAGCGATATTTCAAAAGCTGAGGCTGTTTCATGGATGTTTATTGTTTGTTGAAAATTTCGAAACATCTACGTTTTTTGTATATTATGTTATGTTTCTGTCACTAATTATTTACTGTGTTTAATTATATTAATCGTACTCGCTCTGTTAGTTTACCGTTTTATAGGTGGTGAACTATGTACATCAGCATCAGCCGAAACCACAAAAGGTACAATAAATATCTTTCATATTATTTCGAGATATTGAAATATTTACATATTTACATATATATGTGTGCGTGTGTTTATTCAAAATTTTGAATTATATGTTACCCTTATCTCATGGTAGGGTAAATGATCTAGAACTGTTAGTAAGGAGGTTGTATTATAACGATCATCCCCTTTAAATTGTTAAAAAATATAAATACCTTCGTATCTTTTTCATTAGTAGTGGCCATTTTTCCCATGCAAACAAGAATCTAGCAGAAGCGGCAACTTAAGCTGTGTGCTGTCTTATTAATAAATGTAGTAATCTTAATTTACAAATTGATATGAAAACTGATATATTTAATAAGATGATTAAACCCACTATTATTGTGTACCGTTTTACATTTTTGGGGTTTGGCAATAACATGGATTAGAAAACGTTCAGTGTAAGTTTTTATTAGGAATTGAGGCCAGTACTGCATCATGTATTGTATACGGAGAAACTGGAGTAAAGCGCTTCCAAATTGGTATTTTAACTAGAATGATTTCGTATGTATCTTATTTAGTCCATTCTCATTTTATTAAATTAGCATATCAACTTTACAACGTCCAATTAAAAATATATGGAAAAAAAACACACTTAGTTCGAATGGACAGAGTGTTTACGAAACACTTTGGATAAATTTCTGAATGATGAATATATGGCAGTCTCATGATTTTCCAAATTGCACCTGGCTCATTCAAAGAATAAAACGAACACAAACTCTCCGATCTGTTGATTAACGAATGTCACTCAAATATAAATAATTCTAGTAAATACAGTTAGCATAGATTGCATAAAGATACATTTAGATTCGAAACCTGGTTAAAACTACAGATACATTTCTTAAATACGTAATTCAAATACGTTCGAGATATAACATGTTACTTGTCGAAACTGGAAGCTAACATAGAATAGAATCAAACGACAGACTGTTTTTATGAAACTCCAATAATAGTTCCATTATTTACTTGAATGGAATGACACTCAAGATTTAAGAAAAATTGTATTGATAAGATATATCACACGAGAACAAAATTGATAAAATAAAAATGATAAAATGTTAATCTTTAATGTCCATCGATTCTCATGATGAAAGTACGTTAAGGACATTTTGTATGTTTTGTAAAGAAATATTGAAACAGTTTTAATCTATAACGTGGGTTTCGTCTTTTTTTCTATACATTTAAATATTGTTTGTAGTAATGCTATGCTCACTTTTTTAATATTTCTGTTATCTATTGTACAAATTTTGTATATTCTCAACATTAAAAACAATAATTGCTGTATAATATGTAGCCCCTTCAATTATGTATCTACCGTTGTGTTTGTTAAAAAAAAATCTCGTATGTCATGATATGCATTACCTGAGCTTAAGATAAACCTGTGCGTGTATGAAAATAGTTTTCTTTCTTTCAGATGTCTATATGTGTACCGACTCCAAGGTGGTGAATGTAACTGAAGTTAGGCTGAGAAGCAGTTCGAATCTTTCATCGCCAACATGCACCTGCTACATACAACACCCCAGCGGATTACGGTATCCGACTTATCATAGCTATTACAATTGCGGGACACTCATCCAAATTTCAAACATGATCTTTAGGTGCCAAAATGGTGTCGTAGTTCTAAATAGTTCTGAAGCTTCAACGATAATACAATACTCTTCAAGCGAAGAAAACTTGTATTGGTGTATGCTGTTTAAAGCAGGTATTATTTATGTATATATCATAATACATAATTTTATATATGATTGCATTTATGTTTAAACAACAAGTAATTATTATCTACAGAGCTGTCCCTCTGTCAATATGCATTTGTACTAACGAATAGCAGATACTAGCTTTTTAGCTGTAATGATTGGTTCTATGATTTCCTCTAAACCGGTAATCGTTTACTGCCGTGAAACGCTTGTTTGTTTTCATTTAAACGCTGAAAAGCGCGCGAACCTTTCCTATTTATTCACGTGACGTAAATTGATGTTTCCCGGATGTATTTGTACAATTTGTGAAAATGAGTTAATTAATAGGGCATAATTTACATAAATATCACGAATAATATTTGCTTCCGCTTCCGTTGTTAATATTTAGAAAGTACATTTGGTTTCGAATGCGTGGCCACACAAACTGTCACTGCCGAAACCACACAACATACTAGCTGGTATTCCGAAACAACGTTGAAACCATCAGGATTGTCAACCTCGAAGTCACCAAATAGTATTTCTACCGTAACCACGCTTCGACACGAAACTGATTATACCAGAAACAACCCAACGTCAAACGACATGATCGCGGCAACAACTTCAGTTCATGTGAACAAAATTTCTACGGAAAGTCAAACTGGGAAGGCAATGCAAGATATGCAGATTGGTATACATTTCAACATTTTGGTTAAGGTTAACATGCGAATGTAATACAATTGAGTTTTTAAATGTCGATCTCCTTTCAAAATGCGATTGAACTGAGATACAGTTATTGTAAAAGAAGAAATGTACAATATCTCTGTTGCGACTTTGGTTGAGTCACGTTGAAATATTTAAAAATGTTATATACTTTATTTTCAGTTATAATTGTTCTTTCTACCTGTCTTTGTATGTTTGCCGTAACAACATTTGTCTTATGCTGGATTTTCTGCAGGTAAGTTAAAATATACATTTACAAGAAACTAATGCCAATAAAAAAAGAAACATACATTGTGTTAAATTAATACAGCTAACATTGAGTTATGTTGTACTTACTCCCAATAAACCTTTAAGCGGTAATAACACATTTTCTAAATGCGTTAATTATCAAAAAGGCTTAACAATGTAGTATAACATTACTAATGTACAGAAAGGTTGTGGTATTTATTTGTGCACTCAATTGCATGTTATTTTAGGATACGTTTTTTATTAATCACAGAAAGCGGATAACCACCGTTTTATTCTGCAATACGCACAAAAAACAGGCAACAGACATTCAGTTATCGCCTCCCGTATACGACCATCTGCAAAGCCTGACTTATAACAACGTTTAGTCGAGAAAGAGGGCCACACATATGAACATGTTCAAGATCAACATGCAACACGAACATAGTTATTTAGCAGTGCCCATATGTCGTACTGTATACTGTAGTTAAGATAATTATAAATTCAAGCATGTATTTGCTTCCCTGCATTGGCTAACGATATCACCTATATCACATAAAACACTTCAAGTACAATCTTCTAATACAAACACAACCCTTGAAATTCGATCCTCCAACCGGGCCGAGATTAAGTTGCGTGAAACCAGCATGCAAATAAACTGCCTACGCAGTAAGAAGTGTTTGTTACTTGTACGTTTTACAACCATCAGGAAGTCAATATATAACACATATACATATTGATTTAACCGATTCGACATGTTTCATAACAATTTTGCACTTACATTTCTAAAGCTAAGGCTAGCATAATGAAGGCATATATTTTTTTTTAATTACATGTGTTGGAATTAACTTTAACAAGAAGTTTTTATATGTTATTATATGGTATCCATAACATAACATTTTAATGTAGTGCAGTGTTCATGTATGTGTATTACACACGCCTTTCATCATGTAAGGATATTATATATATGTATGTAATATATTATTTTAACAAATTATATTTGTATTGTGTTATTAATGCAGAATAAGGTTTTAAGTTCTTAAACAAATTCGAGCAAGTGAAATTGTGAACTGGTAGTTTGACCGGGCGACTGCCGGAAAAAATAATGCGAGGACTGAATACCACTAAGTAGAAGCTTCACAATGAGCTCGTTTTTCCACACCATGTCGCATGCCTTCTCATGAAGACAGCAAAGTTCACCTTCTGGGCCTGGAATGCGTGTTATTTACTTCGTACGAGCAAGTTGTGTTGTCTGGTCTGCTCTGTCTTACTCCTGTATCCTGTACCGGCTTGTTCTTACTAGTATGCTAGTATTCGCCATGTACAACGGTATTCGCTGTATGGCGTGTAGGTGTTCCTAACCTCTCATAGTGTCGCAGTCTTAGTACACATGGATTATAGGTCGGCAGCTTTTGATTTTCAACATGTTCTTCCGTTTCTTGGAGACAGCAATCATACTGGCACTTGGATACGATCTGCGACCTGCGGATGTTGAAGATGCCCTAAGCTGCAGAGCTATTGTTCAGAAGTGTTTATTTCGTTGGTTATGTGTACAGGGTCTGTATATTTTCCTTCCGTCAAAAGTTGTATAACCTTCTTCATGATTTTTAGTTCTTTCTCTTTTGTTTTAATGGCGCACTTTACACTCTGTTGCACTTGGTGCAGTGGTGCTGCTCTCCTTACCTTATGATGAAGCCAAATCATGTGTGGCTTACAGGCCCGTAAATATTATTCCTTCTTATGCCAGGCTGATTTAATAGTTCATCTTGTTCTCATCGTTATAGACCTGTGTCTGTCTCCACAAATTTGTGGTATATCCCTTTATGTTCAGCTTTATTGTGTTATCTCATCAATTTACTTTCCAGCTTGATCGTTAGATATCGGGCTTTTTAAAATTGGAGCTTGATGGTATTGTCTTGAATGGAATTGGTATCAGCCTCAAATCTGGCTGGGTCAGGCTATCTGGCGCATTATCTATTTCAGTATGGAGTTTAGTTATTCCTCACCTCTCTAAGTATTGTTTTAGCAGTCATGATGATGCGTTTGTCGAAGGTGTGGTTGCTTTGTCTTCTATGACAAGGTTTTGCATCATATCGTTGGTACGTATGGTAAAGTCACCCCATGTTTTTTATTTCATCTTGGTGAAAACGAAGGGCTGAATATTTGTCTGCCTCAGCGAATAGGTAGGACTGGTTGATGTTTACTTACTCCTAACCGCGGCGGGAGTAGCATACTATTTTGATAGAACCAAGTCCCCATATGAGGTTGTTTGTGTCAATAGTAGTTTTTTATTCCATCTTGGTGAAAACGAATTGATACCTCGTAAAATCATAACCTATTAACTCTTCTTTATTTACGTGAACATGCTCTGTGCAATCGCGTAGCGGGTGATGATAGAATGCCAGCGGCGGGAGTATAAATAGTCGATTATGTACGTACCTACAATAACTTACCTCGTTTCCACGAGTTACAAAGTCGTTCCAACATGTTAAGGTTTTCGTTGCCACGAGTTACTATGTGGTTCCGAGTTAGCTTTTTCCTAAATACTGATTAATACGTCGTTCCCATGATTCACTCAAATACTTTAATCATTATTACGACTAAACAAATCGTTTGCTTGAGTATGTTACCTCGTTTTGGCGACTTAATACAAGTTCGATATGAATTAAAACAACATTTCAATCTGTTCCACCGTACAAACATGTATGTAGTAGATTGTAGTAGAGTTTACCGGCATACTCACATATGGCCATCACCTTAGGTTGGGTAACGTGGGCAGTACCAGCAGAAAGACGTCTTGTTCAAAAGCCGAGACTTCCCTGGTTCGTTTTAGTGCGAAGCACTTAGCACAAACAACTATGTTTAATGTCTTGTTGACAAGCGAAAGAAGAGTTAATAGGTTATGATTTAACGAGGTATCAAACCTGTGATCATTGAGTGCTAGCGCTAGAGTGGTTTCATTAGAACAATAACCAGCTCACGACCAGACTAAATTGCTTTTTATTAGAACACTACTATTGACACAGACAACCTGGACTTGGTTCTATAAAAATAGTATGCTACTGCCGCCCATGATGACCAGACTTTGTTCCACGGTGATATTTAAACACTAATATAATCTTAACGACGCCACGATTTATTAAGTTATGTTTCTTATCTCAGCATGTACACTTTATTGCGTACCGTATTGTTTGCTTATTGATTTAAATATATTGAATAAATATAGTGTTACTATAAGTCCAGTTCAAACAACGGCATTTGTTTGTTAAGTGGTGACTTTAAACGTATGGTCATAGACACTATATCGTTTATGGAAAATGAGTCCGTATTCTCGAATGGATTATGTAAAATAAAATTAAAACTCACATAATCATACGCTCACATATTTAGACCATTCAAATAAAATCAGTAAATGATATTCGTCAGCGTAACATAAATGCATTAAACATCAACAACTATCTTCCCAGTTTCAGTATGAGCTAATATTTAAACATTTCGAAAGCATTTTCAATTTATCGTATTGCAGTTTAGAATTAAGAATGAATTCTTAGGCGATTGGCATGTAGCAACATACGGTGTGATACAAGTCTATATAAGGTTAACGGACATGCAACAAAAACTTACAGTTTAAAGCAAAGGTATTAAAAAAACAAAAAAACTAACAACATTGAAATGGATCAATATAAACATTAACAATACATGAACATCAATTACAATATACAATTATTTCAATAATATGACCAATCTTAAACCGTATTCCCTTTCAGTCTCGAATATATTTTTTAAATGGTAATATATACATTTCCAAAAACAGTATCATAAAATAAATTATGATAACCAAACGCTATTCTTGTATATAAATCAAGTGGACAGTTGTTTATAATGTGCACACATAACTATAAATACAATACAGCACATTGAAGATTGAATTAATCACTTTTTATAGTTGTGGCATATTATATTCTTCACGGTACCAGGCATCGATATGTCTTTACTTCACCACCATATTATGCAAATAAAAAGTTGTCAATAAACCATCAAATATTTAAAACGCCTGATCCTTTTACAAACGCAGTCCTTTCTTTGCGCTCAGCAGAGCGCTAAACTCTTCAGTCATGTGAACAAACGCTTAAACAAACTGCCTACGCACTTTTCCAATAATGCCATGATTAGACGCTATTCTATTTACACACACATGAGGAAGTATTAGATTGTAGTGGATTTAAGTTTAAATATAGTTAGTTGTGAACATTCATTTTGTAATACATAATCGGGCGACTCAATGTTTGACAATACCGTTTTGCCATAAAAGTATAACAGTTAAGGCAAACTAATGAAAATATTGTGCATTTTGACTTTCCTGTTTTGGACTTCATTCAAACAAGCAGGTACGGTTTTTTTATATTTTATTTGATAAAGATGTTTATATAATTGTATTTAAAAATGCAGATTTAATGGATAAAGGAAATTTGTATGATTTTAACAAAGTTGAAACAAGCATGTAATCTTAAAATACATGCTAACTCATATTACAATGATACAAATGTTGTCAATGTTGTCTACGTATTTAATTTGAATCATTCCTTCTCTTAATCGAAACGGGAAGGTCAGCTTCTTTTGTCAAACAAATGTTTTTTTATTAATAATGAAAACAATATTATACTTCTGGTCTGCCATTCAGTATAGTGTATTATTATTAGTATCAGCTGACTAATCAATATTATTAGTTTAAATTGCCACTTTGACAGAATTGTATATTAGCTTGCAATTACGATTATGTGATAACACTTTGACTACAGCATTGTCTCTTTACACGCAAACATATTTGGGGAGGGTAAATTAAAAAATATATAAACAAGACCTTCAATGTTATGTGCACTTGATATTGGAGAGACACGCTACTTCAAGCTCAATGTCACACTTTACGGTCAAATTGATCACGACAGTTAAAGTTGAACGTGTATTCCAGTTCAGGCGCATTGTGTTAATTATTTATTCACAAAAGCTATTCGAACTGCTTACGAGTTTTGAAGAATGAATATTTATATGACACAATTGTCGATATGTTCGGAAATACTTGGGGCTATAAGGATAGCACTTCAAACGATCACCGCAAACGGATATTTGTCTATGTCTTATGCGTCTAGACAACCTGTTTTAAAAATAAACTAATTCGTAGGAATTCAATGACTGTCAGTTTTACTGAGTCGTACATTAAGAAATTAAAACGGATGCTTTATTTATTTTGTGTCGATAACTCGGTCTCATATGAGCAATAACCGATAGCTGATGTAAATAAATACAATAGATGAATATTTAAGTAGCACATACATACATGTATTCTGGAGAACGCATCATAAAATAACGATGCTTAAATGTTACACATTATTTGTTATTATACTTAAATGTAAGGACATAAATGATGTTTGATTCCGTAATGTATGTTTGTACTAGCAGCTGATATGATTCGATATCAACTTGAATCACTCCTGTTCATCCCATCACCATAGAAACAAACTGTTAAATAGGCTTTTTAAGTTTTCAATATTGATACACGTTCAGGGAGATGGTGGAAATAACAACACATTGTCTCAATCTGTTTTACATTTTGAAGGTTATATTAAATGTACATTTTTATAAGCTATAGATGGCAAAACGGTAAACGTAAATGGCATCATCATTTGTCATGAATGCATCTATACTTTGGATGTTAGAATATCATGTGCACGAGTTTGCCAGGCATTCATGTTTAGAAGGTGTATGTAAGAGATTTTTAAATCTCATATGCAAATTTAACTTTAATATTCAATAGTTGTATTCAGTTTTGATGCGCGATGCCAACTCATACCTTTAATTATATTAAGATAATTATTGTTTAAGGTCTCTATTAAGAAAACAATATGGGATCCTGTCTAGATCTAGAATGACATGAACACGTATTTCCAGTGTGGTAGACAATAGATTTCCATATTACAATAAAATTAATGAGCTTACACAAACGATTAAATGCATGATAATCTCTATGGGGACACAATCATAATAAATACTTGTTAATGAGTGATACGCCGACCACGACAGAAGATTCATTATATCATGTGTGAATTCGTGACCACGCATACAGCGATTGATTTATGCTTAGTCATACAATTCCCTATATGTTTGCTTTCCGATTCATCTTCCTTAAAATTGAATATAATTTGTTCAATTATGAGGCGATGGAACGAAAATGTGATATGTTTCGTAACTCAGTTTTACATATCTAAATGTATAACAATAAAATAATTCATATTTAAGATACTTAACATTATGAATCCCACCCATATTGCTGATCACAAAAAGTGGGAGAATTAGACCGAGCCATGAAGTAGAATATTCAAACTGTTTTTCGTTTTGGATAAAACTTCGTCGAAAATATCAACTGAGCTTTAATAATTAGTTCAATTAATAAGTTATCATCGGTTGAAAGCGCTAAAAGTAAAATGCATTTCTAACGAAAATCGAATGAATTAATTTTTAATGATTATGTTCTTCTATACACAAGTGGTGAAATTAAATAAAATATAACATAAAGAATACCATGACTTACAGGGAAAGGCGTTTCCATTTTGTACGTACGTCTGAGTTGCGATATCCCTTAGCAAATGTTTTGTATTCGTTTGTGTGACTCGTACGACAGGATGCCACAGTTGATACACGACACCACCCTTTCAATAATTGAAATATCGACTTGTAAAAGATTTCTGTAAATACGGTCCTTAAACATTAAATCAAGATTGTGCATCCATTAACCAACCAGCCAATGCAAAACTATTCGAATTCGTTTTTAATAATTGAAATACGAAACTTCAGAAACATTATCATGAGATAAATTATGATAGCCAAGAGCTAGTCTTTTATATAACTTAAGTGACTTATTGCTTATCACACATGACACAAATGAAAACAGCCCTTTTAATACTTGAATTACTTGTAATATGTTGAGCATAATATATTTGTGATTTTATCTGTTATCATGATATGTCCCTTCTTTTTCCCCGTGTCAATACCCCATTAAATGTTAAGTACCTACTTCTCATTCAAAAGATATAATTTATATTTGCTCAGTAGACCATAACATGTTTCAGTAATTTGCAAACAAACTGCACTTGAACATGTAAAGGGATATAATTGAATGACTAGACGCTCTTGTAGGTAAACCGCACAGAAGAAGTTAAGACGTGAAGTGTACGATTTTGTAATCGGTGATTATTTGTTATTATACAATTAGTCAACTCGAGGTAAATTATCGCCGATTTGCACAAAAATAATACAGACGAGGCGAGTTAATAAAAACAAATTATTATGCGTGTCTTGTTTAAAACCTCACCTCACGCGTAGCCATGATTGCATTATAAAACATACATATGAATAATCCGTGTATTAGTATTGTACAATACATCTTCTTACACTTTACAACTTCTTATTCAGTTTTTGTCCATACTATATACTTATATTTAAGTTCAGATTTTCAATACAAGACGATACCAATAACATTCACATGACAGGAAATAACACACGTAAAGTGAATCAAAAATTAGTATACCATTAGTCTGTATGTGTGCCGTAGATATCGATTTAACTTAAAAAAGCATCGTGTATACATATTAAGCTATTAAATTATCAATAGGCGTTTTGCATTCAGGAAATTGTAAAACAAAAACAGTGCAAGAAGATAAGTAAACATACCCGAAAGTACGTAAGCAAACAATAGGTTTTTATAAACGACTTAAATACATAAAAACATTGAGGATCATGCACGGTAGTGCACGGTGAGTTTGTAGTGAACGTTGAAAACCCAAACTTAGTATTGTTTTAAATAAAATAAAATGATAACATTACTAAGGTCATTTATTAAGTCATGTTCATGACATATTTAAATTTTCATCTCACCACTAAGTTTTACATAATATATATAATTCCGCTATTTGGAAAATGTTAAGTCACTTTATAACATATTGAATCTAAAACAACAGAAACAATATTGCAAGTAGTGTATACCATAGATTGACACTATGCTAATAAACTGAAAGCATACGGTGATTTGCATTATCATCTCTATGGGGACACATCCATAATTCATTCATATACCGACTGCGTTGAAGATTTATTAAACTATTTGTGAAGTCATTCCCACGCATATATTTATTGAAGTTTATTCAGCCATATGTGCATGCATGCTTGCTTTCAAATTCGTTTTAATTAAAGTGTAAAAGATATTGTACAATTATGAGGCGATAAAACCGATATTATGTTTTGTGAATCATTTTAAGCTATTTTTTTTTTTTTTAACAATAAAAATAAATAAAAATAACTGGATATTACCATATTATTAACGCGATATATGTTTTGTCATGCGAGAGGCAGACTTTTGCAGATCAGTGAAATGGTATAATCTATTTTTTTACTATTCAATAATTACAAACTTATTGATCATCGCTAGGAAGGGAGAAACGTATCCAGCATTTTTTATAAATAACGATGGAATTATTTGGAATAATTGCGTTGTTTTATGAAGCGTTCTTCTTGATAATAAAAATAATGCAAATACTGTGTGAGTAAGGCATTAGCCATTAGTACGAAGGTTTGCGTTTCGAAATCCATTAGCATTTCTTGTTCTTATTGCACGTGTGAGTAATATAACAGGTTGTGCCACGATAAACACACAACCTTAAACCTGCTCTTTATGGGTCTTTGATAGCAATTTGAATTATTAAAATATCAACTTGTGTAGATGTTTTGTAAATGCCGAATTAAGATAGTAGGCATACAGGCAATGCAAAATTGTTCGAAGTATGAAACTAAAGAAACACTGTAAAGAGATAAAATATGATAACAAACATATAGTTGTGTGTGTAGTCACATGAACGCTTTTTATTAACACTCATGACCATACATAAAATACAGGACTTTGAGGACTTGAATAAATCGCTTCTGATATTTTGGGACAGAATATATTCGTCTCTGAATTATTCATTGCTATATCCGTACTGCATCCCAAAAATACAATGTTGTCAATGGCCCATCAAACATTTTAAGAACCTGTATCGTATACTGACGCAGACCGTAACGCTCTTCCGTTTTGTGAATAAACGCGGAAACAAACTGCCTACGCACTTGTCCAATTATATCATGATTAGATGTGGCACTCCTGTAGTTTCACACAACGGAGGAAGTTTAAATTTGCAGGAAATTTAAATTAAAATTAGTATAAGTTGTAAACAGTCATCGTGAAATATAAAGTTAACCAGCGATATATTTAAAATAACCATTTTACAATACAAGTAAAGCAGCTAAGGCGAAATAATGGAAACATTGTGCATAATTAGTTTCACGACTTGGGCTTCACTTCAACAAGCAGGTATACTGTTTTATCATTTATGTTATACAAAATAGTCGATTATTTTACCAATGTGCATGAAACAATATAATTATGAGTTTAAATAAACTTCTCATAAATGTAGGTGTTTGATGACATTTGTTATATTTCAGATGTTTACTCTTAATCTTATGGCAAATCAAACAGACATATGTAAACGTCATCGGATACTTATGTCAGTTAAAGCATTCGTGCTATTCAATAAATGTAAATGTAAACTTCCGTTTCTCGTCACATTTATCTCGTTAATATATAATGCGATTCTGAGCTCTTATAATAAAACCGAAAAACCGATTATCCCTATTGCGACATTATTATTGCAAACACGTACATGAACTCTGTGTTCATACGTACATGTAACTATTTTAAATACGTGGATTGACGTATTTTAGTGATGCATAAGTATAGGTTTGAAATATTGTTATTCCATATAATATTTGTGAAGTAAAGTTTTATTATATCTACGTGTATGTCAGCTGTTTCGATAACATGTATAAATATCAGCAGCCTTTACTGAATAATATTTGTTAACGGTATGATGCCGACGAAATAATACTATACAAACCGAAGTCTTTACGTTTCAGATGCGCTGTACGATATGCATAGTTTGCATAGGATAACATAAGATCAGTATGATTTATGCTACATTCGTGGTTATTTAATACAAACGGTATGTTATCACATGTTATGCCAAAGACACAATGTGTTTTCGATTTAAGGAATTTTGTATATACAGAAGTTGGTTTAATCTGAAGTATGCCATTAAATACTTAGGAAAACGTATATTACGACATATATCGGCATTCGAGCACGGGTCATTTGAACCAAAAGTTAAACACTTGAAGCTCTTCGTGTCAGCATTTTTGCCATGCACAAATCGGCTTTTTTATCATTAAAAGCTGCTTTCCGTTTTGTCAGCAAATTTAACAATACACGCATTTCAACTTTACCATCGTTTATAAAGGCTTTACAATGTTCTTAGATATACCTGATGACTAGTCATACAGACAACGGTGTTATCTCTGTGTATGTTGTGTTTTTTCGCTCTTCACTCATGTTCGCTGTCGTTTAATTTGCGGACTCTGTGATGGAAAACAAGAAAATATGTTATCGTGTCCCTTTGCCTTTGTATATCCTCTGATAAGCTGACGACTTTGTTGCACATAACTTTCCAAAAGTATACATATAAATAACTAAATTACAAGCAAAATGAAGAATATAGCATTTTGCTGCTTTGTTATGTTGCTCATAACATGATTATCGTCTTTATTTGTTTTAATATAAAATTGCTTACTTGGAGCGGTACGCGGTTTAAACGTGTTGGTATGATTTAATTAATTAGATATTGTAATTTCTAGTCATGTATTATATTCAATCTAAATCAATATTGTTAACTCGTGTCGCTTATTTGGTTGAATGTGTATAAGAACATCAGTAAGACTATAATGTGAAACAAATCCATAAGAATCGTGCCTATTCGTCACCGGTATAGCGTTTTCCCAGAATGGCGATTAAGGTCGAACGAGGGGCAAGTGGTCATCAAAGGAAATGTTCACTCGTTTTTCAAACCAGATTTTACTTTACAGCTCTCGAAATTCTAATTTGAAACATATACATGCAATACATATTCTTGAGTGTCACGTGCATTTAGTGCAAATTATGTGCACTTGAACACTGTTTCACGTTCCTGTTATATAGTCTAGCCTTATTTTGCTAAACATTCATTACAGCGATATTTATTCAATTGTATAACAGGTAAATATACAATGAAAGTTAACAACATCATACATAGTCATCATTGAAATTCAACCAACTTCGTTTCCCAAAAAACATACCTCCAGACAACGCAATGGTAATTTAAAAACTAAGATTGCAAAAAATTAGCCAATCATGCATTTCTTATGGACATAAAAAACGATATCATATCGTTATCATAAAATCATATATAATGAAACGGTATTTCAAAAGCTGTGGCTGTTTCATGTTTATTATTATTTTTTTTTATTTTGAAAGAAGATACACACTGTGTGCATAGTAATTTATGTTTCTGTCACTAAGTATTTACTTTGTTGAATTATATTATGTGTACGTAGTGGTTGTGACTGTTATTTTACCGTTTTATAGGTAGTGAACTGTGTACAGCATCAGCCGCAACAACACAAGGTAAAAGAAATAGACAGCATAGTATTTCGAGAAAAAAATAAAATGCGTGCGTGCCAGCGTGCGTGAGTATGTCCGTGCATGCGTGCGTGTGTTTATTAAACACTTGTATTATATGCTAATATCGTAGACCTATGATGATATAATTTGAACACAAATTTAGTTTTATCCGATGATATTTACGGATTAAGTTCTTTTCCAACCATCTATGATAAAAGCTGCCTTTTCTTCCAGATGTTTACATGTGTACCGACTCCAAGGTGGTGAATATCACTGAAGTAAAGCTGAGAAGCAGTACAAACGCTTCATCGCCAACATGCAGCTGCACCATACAACACCACAGTGGATTAGACTATGCCGTTACTTTTAATCGAGAGCCCAACTATGAAAACTATTACGATTGTGGGACAACCATAGAATTTTCAAACACAATCTTCAAGTGCCAAAAAGGTGCCGCGTTGTTTAATAGCTCTGAAGCTTCAACGCGGATACAATTCTCTGGAGGAGCAGAAAACGTGTCTTGGTGTATGACGTTTACAGCAGGTATTATTTATGTATACATCATATTTAATATATAATGTTTCTAAAACGGTTAAAATCCATTAAATTTATTGTCATAGTTTTCGTACCAAGATGAAATTCAGGTTAACGTTTATGTGCAACAAAAACAAGTCTCAACATAACGACTACAACATTCAATGTGTGTGTGCACAATATATATGTTTCTGACTATATAATCTTTTCCGATCAAAATACAGTATAATAAGGAATGCACATGTAATATCATTTGGACCTTTAAGATCCAACATGAAATATGAAATTGCATAACATGAACATTTATTGGAATGTAATACTATTTGTGGACTTTTCCTCTTACTTCAGCAACAGCATTTAGTATCGAATGCTTTGAGATAAAAACCACACCTGTGACTTCCATGTCGACAACATTATTCGCGTCTTTGTTGACATCCTCTATAACGTCCGAACAAACAAGCCAATATTCCGTAACAGCATCGGAATCATTCACATCGTCACGATTGGTAACATCGCAATCACCAAATGGAACTTCCACTGTAACCACGCTTCGGCCCGTAACTGATTATACCACAAACAGCCAGATGCCACGTGACATAATGAACACAAGCACAACCTCTGTTAACATTAACGAACATACTACCGTAACTCAAACTGGGAAAGGATTGCAAGATACACACATTGGTAAACACGTTTTGTGAGTGTATTGTGTAAATACTTTTAATTATGATATAACACTTTTTTTCTCTTTTTCAAATGTCATTAAACAAGATTTAATTAACCAATTAAGACATATAAAATTCCTCTGTTATGAATATATTTTTCTGTTTTACAAATTAAATTGATTTATTTTTTATTTTCAGTTATAATTGCAGTTTCTACAACATGTTTCGTACTGTTTGCAATTACTGTATTTGCTGTATGCTGCCACTTCTGCAGGCAAGACATTACATATGTTGTGTTTCTTTTACAAAGGCTACGCGAGTTATTACTCTAAAACACTCATTTTTCCATGTCTGTTTATTGAGGCCTCAACTTGCAACTTGTTAAAACACTTAACGCGACCTCTCGCTGTAGGACCATCACTTTAATAAATTGTTTTTGTAGTTATGCTCTGGCAAAATATTTAATTTGAAATGAGAAATATGCATTAAGAAATTAATGCGACACTGTCACTATGTGACTTCAAGCATTTGTGTATAAATATGCAATACAATAGTACCCCTTCTGTAAACTAACGGCCATTTTCACCCACAAAGACGCTCAAGGGGTCGCGCACAAAATAAAATGGTATTAACGACTGTATGATATTATAGGGAAAAAATACAGTTACTTAATGCACTTGCTTAATTTATAAGTGGGGATTCACGTATACAAACACTGGTCATTTAACACAAAAGTATACTGACATTCGTAGTGTCTTTTTAGTTTAGTACGTCGTACAGTTTGAATGACATAATAATCTCGGCTGTGCGTTAATATGAATAACATGTTTTACAGAAAAGGGAAACGAGCCCATCAGAACGAAAACAATGCACTAGACGATACAACGAATCTTCATAGCACACACGACTATAGGAATATTACCAACCAGAAAAGCTGTGACCTCGAGGTTATCAATCAAATGTATATTCCCGCAGATTCCATGGATTTTGATCCAACAAATCCGAATGAAACCAGCACCGACGATAGATATGCAGACGTGTCTGAAATAACCGTCAAACGAAACCCAGAAACCGACAAACATGTGGTGAATAGCATGTCAAACAAATCGGGTCGAGGCATAAATGGTAATTCTCAGATTCATGAAAGTGAAATTTTGAAAACGGATGTGGACCCACAATATTCAGTTGTGCAGAAAAACAGGGACACTGAATCAAAAGCGAAAAAGGTGTCGTTTAGTGAAAACAATCAGGATTTGCCTGCAATACCTGTTGAAAGTAACGGAACAGACAATATCTACGCACAGGTTTACAAAAAGTCTGAAATACGGATGTAAACTGTTTTTAATTGTGCTATCATCATTATTATATTATGAGTAGTATTTATAATATTGAACGCATAATAAATTTTAACATGTTATTTTAAATTTTAAGATTGGCGTAGTGGATATGGTGTCCGCCTAGCGACCGGGAGGTCTTGGGTACGATCCCAAAAGTGAGGGCGTTCTTTAGATCGCACCCCAAAAGACACGAAGTACTGGTTATATCCAAGAAACGGACCCGATAGCGTTTCAGTACGCCTTAGGTTTTTGATGTAATCGAGCTAAAATAAATTGGTTTAAATTATTAAAAATTAACTTAGGTGGGCAATGATGACGGATGATAAAGCCACACATGTGAAAGTCATCAGTAGTCTTAAAACAATAATTAGCATCATATAATACAATTTATTTTTGAAAACTAGCACATACATATGCGGATAATTATTAAAAAGGAAATGTGTTATCTGATAATGACGTCATTGGATTTCACAGTGCGTATATATTAAAAACAAAAAACGACAAGTGCCAATTGAAATAAAAACAACAAATACTTGTCAATGTTAGTACCACACGAGAAAACACCCTTGGCTATAACGATGAGTGTGAACTCAAACCGTAAGTGTTTAACAATCATGTCATGAACTTATACAAATGTAATCTTTAACCTGTAGTGCCCAGTCCGTTTTCGCTTATTGCGCTTTAAATTTTCATTATCGTTATGTTTTATTCTTATTAAATAAGTTCATAAATAAATCCGTTAGTTTGTCATATAAAGTGTAACGCAAGTTTGTATGAAGTGAAACTTTTCCTTCTTATTCGCATGTGTGTTTGTTCTATTTAGGATATATACTATAATCGTGTACGTATATTATCTGTATGCCTTTTTGCTTCTTATGCTTACCTGTTCTGCAATAAAATATATTCGCATCGAATTGTTGCTAACAAACTTTTAATAATAAGGATTTATGAACAAATTCATGTTACAAAGCTTCCCCATGCTATCAACAATTGTAAATGTAACGATGGCAACCATAAAAAGAAACATTTCTCTATCTTCACACAAATGTTCTTCAATTGCACATGGATTGTAGCTACACACGTGTTGGTGTTCATGTTCATAACCAAAACGCGCATACATGCATATACTAATATCAATCGACTATTTTCATGGCACACTTATGTTCAACATTGTAAATGCTTTTAGCCAACGGCCACCTTTTTTTTAACGGATTATGCTTTTACGTTTATACGATTTTACTAAATATGATTTAAATGAGTAGAATTCCAACGCTGGCAAACTGTGAACTGTCTATTTATAACTGCTATAAACCTCAACATATAAAACCGGTTTTGGTTTTTGATTTTTAGATCATCAAAGTCAATCATCTAAATTATCAAATGGTATATGTAAATGTCATTTAAAGTGCAAAACTCTGCTACATAACATATATTCAACTTAGACGGTTGCTTATTAAACGCGTTTATCAATTGATTTCATGATATACATAATTTCTACTAATATCTATAATGTATAGTAAAACGGATACAAATATTAAGCACACACTGAATAAATTTAACAAAATGATTCAATAATAGTTTGGATAATAATTGTAATACGCATGTGAATTGTATGGGCATTTGTTAACCATATATTATCAGTGTATAATACATATCTAACAGACAATCCCAAACTTTTATTCAGTTATAATCATTGTTATAAATAAGTAAGATGTGTGTTTGTAAGTGTGTGGAATCAATAAACACACTACATAAATAAAAAACACGTACGTTAGAATCCGCCGTCTCCTGCGCAAGGGAAACTACGCCGAGCGTGTTGGAGCTGGTGCACCCGTGTACTTGGCTGCGGTTCTAGAGTACATGGCTGCTGAAGTTCTCGAGATCACGGGCAACGATGCCCGTGACAACAAGAAGTCCAGAATCATCCCTTGGCACCTGCAGCTCGCCATCCGCAACGACGCGGAGTTGAACACAATTCTGTCTGGAGTTACCCCATCGCTCAGGGTTGTGTTCTGCCAAACATCCAGGCTGTTCGTTTGCCCCAAAAGACTATATGTATCCAGAATTACTACAAGGTCGGGGACAACGTCACTGCCGTCAACGCCCATTTGAAACTGGCCTCTAGGCTGGCGTCAAGAATGGAGCCGCTAATCAGTCAAAGGGAACCGGTGCCTCTGGCTATTTCAAGCTCGGAGAAGTCAAGAAGGCCGCGAAGAAGGCTGCCAAGCCTAAGACTGCCAAGCCCAAGAAGGCCAAGGCCCCTACAAAGGCAAAGACACCCAAGAAGGACGGCGCCAAGAAGCATCCAGCAAATAAAACCGCTGCCAAGAAGGCCCAAGCCAAGACAAAGAAGTCAAGACACCAACGAAGGCTGTCGCTAAGCCAAAGAAGGCTGCTGCCAAGCCCAAGAAGGCTGCTTCTAACTCACAAAAGAAGCCAAAGGCACCCAAGAAGACAAGGACACCAAAGAAGCAGTAAAAGTCTTCCCAAGTGTCTCACAAATTTCATATAATAGGTCGTTTTCAGATTCATTCATCTCATTTTGAAAAAAATGTCTTTGTCTGTTGTCGATTTACCATATGTTGACCATACAAAATTACTAGCGAAAATTCATAATATGTCTTCATGTTTTACTATCTACTATAAACGCATACTGTATAGGCATTCCAACAGTCATACTTGGCACTGTCTAGCGGTTATCACAAAGTTAGGACTGCAGATTTTAAGTTTCATGTTACACTCATATTATCAAGCAACTATTTTAAACACAATGTCCTAACAATGTAGACAAACACAGTACAATTTAAATCAGGTTTGGCTATATTACTGAGTACGGCATGGTCTATGGTATAATTATGCATGTCTGTCCTCCATAAAAATGAAATTGGACTTGATTTGTCTCCAATATACCAATAAGTAGTCGGTCTGCGCAAGCCTTTTGATACGGCTTCTTTATATGCAAAATACTCAAAGGTTTAAAGCGCCACGGCCTTATTCATCTATATATTGTTTATATCAACGATATACTTCTTAACCGTACAGTTTGTTTCATGAACATTGCGTTTTTAAATGCTAAATTATCCCTTAACAACTCGAGCCTCACACAGATATATACAACAGTTACTCGCGCCAGCCAAGCGTGCGATACTATGAGCGATTCGATTGGCTGGCGCTGTTTTTCACGTAATTATTACGTAAGTTTCACTGCAGTGTAGTACCTCTCTTTGGTGTCAAAAACACCAATAGATTGTTTTGTTTGTTTATGTTCCGTAATTTGGTATCAGTAATGTTTTGTCATACGTATATGTTTGTGTCTTATATTAATATTTTCTCACACAAGAGGAGTTCATAAGTCATTAAGGAAAGCACACTTTTTATAAATTTCATCGTTCATATGTGTGGCCGTCTGACTTGAATCTATTACAATGCCACACGGTCATATTCATGTTCAGTGGTGCACTCACTGTACTTAAGAAAATCCCGATTGTTAACTATGTCAGTTGCGAACAGACCTATAGTCAAATAAGTAGCCTATGGTGATAACCAATGCGCTACTCATAACACTGACCGAACTATTATCGGTAGTTTGTGCGATATTGTCACAAGTAGATACTGTGTTTGCAGTCACATAGTAAACATTAGCAAAAAGAGAATACTGAATGATTTCTGTTTCTTTCGCTTGTTAAGACATTGATTGCTCAAGTGTATTTTAGGGTTAAGTATCACACATTTGAAGAAGTTATTGATAACAGGTTCGAAGGTACAATTTAACCTTACATTTTCTAATGTTAATAAGCAAGCCATATTTGAATTTAAGTGAAATACAAGTATGCAAAAGTGATGCATGTATCGTTTTAAAAAAACAACAATAAATACATAATGTACACATTTATTAAGAAGCACACGTACATACATTCCAAAGAAAACTGTTAAAGTGACGTTTTAGTAAAACGGCTGCGACTATTTCATTCAAACTTTCACAATCGGTCTCATACATACGCTCATACACCCATTGCTTTGCTTGTGTGAGCAGTCCCGTGATTGATGCTATTCATACAAAACATCTCTAAACTCTATACCGAGTGAATATAAACTATTTAAATAACACTCACACTGTGATAAACCGAAAATACAACACGATAAAGATAACAAGAGAAATAAACACGCATATTTAATATATTGGATTAATGGTAGTTTATCCCAAGAGGTTGAACAGCTGCAAGAACTTATCAACAAATCCAATAAAAGCCATTATAAGAGAGCGTTTGGCATGTCGCCATGCATTTACAAAATCGTCATCTTGTGAATAACGATAATATGTGAAACAACATACGACATTTAAGGTAATTGTTAGTAAAAACGAGTAATATTTAATAACGATTCAGGCATTGATACTTTCCCTTCCTGTTTCATAATATGTATACTTTTACAAATTTTACTCTGATGCTAAGCAGTTAAACACGCGAAATAATATTTTGTTTCAAATAATTATATCAACACATCTCAATGATCAAACGGTACATGTAACAACCGAATGAAAAACTATTCTATATACCATAAATTCCACATACTCTTGCTTACTTGTTAACTCAATTTTGTGCTTGTTACACATAATGTCTACACACAGCTATATGTACAAGTATAATGGGTAGACATTGATGCAAAATCCGAATAGATTAAACAAAACGATTCAAAAATATTTTGAATACAAATGTCAATACCAATGTTAATGGTATTGTCACTGTTTGCAACTGAATTATCAATATATAGAATATGTATCACACAATCCACATTTTACTCTTTGATACAAAACTATTCAGATACGTGGTTGTTGGTGTGTGGAATGAGTAAACAAACATTTATAAACTGACTTTATACAATACATAAATCAGTATGTTTTAAACATAACTTTCACGTAGAAGCAAGCAAATTTAAGAGGAATTTGATTAGAAAAAAAAAACGAATTTAACATGGGCATTCGACGAACAAACACTACTAATGATTATTAATTCGAATCGAGGATGTCTATTTCTAAATAAAGTGTCATAACAACATGTAAAAGGTTCATCATATTCTACAATATATGCATTAACATGTGTATCGCTAAACTGAATGTATATAACAAGACATAAGGCAACTTATCGTACACAAACACACAATTACATATTAGACAATCCAAACAGTCATACATGTTTTGCTTTGTTTTGTTTATATAACATAGCATGTCATTTCAAATGCTACTAACAGTTTTTTTTCATGATAAAGTACATGTTATATATCAACATATACCGTTCAAATATAAATACATAATGCAATACACGACAACGCACGACAGGAAAATAATATAGATTGTGTATAATGTTCTTTAGAGACAACAGTATTATAAAGCAATATATATATAATTGTGAATTGAAAAGATATATTAAGAGAATGTCATATATAAACAAGAGATGTGTTTGTCAGAAACGCAATGCCCCCTAATGCGCCGCTTTCAAATTAATTTTTTTTTTACCTTTGACCTTGAAGGATGACCTTGACCTTTCACCACGCAAAATGTGCAGGTCCATGAGATACACATGAATGACAAATATGAAGTTGCTATCTTCAATATTGCAAAAGTTATGAAAAAACTTTAATATTGGTTAAAGTTTTGGACAGACAGACAGAATGCCAGACAGACAGACAGACAGACAGACAGACAGACAGACAGACAGACAGACAGACAGACACAGGCCAAAAACAATATACCCCCTTTTTTTAAAAGCGGGGAATAAAAACAACATTTAAACAAAAGGACTGTATTTCGGTAAAGCAATAACAGAACATCATACAATGAAAAACATGATTATATGTATTTTCCAATACAATGATGAACAGCAGAACAAGCATTTACAAAAATGATATAAATCGCATACAAATAAAGTCATAAGCATTAAATTCTAAACGATCCACGTGAGATACATATACAATATACAACAAACGAATTTAAAAAGAGCGTTTTCCTTTCAAATATACTTTTATAATGTAATCGTTACTTGAACTTAATAAATTGTACACATATATGATTATTTACCAACACTGCAGCATTTCATTTGCAACATTTTATATAAAACGCATCTCTTCTCAGTCTAGGAAATATTTGTTAGAAAACGTCATCAAGAAATCAAAATGTCGACAATAATATTTAGTTATACTATCCATCAGGCCACCGCAAAACAAATGTGTGTACACACGCATTTTTCTACACACGTGTTCTTAATAAAATTGTAAATGTTTACGACGAGTTTCAAATAATGTCCAAATAGCGTGTTTAATACGCATGTTGCATCCACACACATATTTACTAACGTCTCTTGCTTCCCAGTTTCTTTGTTAATGTCTTGTAAGCCTGCACCCATGCCTTTGCTCCATGTTTGTACGGTATTTTGTTTGGGAAGTCCTTCAATGTTGCTACATCTATCACCAAAGCAGGCTCACTCTCGGCAACATACTCCTGTAGGCCCTCAAGGAAACTGTAAATATAAAATGTAAGACATAATTTAAATCAACAATCAGATTTGTGTTTCAATTGAGACCTTCCCTTCTTAATGTCATGCACCGATTTCGGACAAAGAAAGCTAGCTTACAAATATAAACGAACCATGTGGCTTGTCAGTTGATATTACGAACATTACAAAATACTGCATTTATACTATCTCAAGAAAACGTTTTAAAATAAATTAATTTGCACGCAAAACACTGTATACCCCCATAAGGTATAGTTAGTAGCCGAATCGTCTTTGGAATATTAAGCTTTACATACAAATATGAACGATAATCTACCTGAATGTGCTGGTGTCTACGGTATCCTCGTCGTCAGAGTTTTGGCGGATTGCCACATTGAACAGCAGGAACTCGTGCATAATTTCCAGAATGACTGCAAGCTTGTCAACGCTCAGAGTTTTCATGTATTCCTTAAACTTTGCTTTAACATCGTCCTCAAGATCTTCAAACATGTTATCTTGAAGAGTTTCGAACACCTCCTGAAAAATGAACACACTGAATACACTGAATGAATGTAAAAGTGTGAATTAATATTATTCATTGGACTCTAATTTTCGTGGATTGTCCGATCACCCCCGAAATCATATGTTCAACGATGGTTTAAAAAAGAAATCTTTTATAAGGCAGAATAAAAACAATCTACGAGTTAAACATCTAACGAGAATAAACGAGTGTACGAATCCACGAAATTTAATTTAAAAAATAAATAAATGGATGTTCAGGCGAAACAAAATACAAGAAACATAGGAATTCACACAAATCAGATTTAACATAAGTATGCATAATATAAAACATCATGGGAACAAAAATCCTGTTTGTATTTGTTGAGGATCGTGATTTCATATTCACACGAGGGCAAAACATCTCAAGGCTTGTACGTGAAGCAAACATCTCTTTATATATACATACATAGGAACGGGAGCACTAACCTCTGTACTCTGCCGATGATCTATCAACAGCTTGGATCTTTGAAGTGACAAAAGCAACCACAGTGCTCTAGCATGCTGCAACTCACAGGACTGACGTGCCTTGGTAAGAAGAGAATCACAGAGTTAATATATTACCTTAAACAAAAAGGCGATTAACTGGACGATTTAGCAAAGTTGACACATGCGGAATACGAACACTAAATTATTGACGTTCCTGCAATTAGTTATTAAACCACACAGAGCGCTGATATGCTGTGTGAAAAAAACCTGATTGTGTAGTACTACAGTAGCGATCAGTGAGTAGCAATGGTGAAAATCATTTGAATGTCTCTGAAAATGGAAATGTTCAAGCATTTCAGAACAATGCATGTTCAAAATGCTTTGTATACCTATATAATGTAATTACCTTTTGACTTAACATGGCATTTTCTATTTGAAGAGTCGCAACCATAAAGATGTTGAG
Source organism: Dreissena rostriformis (assembly GCA_007657795.1). Classification (NCBI taxonomy): domain Eukaryota; kingdom Metazoa; phylum Mollusca; class Bivalvia; order Myida; family Dreissenidae; genus Dreissena; species Dreissena rostriformis. The sequence continues at coordinate 264,172 of VMBQ01000296.1, forward strand.
CTGCGACTGGCAAAGTCCTCCAGTTGTTTTCAGAAAGCTTATAGCAATATCCAGATTATCTAGGGACCTGCAGACATCTGGAAGTTTTCGTAATTCCTCGCATATCTGCGTGCGGACCGCCCCATTCAAATGTACCTAGATTGCAATTATGTTACGCATGTAAATCAGTTATGCACTCACACACATTGGTGATTCATCCATATGTAGTGTTATTAGTGATGTTATACATTCATTCTTCACACTATCATCACCGACAGTTTTGCGTTAAAGTACGGAATTCATATTGTTTGAATATATTGCAAATGATTAAAGAACCACGGTTAATGTACAAAGTTACGGAGCAATCAAAAAACAAGTTATACGAACTACTACTCATAGATGTGTTTACGACAATTATTCATCCAAAACACATATCTGATCGGATTCAACACAGATAACGTAAAACCACCAGTAATGTTAAAAGGACTTGATTCCATACAAAAACTCTTTATATATTTTAACTTCTTTTAACAATTAGAAATAAGTGATGTTTTTGTCAGAAACACAATGCCCCCTTATGCGCCGCTTTTATTTTTTTGACCTTGAAGGATGACCTTGACTTTTCACCACTCAAAATATGCAGCTCCATGAGATACACATGCATGCCAAATATGAAGTTGCTATCTTCAATATTGCAAAAGTTATGACAAATCTTCAAGATTTCTTAAGGTTTTGGACAGACAGACATAATGACAGACAGACAGGCCAAAAACAATATACCCCCTTTTTTTAAATGGGGCATAAAAAAGGTCTTAATCCCACACATTTGGTTGCAGCTATTATTATTCCCTATACGATCATCTTCAAATTCCGGTCATTCACCTGTGAATATTAAGCAACAGCCACCAAGCAATTACAGATGAGTTTGGTACACAAAATGGTGGGCACTATACATTTCAAAGAGGAAACAAAATGAAAGGGCCATTATTCTGTCGAATTGGTTGCAGCAGAAATTATTTTCTTAAAAATCACTGGCCCATTTACGTCAGTAAGTGTGCGCGACATACACCACGCAATTAACGAGTATGGCAGTACGAAATCTGTGAAACCTTCGCATCGATACATATACGGACGGACATGTGCAATTTGTAATGTATCACACTTCGGGGGGGGGGCGTACACACATGTCAACTAAATATTGTATTCACCTGTGGTATTCTCTCAGCAAGTCTCATAAAAACAGTGCGGTTCGTAACCTCCGTCCGGTAGATCATCAGGTCAATCTGTAACAGACGTAACAACTATAAGCTGCATTCATTGATGAATGGTCATTAACACTTACTAAAATCTAAAAGAAAAACAGTAAGTACAAAAAAATATTTACAGTCACAATTTGCGATGGCATTTTGCAAACATATAATGTTAATCCTTGTGGTTATGTCCAAAACAGACGCATTCAGGTTTAGCGAACTAAACAATTACCTCCAGAAAAGCAGTTATTTCTATCCTTGACTTTGAGTAGAGAAGCCTGTCCATCAACTGTCTTTCTAGACCAACAAAGTCATATTCTATTTTGCTGCCTACGCCCATCTCGAATGAATAATGGCAGTTGACCAAGACCAAGGGCATCAGGTCATGTTCGTGATCATAACAAATCAGATGCGCTGAGGTCACAGTCGCAGGTTTTATGGTTTGATGTTGTACGTCCTTTCTGTTTTGTTAAAAGTATATTTTAATTGAACACACATTTCATATACCATTTGTAATTACATAAAATTAAAAGAACAATATACGGGAGTTCTTAAGTTCGAAATGACTTAAGATACTTTAAAGATAGAAAACTTAATAAAACAAATTTAAACCTAGTATACACATACATACGCCCTCAATAATGATGGTCACCATGGTCACAGTGTGTTATTTAAAGTTCGATGATTGATATAAAACATGCATGCTACAAAACGTTCAAAATCACGATATAAATAACTTTTGAAGTTAACAATCGATATAATACATGATTGCATCATATTCATTGTTAAATAAAAATAAGGGCAACTACAGAAGTCTACAACAACAATGTAGGGTAATTTAAGCAACCTTTTAGAAGCAATGACGTAGCTATCCAAAAAGTCGTTTTGTTTTCGGAAGAGAAAATCAAGCATGACATAAGAACACAGTCCAGGACCACTGGTTGACGGAAGAAACACGGCTAGTGGTGTGTCATTATTTATGCTTTGGTTGCAAAACTCTTTTGGAACGAACATTCTCCCAAACTCCGTGGGACATCCTGAAAAATAAAAATACAATACGCAACTTATGTCTCGACCAACATTGAATTGCAGTGTACACCTCACGTTATTATTTTATTCAATCCAGAATAAACGATGCATTTAACATATATATAATCTTTTTTCCATCCAATGCCTAGACAAGACCTATTAAATGTGCATCCCGTGAGGGACGGTTTAGTCAAGGGCCTTGTCTGATTGCGATGCCTAAATAGAATACCTGTATATGGCAAATGAGGTACAATTTCCCTTAAGCTTTCTAACACGTTAGGTAAATGTTCTTCTGCATTTCTGTTATAAAGAAAATGTCATACCATACTGCTCCAGTGTCTTCCTAGTGATTTCCCAGGCGCAAGCAAACTCTTGTATCCATTTACCGATATCGTGTCCAGAAAAGTTTTCTACAAATACAAATTAAAATTACATATTTAACCTACATGTTGACAGTAGACAAGTGTATGTAGACTATGTGAATTTTAAATTGAAGCGCAATAATGTAAATTCCATACCTTTCTTGATGTCCTTCACCTTGAGAAAATTTGCTTCAGATTTATCGAGTTTCTTCTGATATTTTTGTAGAAGCAATCGCTGAAGACGAAGGATGCCTGGCACATACCGTAACGCCTGCAGTAGGTAGTCCTGGCAAACACATGCAAATTTGTTTAATGTGCATGTATATATGAGGTGAAATCTTTTTGTATGTCACTTATTAAGAGGCGATGCCAATAACAAATTAATATATTTCATCTACCACTAGCGAAACAAATTATAGAGTTGTTTAGAATACAACAAATAATACAGTTGTTACAATATTTTTAATTGGAAATTATGGTCTTAGCTAAGGAAAATGAATTGAAGATTCAAATATTGAAAACCGGCATTAAAGCAATCATTAACGAGTTATTATGGTAATGCATGTTCTAGTATCTGGCACATCTTATTCAAAACTATATTTACACATTGTAACGCAAGATATACGATATGGTTAACATTATGAGTGCATTTTCTACTCTTTTAGTTTACCTCTTTCATAAACCGCTTAAGTACAAGCAGTGAATGTTTACTAGTGCCCGTGTGACTCTTCGATTCTAAATCCTGACACATGTGTTCTATTGTTCTCGGTGTGCGGAATCTCCACATGCGTGGATTATTCACAAGATCGTTTGCACCCATATCTTGGTAGTTCTCTGTTTCATATAGAAGGCACATCAGATGATCAGACCCTATACAAAACAACGATACAAGAAAACACACGCTAATTGTATGGACAATAATGCTGACATATTTTACCGAGATTTTATTATTCAAATGACATGCATGTATTTATTGTAATTGATAAAGAATATTTGCTATTCAGTTTCAGTATTATACGATTTTATCTTACCTAACCGCTTGTCTGTAGCAAGGCGATTATTCAATTTTGTTAAAAACCTATCAATATTCTGAAACACACAACGACCATGAGATTGGAAATACGTGAGCATAGTAAAATAAATTATTTAGGTTTATGCTGTTTTAAAGACGAAATCTCAAGCACGGATCACGGTAACGCAAGTGGGGTAATGAAATTATATGTTAAGACAGCGAGAATTTTTAGAACGGTCAGAGTTAAAATCAATTCAATTTATTCGATTTATTCAGTTTATTTCAATGTATTTATCTTACATCTATGTGAATTATCTGTCACCGCTTTTAAACTAATTTACCCCCAACAGTTCGTTCAGAATAGAAGATGAAAATTCATTCTCCCATGCTTTTCGGTCTGCTTTGGTTTTTAGTTCTGCAACTGACTGTGGAACTCGTGACTCTACAAGTGTATTCCAAGCAATAATACAGATTTCAAAGTGAGAATATATTTGCTGTGAGGTACCTGCTGTTCATGTACAACAAAATGTAACTTTGTGTACAGAAATTATGTTCATCAATAAAGATAACATGTTTGCACTTTATCATTTGTTTAATATCGTTAGTAATTGATGAGAATATTAAAACTCCGTCAAACCGGAAACACAACTCGGCCAAACCAGCTGTCTTCGGACTAATAATAAGGTCAATACGAATTCAAGTAATTAGTAACATTATACTACAATCAGAAAATATACAAACCTTTTTTTTGCAACATGGTATTGATAGCAATGTGCATCAATAGGATGACATCGTCTGCACTGCGACCAAGAGCTCGCTGCAGATCGTTGATGTTACTGCGGATATGATCCAACAGAAACCCGGGTACTTGGTCCGCTTCAAGGTCAGGTTTAACAATGGCCTGCACCTTTGAATATTCGACATATATTCATTAAACACACAACTCAATGTATTTGCACTCATAATAAGCTCACTAAATAGGCCGAATAGCTTAAACTATAATTATTTAATTATGAATAACTATAATAATTATTCAATTATATAATTCACAATTAAAGTATTTTTAATTAAACATATCTTAATTTATTACAATATTTACATATACACCAGAAAATTATATGAATTTAAACAAAGAAAATACTCACAATTATACAAATACTCAAACATATGGTTTGAAATCTAATTAAACTGTTCTAATAACTCAACACTATAAATTGAAAATATTTGACCGCAAATATATTTCACACACATATTTGCTAAATATAATACACTCATATATGTCATAGCATTATATTTAGTACATTGTAATATTCAAAACAGTTTCAGGGAATATTGGTTCAATCAATTGTCTTAGTTGAACAATTTTTCCATACCTGCTGAACTGGGCCGAAGTACATGGCCATGTGAAAAATAAGTCTTGCAACGGTGCAGTATGTAGGGTTTAATGCCCTTTCTGGTTTAATTACGGCGCCTGTTACTGCTCCACCCAGTTTATGGCCTGTCTGAGTTGTATCAACTCTGGAAACAATTCCCCAAAATGTTTAAGATAAACAAACATTTAACCAAACTTTACAAACATAAATGCAAAGAGTTCTTGGAATATGCCAAGAGGTGTGAGTTTCTTTCAGGCAAACTCAATCGAAACTAAAAAAGTATGCGAGCAAATGAAGTTATCAAGCAACGCCGACAGCAGGTGTGAGTAGATCGATGTTTCGAAAACAAAGAAACCACCGTGTGTAATATAGGAAATAACGTATATAACTGTATAAATAGTACGTACTGGGCATAAACAGCATTCCCTGGTAACGCTATGTGACTGGCCCCACCAATTGGCTGGCCACATTCGGAACATACGCCCACAGTAGCTGGCTGACCACACTGGCAAAACATAATATAAGTTGTTTTTCATAATCATTGTGTTTATGACAAACCGTTATCTTAATGATCAATTTGCTGTCGATTGATATAAATGTAATAAAGAAGTAAACAGTATGCTTAATATTTCAATCAAATAAAACTTTTGACATGTAAAGTGTTATACTTACATTCCCTATATAGTACGGGTGGCCATTAGGACAACCTGAAATGCGTTTACTTAATTTTCATCAGATTATACAATTATCTAAACGCCAAGTCCTTACTTTCTTCAAGTAAATTACGTGAATGAAAAATTATAGAATATATGAAGGAATAAGTGTGTAATATTGGTAATTAGTTAACAAATTAGAGCAGATTATGTAAACAAAATACACTTCTATACAGTGTTCATGTGAAAATTGTACGCAAATAGTAGCACATTGATTTTATGTAATAATATTACGTATATTACTGATACAATTATGAATATGCTCATTTCTCGATGAATAAATGAATAAGCTATTACAACAAATAAAAAAAAATAACATTGATATAATGAAATCATCGTATACGTTTTGCTTCATAATACTTTATACTATCTCTTGAAATGTTATGCATTGGTGTTACGTGTCCATTTTTGTAATTGATATTCACAATCCTTGTATGTGTCTTTCAATGATACAGTCATTGAACTTTTCACACAAAATGATATGATACGTACGGTAGAAAACGGGGTTATCGCCTGCTCGAGTTGCAATAACTGCTGCTTGAACTTCATCAAAGTCATCTTGCGGCATAGTTGGAAGGAACATTTTCTGAAATATTGTCATCGGCATTCAACGTTTTGTAAATGTGAGAAGGTACATTTAATATTCTTACAGTATAATTCGTATATTGCAAAGCATGTTACTTTCTTACTATAATATATACGATTTTTATAAAGTGTATATGGTGTGTTATTTAATGTGTGTGACACATTTTAAAAATACAAAACAAATCGAGACAAAGCTTCGGTCGAAAATGACAAAGTTATAGATACAGCAATAACCGTACCATGATACAAGGTAGCCCCTTCATGATCGCCATCAGCGGAGAAAGAAGCGTTGAATGTTCGTTTATAGAAGTCATGGCTATTTTGAAATGAGTCAACAGGCACTGAATTCCTTGAAGCATCAGATCAGTTGAAGGTTTAATCGTCAGGAAATCGGGTTTCAGTTCATTTTTAAACACCTTCATTAGTTGTTCCTGTTGTGTAAAACGTGACACACTTACAAGACACATGCATGTATTGTGTTGGTCTTTCAAATAAAATCGCATCATACTGTAAATGTCGAATACCTTATTGGCATTTAGACATTAAATACGTACCACCCAAAGAGGCAACATATGTTGATGCGTATGTCGTCCTCCGTTTCTTTCATCACCACATTCTCCAAGAACATTTTCAATACTACCACCCGGCTCCACATCGAACTACACAGAAAGAATTGACAAAACCCAGCAACATACAAAGACACTGAACTGAACTTAGTTTTTGCTAAATGATACGTTGTCCAACAACTGAAATAAGAAATGCAATTTGAATATATTAAAACTTTAAAGTCACTTACTTTGCCCTCTTTATTGAGCCCATACTGTGGTATCCGTAACTAATTGGATCCTCTCCATGTAGATGCAAAACCGTTTCCACAACTGGTCGGTATTGATAAACTTTGTTCAGCCATTGACCTTGTCCATTTCNTAGAACCGGTGTAACAGGCCATATTTCCCCCCTGGCAACGTCCCCGGGAAAAATTGGCTCAGGCCAATTCCCCCCCCCAGTCCAATTCTCCCCCCCCTGATTTGTCATTAAATATATATCCCTAATTCTTAATGACTAAATAATGCGAGACAGACTCATGTCAACTTAAAAATATTTAAGTAAATAAAAGCCACCGGCCCAATAATACACAATATACACAAACAATATACAATCACAAAGTTGCTTTGTAACTACTTGTTACTAACTTGTTACTTACCTTGTAACTAAATATATATACATATGAACACACAATTATGAATTGATGTTGTTTAACAGAAGTTGTGACTTTATTGTAATCTTATCATTAGTTGATCCCATTAATGATTTGCGCACAATTATAGAATTTCAGAGTGATTTTGGAACATATCGTTATATTCGGTATATTTCCGGACATCATCAAAAGAGTATACTTCGAAATCGTTTTAATGTATATAACGCACATTCGATTTACGAAAACAACAAATATATTTTAATTTTTAACGTTACAGAAAACCTTTTGCGTTCTGGTTTCTTAATTACTTTTCAAACTGGCGATCCCCATGCTGTTATTCAAAACACGGGCATATATTGTGTCAATACAAATATCTTACCACTAAAAGGCTCTTTAAAGTGTTTTCTCTTCAACATGAGCTTGTTTGCATGCTTGAGATTATTTTTTTATTAAGTTACCAATGAGGTGTCTGCGTTGCAGTATATATTAAAGTTTTTCTTTAATGAAAGACTGGATATGTTCATTACAATAGCTACTTATACACACTGCCACATTGTAGATTTGCGTATTCTGTTAGTAATACGTATAACTATTTAACTATAAACTTTGGTGCCTATGCAAGGTTTTACCTGAAAGCCAGTGAAACAACCCCCTGCTTTTCTAGGAAGCTGCACAATCAATACAATATGGGTGGGTTTTACTAAATCCTCCCTCACTTTTTCGAACTCGTCCATAACACAGTACCTCGCGCTTGCTATCAAGTTAGAGTTTACGTCCCCGGAATCACATTGTATAACCAGGAGGCTAGTCTGATTCAGGTTTGCTTCAAAATGTTGCCTGTAAGTGAGTCGAGTATTCAAAACCAACTAATCATAATTAACTCATACATAAGCTGAAAAAACAAACAGTAATAATTTTGAATGGGAAAAAAAGAACATTTAATGTAAAAAGGTTATATATCAATTTTAATGCACTTACTGCACGCGATTACTGAATTGTTGTTCTGTGTCAAAAGACGATAACGAGAGTATTTCAACATGTTGCACCACTTCTACAGCATTGGCGAGTTCTTTCTCGTGGTTTGAGGCCAACAGATTTGAATGGCATGTGATCTGAATAGAAGGATAAGTTACAAAGTTATTTGTCATCATCATCAGATGTATGGGATTAATAACACAACTATGTACTGCACTCATAAACGGTACTTTCAACGGAAATCGTCAATTTAAGTTTAACATATAACATACTCTTCCTCAATTAAGTTCTCTATAAAACATCCACTATGTATGAAAACGGTATATTACATACAATGTTGTGTGTTGAAACTTGTTATGACTATAAATATACCTGAGCAAATAGCTGATCACATTTGTTGCCTAAAAGCATGTGTTTCAGATAGTCAATTGCGCTACCATGAGCTTGTCCCTTGTGGTAGTGTCTATTCATTTTTGCCCGCTCTGACCTGTCCAACTGGTTTTCCCGAATAGTGGCTTCAGGTGTGGCACACCAAAGCAGCGTCATCTTTGCTTCTTCAAGAATCTACAGCAATATTTTCATTTGTAGCATAGACACAAATTATCAGTTGAATATGGATGGGAGCATTTGAATTATAAACGGTGGTAAAATATGGTTGGAGTCTAATCCGAAAAACAAAACTTAAATGCTACATTCAGGTTTTTGACTTAATATCTTATTATAAGATATCGTGGCGGAAACCAATTTGTTTTTTTTCTGTAATAGTAAAGATACTTAAAGAAACCAAAACACTTGATTTTATGTGAAAATAACATATTCAATTATATCTTTTATGGATATTATATTAAATTGTACACGTACCTCTTAATCAGAGTATTGTACATCTCGGTTTTTGGCAAGTGTTTCACACACGTGCAAGATAATTGCAGAACACGTGTCTTCGTGGTATCCGATAAAGATATCTCCAACTTCCATTCGACGACTTTGTTTGTGACTGGATAAGACAACATTTGTGTACTATAGTACCCCAGCTTTAATAATGTTTTAATTTAATTAAATTTAATATTTAATGTTTGCTGTTCTGATTTATAAACTGCCCTGTAATGTCAAGGTTCTTAGTCACTTGCCTTAAATGAAACAATATGTAAACACAAAATGTTGCTCTTGATAGCGCCTCTGACGTCTCATTTGAGCTTACATAATATACATAGCTTTATTCATTGAGATAGCAGCATATTAAGCTGTGCATCTATTTATAATAACTGCTGCAATTATAAACATAATTCATACTGCACAGATTGTGATGCAAAGCCTTAAGCCCAGTTCTGCAGGCATCTTGCCAAAAGCATCTGTCGCTCATCCAGAATGGTATTGACTGACAGGAAATGCTTCTCCAGTCGATTTGTAAGAGGAATCGGAAACTTTTTGTACACCGTCTGCTTCTCAGCAACGACAATTAATCTAAGAAAACAGATTTAGTCATGAACAACTATTTAAAATACAGTTGACCTTATACAATTGCCAAAACATTTGCAAAAATGAAACAAAAGCAATATAATGCCAAAACAAAATCTATATTTCATACTACATTTACCTGAAATTCTTATGAACTGGACATTTCACTCTGTGGGTTCCTAGGCCAAGGTCCACATATCTCTCCCCTCCGAAGTACACATAGTACTGGTTCAATGCGTCGTACAGACTTTCATACAGATTCTCCAAGTTCAGTAACACGACCGTATTTCCAGTCTCCATGCAGACCTTGATCTTGTTTATGTTTCGACAAACCTACATAGAAACAATATTTATCTTTGATTAAAAAGAAGTTATGTCCAATTTACAGACCTTATGTGCAGATAAGAATTCATTAGCGATAAATCATTTTCATATCCCGATCATGTAATAAGAAGTTATCAAAATATCATACCTGTGTGCATTCCTGGTCACTGCGAAAACTACTACCAAATATGGTGATGGGTCGAATTTCGCTTCTTTTGGAGAGAATCTGCTGCTGTATAATAGCTAGAGCTCCGTAGTGGTCAGTAAGTAATAAAAGGTACCGACTCTCCCTAGAAAACATAAGTGTATGTTTTCGTTTTATTTAAGAAAAATCAATTATATGTCCAATGTACTAAATTTTTCGTGAACAAAAACACAAAACAAGTTCATTATATTAACGATATAACTCTTATGCGTGCTTTTCAAATCAGAGCAATTAACTTTGCATGTGCCACATAATATAAAAACAAACCTGCACGTATGTGCTGTTCAGTATAATTTCCAATGGCTATTACAATTAATAGAGATTATAGTTCATTCTTTAAGAACAACTTTAACTATATGAATAGGTATAACGTTTATTTTCATTGTTCTTATATTTGCAGATTTCTACTTAAAGCATATACATATTAATTCTCGGCTGAACACAGTAAATACAATTGTTGTTCTTACGGTATTTTCATTCAAGTAAAATACTAAATAAACACGATAAGAAAAAGATTAGTCTATACGAAATCAGCTCAATATTAATATATTTAACACATATACCCTTCTGTTTTCAAGGAATCGAAGAGACAATCTTCGATCAGCCCTTTTGCGCTACAGTCAGGACCTTCCTGGTTGGGCTGCGAAAAATGAAATTGATATCATCTGATAAATATTGTCGAAACTTTAATGTCTAGGCATGAATGAGTATATAAGTACAATAGTTTAGTTTGGAATACATGTCCGAGCTTTAAATTTCACTGTGCATTTCAAAAATAAAGCTTATATGTCGACTAACTTACATCAGGATAACAATGCATGACATGTCCAAGTTGTTGTTTAAAGCATCCCTCAGGATCAACTAGATCCAGCCCTCCGAAGTTCCTCTTGATTGCATGAAGCATTTCCAACCATGTCGGCTTCTGTTTGTTCTTGGCCACGAAGCCATACACCATTTTCACCAAACTTGCAAACAAACACTTTTGTTTTACTACGAATTTCCATCTATTTTCTATTCAATATATTTTATATTTCATAGTTAAATATCCCGATATGTATCATAATATATATGATTTTAAAATAATCACCCAATCATTCCTACTTTATGAGAATAAGAATGTTCATGTAATTTAAAATATTAACGATAAAGTTAAGGGAATACGAGTAAATACCTGTAAAAGTCACGGAGTCCATAAAACTCGCGCATTTCTTCTGAGGCCCTTTTGAAAATATCCAGGTAAGCAACCGATAAGGGACCGATCAATGGTTCTATGAACGACTCAACTTCTTCCTTTGTTTGGCATATTCCTCTATAAATAATTATTTAACAATGACACACACATCATATCATTCTAATGGACACGTGTCAAAACTTTTATTAAATTATTATATCAAAATGTATTACATCATCGAGTCATATTCTCTACATATTAAAGCAATGTTAAGTGTGGAGAGTCGTGATACATCTAATGTAAAGTCCTTGTAATTATTAACTGAAAAATTATTCATAACGTAATTATACTTTTCATATTAAAACCAATATTCATTAGTATTTTATATACTGTTTGAGTTATTGTAATATGGAATGTAAACTAGTTTAAGTAGGAGTTATTGTATAATTATAGATTGAAAAATGATAACTTTATAGTTAGCCATTATTTTCTTTATTGTATAACCCTTACTTTTAGACGCATTTAGGTAAGAAATGCAACAAGACAATTATATGATAGGCGACGAAAAGGTTTACGCTTACGGCATAGGATTTATTGAATAATTTTAAATATACCATATAGACTCAAAGTAACGACCATGGAAGAGTTAAATTATGGCAGTGTTTTCAATATTGAACACTGATATTCAGTATTTTATAGAATGAACATTATAGGTAGTTATGTGCCATCTTTACTAACTCTAGTATTTATCTTTAATTAATTTCAATGATTAAACTATAGTGAACGGTGACATCTTACATACTCTAAATTATTTTTAATAAATACAATAATAATATGTATATCTTTCTCACTGAGGAAATATAGAGAGTCATGTTCCGTTCGTGACATTTTTCAATATTTTATCACTAAGTATTAAATAAAATATTAAATTCCGTTATTGTGAAATGTGTTGACCCTGTATTACATCAAGAATATAGACGAACACGAACACATATTTCAAAAGTGGCATAACATAGATTTACACTATTTTAATAAATTATTGAGATAAACGCACTCGGAAATGTGCAAAATAATCTCTGTTGCGCTACAACCATGATTGATAAGTTTTTTTGAGTGAAGATAAGACCGCGGCGAAAATGTATTAAACCATTTGTAAAATCATTCCCAAGCATACATTAATTTAAGTTTATTCAGCCATATAATACTTTATGCAAACATACCCTGCTTTCACAATCGTTCCTTTAAGTGGAACAGATAGTGTACAAATATGAGGCGATGGGCCACTCTTATGTTTAGAGAGACCACTTTAGTTATATAACTGTTTGACAATAAAATGAGTTGCAAATTTTATATATTTTCCGATTAACATTTTACGTATTGCATAACGGTTGCATAATTTTACAGATCCGTTATATGGCATTTTCCAACATTTTGTTTTTCGATAAAACTTTATACGAGTGCAAAATAAGAAATGAGAAATGATTAACGAGCATCGGTAGCAAGTGATAAATTGAATGGAATGAATATGTTCTTAAATGAAGCTTTCTGGAAGAAAATATAAAACGTGCAATGACTGAGTGGTTAAGGTATTAGTCCTTGGTACAAAGGTTTGTGTTTCGACATCCCTGTTTTTTTTTTTGCAGCTTTTTCTTTTACGTTGTTTGTACTCATGCAGGTTGTGTCACGATTTATACAAACAACCGTTCACCATTAGCGTTAAGAGTTTTTTTTAAAGCAAAGTTGATTACAACTATACCAAAATCGATAGGAGTTTGGTATATACAGCCTTGAAACAGTATTGTAATTCAAGATGGTCCATGCATAAACCATACAGCCAATTCATACTTGTGCGAAATAGGAAATTAAAGAAACATTATAAGGCGTTACGTAATGATACCCAACCGCTTGTATTTAAAATAAGTTAAGTGACCAAATTTCAAATGATTATTATATTAACACACAAACATGAAATACAGGATTTTGAAGACTCTATTAAATAACTTTTTACATTAAGGGGCATACCCCTACTTCACTATACAAATGCAAAATTGCCAATAACCCATCACACATTTAAAATTCCTGCTTCTAATACAAACACCATCCTTTTTCGCGCTCAGCAGACCGTAAACAAACTGGTCTATTATATCACGATAACATGTAGGCGCTCTTTTTATTTGCACGCACTGGGGAAGTTAACATTTGTAGTGAATTCAAATTCAAATATCATTTGTTGTGAACTTCCATTTTAAAATGCACAGTTCGGGGTCGGAAGGATTAATATTACCGTTGTGCAATACAAGTAAAGCAACTTAGGCGGAATAATGAAAACATTTTTCATTACCAGTTTCATGTTTTGGGCCTTGATTCAACAAGCAGGTATGTTTGATATGTAATTGTGTATGAAACATTCAGTTACTTTAATTAACCCATGTATATGATACAGTAAAATTATATGTTTTGATATATATACCTCCCAAGATCATAGGATTTTTATGACATCTACTAAATGGCATATGTTTACTCTTAATCGTATGAGAAATCGCCATGTATTTATGCCAGTGCTATTTATTCGTGACGTTCTTTGGTAAAACATACGATTTTCACGCTGGTGGTAAATGTATCTGCTAAATTGTTTGTTTTGACCGCTTGCTTAAAATGTGTTATTGCAGAATAACATATGTTTGATTTCTGTATTTTTTGCATGTGTATCTTTTGCGCGTGACGTGTTTGAATCGGTTGCACTGAATGATAATGCGTAAATAACTCAACTACTTTATGACTGTATAGATTTTTGTTAAATTTGTATATTGTTAATTGTATAAAAAAAAGAAATAAGGATGATTATCATGTGAACACAATCCATACGAATCGTGCCTCTTCTTCAACGGTATACTTTTGCACATTTCCCCCTCAATTGCTAGAATTCCAACGAGAAACAAGAGGCCACCATAGAAAGTAGTTTTGATACTTGATTTGACTTTACACTTTTTGAAATTGTAATAAGAAACAATGAAAACCACTGAAATAGCACCTCAATAATGTTTCTCGTATATACATGTATATTCTAGTATTTTTAGCGTTTCGGAGTTAATGACATTTCATTTGTAACATAGTCACAAGTTAACATAAAATTAAAAAATAAATGGCACAATACATATTTATCAATAAAATTCCAATAAATGCATTTCCAAAAACATATACCTCTAAACAACGCCTCCTAATTTCAAACAAATGAGGCTCTATAAATGATGTTTATGTGTTATCGATTTTTTAAACATACACAATATTTCGATACTGCTTTATGTGTCTGTTACTATTTTGTCCGCGTTGAATTATACTTATTTGGTGTACTTATTGACTATGACTGTTAGTTTTTACTCCTTTATAGGTAGCGAACTTTGTACAGGATCAGCAGAAACCACAAAAGGTGAGGTCATACCCTTCATAGTTTTTCGAGATTATAACTGGAATTATTAGTTAACCTTTAATGGCAAAGTAGACCTATGGTTATATTATTTGAACAGACATAAAGTTTCCTATGATATTCCCGAGACTCTTTTTTCCAGCCACCTTTATGATCTATAATTACAGCTGCTTTTAATTTCAGATGTTTATATGTGTACCGACTCCAAGGTGGTGAATGTAACTGAAGTAAGGCTGAGAAGCAGTTCAAACGCTTCATCGCTAACATGCAGCTGCTACCTACAACACAACAGCGGATTAAACTGTTCCGTTGTTTTTAATCGGGATCCAGACTATATCATCCATAACGATTATTTGTGTGGGACAATAATTCAAATTGTGAACCTTCAGTTCAGGTGCCGTTCGGGTACAGCAGTTTTTGAGAGTTTAACAGGTTCAACTATGATAACATACTCAAGGGGTAAAGAAAACGCGTCTTGGTGCATGACGTTCATAGCAGGTAGTATTTATGTATAAATCATAATATATATTTTTTTAGATATGATTTATGGTTCTCTAGTCAATAAATGTATGTTTTATGCCTTCCGTTAAACCGGCGATAAGTTCCTGAAAAAGAGCGCATAACTTTCTTATTTGTCATTTACGTGACGTCAAATGATGTGTAACGGATGCAGTTTTATTAACGTTACTTCTAGCGTCTAGAAACGGGTATAAATGCTTATAAAACCAACATGTACATTAAATGATGCAAGGAAATCAAATTATCAAGTAGATTGTCGTACGCCTAAAACTGTTTAAACAATGAAATTGTGTTTATTTATGGGTCATACAATACCTTTTAATATTGATTGTATTTCTTACAAGCATCAATAATTTGTGTTTTCAATATTTATATGGCACTTAGAGAACTGAGCAGTGCACGTGTAAAACACTGTGATGCTCAATGACGTATTCATACGCTTTCAGATCCGAATTTCTATGTAACACTTGCTATGTGTCATACTTTAATGACTAGAGGGTCATTGAATCTGATAATCACTGGTAAAATTGAAACATTGGCCGAGGAGAACTCGAGTCAATATGTGTGTCTCCCAGTTGATACCTATTCGTAGTATATGTTTCGCTAGTCAACACGCGTTTTATATTATGAATTCCAGTATAACGGTAATCTTTTATTTGCCATATATGCGCATGGTTTGGTAAAACGATGAAATGCGCACCAGACGTTGTTACTCGTGAACGACTTAATTTTCGTGACGTCACTTCATGTGTCCTGGCTGGGTTTGCACACACGTTATTTTAACGCAAAGAAATGATTATAAAATCACAATTTTTAGACAGAAATATTACGCCCGAAAAATGGGACATTCACAATATCATATATAGTGTAGTTCGGGCATTTTAGAATTCAATATCACAAATCAGGTGTGCTTCTGATTCCGTTGTTCTTATGTAGAAAGAGCATTTGGTATCGAATGCATGACCATGCAAACTGTCACGGCCAAAACCGCACAACCTACTAGCCGGTATTCAGAAACAACGGTGCAAACGTCTCGATTGTTAACATTGAAGTCACCAAATGGCATTTCAACTGTAACCACGCTTCGACACGAAACTGGTTACACCAGATACACCCCAACGTCAAACGACATGATCGCGGCAACAACTTCAGTTGATGTGAACACAACTTCTACCGAAAGTCAAACTGGGAAGGCATTGCAGATTGGTATACATTTCAACATTTTGGTTTAGGTTGACATACGAATGTAATACAATTCATTTTTAAATGTCGATCTCCTTTCCAAATGCGATTGAACTAAGATACAGGTATTTTAAAGATAGAAATGTACAATATCTCTGTTTCGACTTTGATTTCGTCACGTCGAAATATTTATAAATGTTACATATTTTATTTTCAGTTATAATTGTACTTGCTACCTGTCTTTGTCTGGTTGCCGTCACAACATCAGTCTTATGCTGGCACTTCTGCAGGTAAGTTATAATATAAAATTACAAGAAAAAATATATGTAAAGCATCACAATGCAGAATAAACGCATTAATTGAAAAACGAAACATACATTGTGATAAATTAACACAGCAGCTAACAATAGGGTTTGTTGTAATTTAAAAGAACATGAACCGGTAACAACACGTTTTCTAAAAGCGTACAGAACCAAAAAGGCGAAAACATGTATTTGCGCAATACTAATATAAAGACAATTATTGGTATTAATTAAAACACTCATGCATACTATTTTCAGATATAAGGGTTAACTTTGCTTATAATTTGTAGTTCTATTATTCACAGAAAGCGTAAATCTACCTTTTTATTCTGCATTAAGAAGGAAGAACAGCCACAAGACATTCAGTTATCGCCTCCCGAATACGACCAACTGCAAAGCGGGGCTTATTACAACGTTTTACTAGAGAACGAGGGCCACACATATGAACATGTTCAAGATCAACATGTTACACGAACATAGTAATTAAACTGGGCCAATATTTCGTTTTATATAGTTTCCTTCAATTTCATATAACATACTACTGCGGCATGATACATATGAATTTCAATGCAATAACAATAACAAGAATTGCATTAAGTCTTTATGGCATTCAACTGTAACATACACACAAGAGGTGATATTAATATTTACTTTGGCTTCGCAAGAATACTAGTTTTGTGTGCTGATTATGTTTTTATCTCTGAGTAGTAGACAATGTTGTTATTTTACAAATGCATTTAATAAAAGTTCATAAGTTCATGTTTATAAAAAAAGCATTTTACTTGGAGTTGTTGACGATATACTTACACGAACGTTTGCAAAAGCTGGCTCTATTTACCGAGAGTATGGCTTTAAGTCTTTAAGCAGCTTGTCAAATGTGTTTATATTATTGTTATTTAAGCAATTGGACACACGGGTGCGGAGGAAAAAACACTAAACGTTGAAAAAGACATATGAAAGTGTCTTTAAGTTGTGCTGTTTTGTTGACAGTAGCATACAGTCCAGAAAGAAAGATATATCTAAATGTAGAGCTGTCCTTGCTTTTTCAATGTACTAGCTTTATTCGTTTTACTGATTTGGCATTAATATTTATTTCAGTGGTCATGATAAAGTTACAATTCGTTACGTAAGTCTAAAGTTTGACATACCTTCATCTCGTGTTCATGTTTTCTTTGAGTGAACTCCTAACTTGTAACAAGGTCCTTAAATAATATTGTTAAAAGGCATTTATATTATGCATGTATTGAATTGCAAACGATAACGAAGATACGGCTATATACCATTAACTTCGTCAACATTAAAATGTTCGAATACGTACAACCTGTATACACAGCTAGTGAAAGTTAAGATATTTATACATTCGAGCATGTATTTGCTTCCCTGCATCGGCAAACAATATCGCAAATATCAAACACAACATTTCCAGTACAATCTTCTAATACAAACGTAACCCTTGAAATTCGATCTTCCAACCGGGACGAAATTTAGTTGCAAGAAACCAGCATGCAAATAAACCTCTTCGGAGTTTGACGTGTTCTGTTGAATTGTAAGCTTCAAAACTATCAGGAAATCAACATGTGTAGAAATATTGATTTAACCGACTCGAAGTTTCGTAACCGTTTTGCACTACCAGTTTTAAAGCTAAGGCAAGGATTATATAGACGTTTTTATATAAGACGTTATATTAATGAAATACATGAATTGCATTGCATTCACTGCAACAAACAGTTTTGATATTTTATGCACATGTATATGATACACATCATAATGAAACAATTAAATGTAATGCTGTTTATGTGTATCAAACATGCCGATCATCATTGAAAGATATAATATGTACATATGTAGTATAACATTTTAACAAATTAATTTCAGTCATGTTTACCTTTAATTCAATGCTTATTTATCACGGTCGTCAGTTTGTAAAATATATAATAGCCAACTATTTGCGCTATAAGTATAAACGTTAAATTCATCTTATCTTGACAAATGGGTGCTTTAAATAAAAAATAAAATAAATTATTGTCATATGGATATCTTATGAATGTATTGTTGTAGATACCAACACGTATATGGATATGATTAAGTGCTGGATTTGTTTATCGCTATTCCAATTAAAGTTGTTTAATTATTGTATGTATGTCGTACATGTTGTCAACTTCGCAGATAGATACGTTACTACCTATATAATCCACTATAAAGTGCTGACTTGTAACTGCAAATTAATCGTACACACATCATGCATAATGCATACATACAAACACTCAGTTTACACTGTTTAATCTACCGCCGGGAAACAACATGGATAAGTAGTTATGTCATTGGCCCGTCCTTTCAGCCGTCCATTATTAATAATAGATATTTGTGCCCATTCCATATAGCCTATACTCTTTGAATAATTTTCATGAATATTGTCTTAATTGCGTAGGTCATTAAAAAGACATGGTACAGAGTGAGCATGAGCCTTCATGTCAGGTCAAACTCAATGTCGCAAATGATGTTAAAGTGTTGAGAATAGGTTTGCGCGTTGTTTCTGCTTTCTATCCACTATACATTTCAACGGATTGCGTTAATTGTAAACTATGAACAAAATGAATGAGTCGGTAAAAGCAAATGCCAATATCATATATACATGACAGTTTAATAATTGGACGTTTAACTCGAATGCATTATTTTTGTCACATTGAACATACAACCGGGGTTATGCATTTCCTCTTTTTATGTTTTACAATAAAAAGAAAGATGTTCCATCTCCATTTTTACATTGGCCATGTCAGTTTCCACAGTAGTGTGCGACTGAACTGTTTAATTGTTTGTTGCAACAATTTTTGTTACTAGATAATAAAGAAATAAACTGCATCAACGCACAACCGAAATATTGAACAGCATTCTCTTGACAAAGGCAAAACTATAGTTAATAGTTTTAAGTGCTTTTGATAGATCAAATATGTTTCATCGCATTAGTTCATCGTTGTATTTTAATCGTTCCCCACATTAAAAAGTCAAACCCTATTATACACACAGGAGGGAAGCCCATACTTCGTTTGCCGTAAAACTAGACCGTCTTTACTGTATACGATGTAACTCGAACATTTTGTAACGAATCAACTACACACCGGTTGTTTTCGAAAGCTAATAAAATAATATATCAGGAAAAATTAACATCAGTACCATTGATCCAGCAGTCACTATTATAGCATATATACAGAAAAAAATAATATGGGCTTCACTCCTGTGGTCGCTAGGCGGAAAACAAATCCACTACGCAACGGCGTATGACCAGACTTTGTTCCACGGTGCTATTAAAAACAAAACTAAGCTTATCGACGCCAAAATGATCAAGTTTCTTATCACAACATGTACACGTTACTGCGTAGAGTATTGTTTGCTAATTGATATAAATATATTAAGTAAATATATTATTAATACAATTCTAGTTCAAACAACGGCATTTGTTTGTTCAGTGGTGAATCCAAGCGTATGGTCGTAGTAACTATATCATGTATGGAAAATGAGTCCGTATTCTCAAATTGATTATGTGCAATAAAAAAAAAAAAAAAAAAAACTNAAAAAAAAAAAAATCATATGCTCACATTTATAGACCCTTCACATTAAATCACTAAATGATATTCGTCAGCATTAACCATCAACAATACTCTTTCCGGTATCAGTATGAGCTAATATGTAAACGTTTCAAAAGCAGTATCTATATATCGATTGCAGTTTTGAGTATAGAATGACCACTTAAGCGAATGGCATGTAGTAACATACGATAAGCTAAACGTCTATACGAGGCTAACGGACATGCAAAAAAATAACAGTTTTTATTAAAGGTATTAAACAAAGATCGTGCAACCTTGTTATGGATAAATAAACACATTAACACTAACATGAATATACTTTACAATATCAAATCATTTCAATAATAGGAACAATCTTGAACCTTATACCCTTTCAGTCTCGAATACATTTTAAAATGGAAATATACAACTCCAAAATAAAAATCATGAACTAATTTATGATAATGATATTGCTTAAATAACCATGATGTTACTGACACTCTACTGGAGAATGTTTGTATAACAACCACTTTGACACATGATCAATTATGATTTAGCTTGTATACTACTGTTTGTTTGATGTTTGTGCTATCCTCTTATACGTAAGCTCACATGTTATTACAAAATGTTATTGTTTTGTAACCCGTGAAAACGAATAAAGAAATGTAAAGAAAACGCTATTTTTGTATATAAATCAAGTGGAAAGTGCTTATAATGTGTACACATAACTATACATGCAATGCGGCACTTTGAAGATTGAATAANTGCACAGCGAAGCGCTGTAGACTTCTTAGCATTGTTTAGCGTTTTGCCTGGTGCGTGAATTCAATCCACTTGTCGTGCATACGCACTGAGCTTTAAGCACACTTTGAAGCAGGCGGAGTTTGGCGGATTAGCACCTTACTTACTGAGGACTGCCCAGCTTGAAGCGGCCAGTAGCTGACCAGTGAGACATTGCGGTCCCTCCCGCAGTCGGAAGTGGTCGGAGGCAGGCCGTGGAGTCATTTCTCTTCGCCGAACGAGTTTGGACTCAAACCCGTGACACTTTCTCTCGTGTGGTTTTCATTGCTGTGAGACGACACTGGAATGACCTCTCCAGGGCGCAATCCTGGACAGGGAGGTATGGAGATCTTTGGTTCCATGCGTCAGAACCTCCCTCTCTATGGTGCTGATGGATCCAAGCGTGCGGTAGACCGATACAGCTTGGCACCAGCGGCGTCGCAGGAGTTGCCAGAATGACTTTGAAGACAAAGTCAGACGCATTGGGGACTGCGGCTCTGAATTTCATGTCGATCTATACTCTCATAGCATTTCTCATGTGCGGTTATGCCGCAAGGCAGTGGATATTTGAGATCAGAGTTTTCCGTCTACTTAATGGGCAGCCAACTAGGTTGACGAGCCCTATCTGCAGAAAATCACTGGTTGTAAAGGCACCAGAGACTCGCCTGTGGGTTTTCTCCTGTTAGTTAAAAATGGTCTTCTGGGCTTAGAAGCTTAGCCACACGTGACGGCAAGGAGCTGAATATCGGCTGACAGAGGCTAATGGAGACGCATGCCGTATTGGGCATTTTTGAGAAGTGGGCGCTTGTCCCTAACTTCAACTCCGGCAATATCAGCTAATTATTACGCGTATTAAAAATTCTAAATGAAGTAAAATCTTTTTGAATAGCAAAACATATTCCAATATTTTTTATTATTGCAATCCCTAAGGCATGAGTCATATTTATGGACTGATACGTTTGCTTCAAAACAAACGAACATGTTTTTATTTAAAAAAATAATTATGTGTAAATAACTGCATTTTCTTTGCATAACGTTTTTAATCAAAATGCATTTAAAACGAAAAAGTTAATTATGTGAGAAGAAGGATGTCGTAAAATATTCGTCAAATTCATAAACCAAATTCAGAATAATAAATGGCCAGAAAAATCACGACAGAAAGTCTTGTTACGTTCAGCCACCATTTAGCGATACACGAAAATGCGTTAAACACAAAACTAAACATACACCGATTAAAGGTGGCTTTACCGATTTGCAACTATCAATGAAACGCTTAAGGTGATTTAAACGGGTTAACATGCTGGCATAATCTCACACGTACCAAACACGTGTCATATAAAAGAAGCCGTAAATAATTGTTTTAATGCCCCGTTGTACATATTGGTTGTATGTGGAAATAAAATAACAACGGCTGTACGATACCAGTCTACAATTATCGCAATAACATGAACCAAACAATTTAGAAAATGAAAACTTGCCCAAACGCATATCGTGATCAAATACTAGTATACTGAAACGTGTTAAGCTGTAACTATACAAATACAATCGGGTATATAAAGTATAGGTATTAAACTTTCAATTATCCTTTGAACATACAGAAAACAATATTTGGCAGTTTACACAACGGTCTTAATATAACATACACTCAAATATTCAAACACAAGCTCTTTGAGTTATTAAAATTTATTGCCATACTCAAATATGACAGCAGATATTCAAAGGAGTGCATGCGGAAAAAGTATAGCATTCAACTAATCATATGTCGATATGTTCCTACTTCACCACCATGTTATGCAAATACAAAATTGTCAATAAACTATCAAACATTTAAAGTGCCTGCTCATTATACAAACGCAGTCCTTTCTTCGCGCTCAGCAGAGCGCTAAGCTCTTCAGTCATGTGAACAAACGCTCAAACAAACTGCCTACGCACTTTTCCAATAATGTCATGATTAGACGCTATTCTATTTTCACACAACCGAGGTAGTAAAAGATTGAATTTGATTTAAGATTAAATATAATTTGTTGTGAACATTCCTTTTAAAATACATAATTAGCCGACTCAAATGTTTAGTATTGCCTTTCTGCATTATAAGTTTAACAGTTAAGGCAAAAGAATGAACTTATTGTGCATATTGAGTTTTCTGTTTTGGATTTCATTTAAACCAACAGGTACGGTATATACTATTTTATTTGATATCATGTTTATATAATTGTATTTATAAATGTTCATACATGCATTACAAAATGTACATGTCACGAATAAGGGAAACTTGTATGATTATATCTTAGTTGAAATAAGCATGTTTACCCTCAAATACATGATAACTCATATTGAACTTATAATGTTATCTACGTATTTCATTTCAATGTTCTTAATCTAAACGGACAAGGCTTCTACTTTTGTCAAACAAATGGGTGTCAACGTTTTATATTAATGCGTGAAAAAAAAATCTGGTCTGCCATTCATTATGTAGTATAGTGTACTATTATTTGTATCAGCTGACTAATCAACGTTCTGATTTGAAAATTGTCACTTCAATAGTGTACTGTTTATGAGCTTGCAATTGCGATAAAGTGATTACAATTTAACTACAGCATTGTCACTTTACACGCTGGCAGATTTGAAGACGGGTAAATTAAAGAAGTAATAAACAAGACATTCAATGTTATGTTCAAAGGATATGGGAAAGCCAAGCTACTTCAAGCTCAATGTCACACTTTTCGGACAAATTGATCACGACGGCGAAAAAGTCGAACGTGTATTCCAGTTCATGCGCACTGGTGCTGTGTGTGAATTATTAATACACAAGGCTTTTAAAACTGCTAATGAGTTTTGAATAATGAATATTTATATGACACAATTGTCGATATGTACGGAAATGCATGCGGACAGAAGTATATTACCTCGAACGATCAACGCAAACCGGTATTTATCCCCACGCTTTTAAAAGCGTGGGGATATTGTAATGATCTCCACTTTCTGTCCGTCTGTCCTGGCCACTATCTCCTCCTACACTATTAGCACTAGAACCTTGAAACTTACACACATGGTAGCTATGAGCATATGTGCGACGATGACGGTGACGAATTTTGATCTGAGGGTCAAAAGTTATGGTTATACAAATGGGTAAAATGGGTAAAAAAACTCATTTTACTAACAACATGCGACGAACATGATAATAACTTTTGACCCAGGGGTCAGATCAAAATTCCAAATAGTGCACCGTGGCACATTTGCTCATAGCTACCATATGTGTTAGTTTCAAGGTTCTATTGCTAATAGTGTAGGGGAGATAGTGGAAAATGGGGGTTGGGGTGGGGCCGAGTCAGAGATTTTCACTCATTTTTTTAGGTTAATTTACATTAACTTCTTCATTTCTACACCGATTTACTTCAAATTGATACTGAACATCTCGTATGACAATACGGTCGATCTCAACTATTCATGGCCCCATAAACAACCCTGGGGCGCCCCGCCCACATAGACCACGCCCACCCAAAATTTTCTTTTAACATAACTT
Source organism: Dreissena rostriformis (assembly GCA_007657795.1). Taxonomy (NCBI): domain Eukaryota; kingdom Metazoa; phylum Mollusca; class Bivalvia; order Myida; family Dreissenidae; genus Dreissena; species Dreissena rostriformis. The sequence goes on from VMBQ01000296.1 coordinate 289,093, forward strand.
CTTCATTTATTCACCAATTGACTGCAAATTAATACTGAACATCTCTTATGACAACACGGTCTATCTCAACCATCCTTGTCCACATTACCCAACCCAGGGCCATTGATAAAGGTAAAGGCAGCTTGGTTCCCGTCCTCTTTCAAATTTATTGAGAGGTGCACGGGTACTACATCCCCGTACTCCAAAATTTTGTTTCGTACCCAAAATTGTTGGTACCCAATTTTTTTCCTACCCAATTTTATTTTCTTACCATATTTTTTTTTCGTACCCATATATTTTTTTGGTACCCATGTTTTTTTGTACCCAACTTTTTTTTGGTACCCAATTTTTTTTTCCTACCCACATTTTTTTCGTTCCCAAATTTTTTATCGTACCCAATTTTTTTCGTACCCAAATTTTTTTTCGTACCTAATTTTTTTTTCTAGCCATTTTTTTTTTCGTACCTAAATTTGTTTCGTACCCAAATTTTTTTCTTACCCACATTTTTTTTGTACCCAAATTTGTTTTTCTTCCCAAATATTTCTCCTACCCAAATGTTTTTTCCTACCCAAATTTTTTCGTACCCAAATTTTTTTTCGTACCCAATTTTTTTCGTACCCTACTTTTTTGGCATGATTTGTTCGTACCCACATTTTCGTACCCAATTTGTTTTCCTACCCAAAATTGCCTTTTACTATAACTTCTTCATTTCTACACCGATTCACTTCTGATTCATACTGAACTTCTCTTATGACAATACGATCAATCTCAACTATGCATGGCCCCATTACCAACCCTGGGACGCCCCGCCCACATAGACCACGCTTACCCAAAACTTTGTTTAAACATAACTTCTTTCTTAATTCACCAATCCACTTCAAATTAATACTGAACATCTCTTATGACAACACGGTCTATCTCGACCATCCATGTCCACATTACCCACCCCAGGGCCCCGCCCACATAGGCCACACCCACCCAAAATTGCCTTTTACTATAACTTCTTCATTTCTACACCGATTCACTTCTAATTGATACTGAACTTCTCTTATGACAATACGGTCAATCTCAACTATGCATGGCCCCATTACCAACCCTGGGGCGCCCCGCCCACATAGGCCACACCGACCAAAAATTTCCATTTACCATATTTT
>VMBQ01000296.1:290292-312978 GCA_007657795.1 Dreissena rostriformis
AATTGAATAAAGGAAAACAAGTGAAAGTATGAACCTCACTTGTAATGAAATTGTGATTTAATCACGAACAATGTTTATAACTAAAACTATTACTATTATTTTAAAGCCACACACCTTATTTGGCATAGTAAATTTAAGTATAAATAAGAAACATATTTTATCTATACCAATTAGAATATATCTGGTGGTAACAAGGTAGAATTCCGTCTTTTTTGCGCTTTAAAACTTAAAAATAATCGCGTTTGTCGAAATGGACGTATACGTCTAAAAATCCTACTTTCGGTTTTAAAAGCGGTACTGTTTGAAAAATAATACATTACTTGCTATCTAGGCAATAGATTTATTTTTATCTATGCCAATTAGAATATATCTGGTGGTAACAAGGTAGAAATCCGTCTTTTTGCGCTTTAAAACTAAAAATTAATCGTGTTTGTCGAAATGGACGAATACGTATAGAAGTTCTACTTTTGGTTTTAAAAGCGGTACCGTTTGAAATAATAATAAATTACTTGCTAACTAGGGTATAGATTTAATGACAATTTTGCACACTTTCAAATTGCATCTATATGTATTGATTAACATGTACTTCATTTTAAGGTGTGTGGCTTTAATGTTGCATATAAACAGTAAAGAAAATCAAGATGCATAACTCATACAGCTAATGCAAAATTGTTCGAAATATGAAACTAAAGAAACAGTATAAAGAGATAAATTATTATAACAAACAGATACATGTTATTGTGTATGTAGTCAAATGATCAAGTTTTAAATGATTGCTTATTAGTAACACTCATTACTACACATAAAATAAACGACTATGAAAACTTGAATAAATCGCGTTTGATATTTTAAGGCATTATATATTCGTTACTGTATTATTCATTGATATATCCGTACTTCAACCCGTTACTATACACCACTACAAAATTGGCGATAACCCATCAAACAGTTTAAGTGCCTGTATATTATACAGACGCAATTCTTTCTGTGCGTTCAGCAGACCGTAAAGCTCTTCCGTTTTGTGAATACACGCGGAAACAAACTGCCTACGCACTTGTCCGATTATGTCATGATTAGATGTGGCACTCCTGTAGTTTCACACAACGAACGAAGTAAAATTTTGTAGCGAATTTAAATAAAAATATTATTAGTTTACTTAGTCACCGTTAAATATTAAGTTAGCCAACGAAAGGTTAAATTACCATTTTGCAATACAAGTAAATTAGCTTAGGTGAAAGGATGGAAACATTGTGCATTATGAGTTTCATGTTTTGGGCTTCACTTCAACTATCAGCTTTAATATTTGATAATTCATTTTATATAAAATATTCAATGATTTTGATTTACCAATGTACATGTTACAATAAATTTATGTGTTTTGATATACTTTTCATTAATATAGGTGTTTTATGACATGTGTTTTTCTATCAGATGTTTACTCTAAATCTTATGGCAAATCATAAAGACATATTTAAACGTCATCGGACACTTATGTCAGTTAAAACATCCTTGCTATTCATTTAAAGATAAACTTCCTGATCTCACCACGTTTATGGCAATATATCATGCGATTCTGAGCCCTTATAATAAAACCGAACGAAATTAATATCCCTGCTGCGACAGTATTATTGCAAATCCGCACATGGAATAAGTGTCCATAAGTACATGTTACTATTTTAAATACGTGGATTGACGTATTTTAGTGATGCCTAATTATAGGCTTGACATAGTGCTATTCCATATTATATGTATGTTAAATGAAATTAAATTATATCTTATTGTGTAACCCAGCCAGAAAAATTCCAAATAACAATGGGGATTTAGCCTGGGACCTCCCAGTTCCAAATCAGTGAATAATAATTATCAGCTGAATTAGCAATGTTCTAAATTCGAATTCCCAAAGCAATGGTGTTTGTTTATAAGCTTGCAATTGTGAGTGGATGATTAAACTTTGAACACATCATTGTCTTTTTGCACGTGGATAAAATCTCCCAGATTTGGAGACGGTGAAATTAAAGAAGGAATAAACAAAACCTTAAATGTAATGCGCAATATATAGGGGAAAACCACTCTACTTCAAGCTCAATGTCACCCTTTCCTGTCAAATTGATCACGACGGCGAGAAGTTGTTTTACAAATTAATGTATTGAAAGAAATTCACACACTTTCAGTAAACATGATGTTTATAATTAGAAATTGGAAAGGAGGCTATATACATTTTGTGTCGAAAATTCGGTCGGTCCCAAGCGATAGCTGAAAATAAACACAAAAGCACTTTTGTCTATCCGATCTCCCAAGAAACGCGTAATTAGATAGTTTGAGGGTTCACTTTTGATAACTGAACTGCCATTTGAAAGATGTTGCCATAATTTAAAGTTTAGTAGGCTTTTGTAAGTGACATTTTAAATATCTCAAGCATTTAAATTTGTTAATATTAAATATTTATAAATGTATATTATAAAATGATCATACGCGAATTGTAACTGTTTTATAATATTTTTATTGCTGTGTATCGTCAATACTTTACGATGAATCAATAGGATGAGCGATGACAACACATATATTAAAATATATTTAGAGAATTATTGAAATTATCTTTTTTTAAGGAAATATAGGGGATTCTGTCTCTGATAGTGTTTTATATTTTATCTTTAAGTATTAAACTAAATAATAAATTCGTCGATTTATAAATATAAAAGATACATACAGACATGACTAATTATGATACGTGTGGTATACCATAGTTTTCTATTGCCAAAAATATTAAGATCCTAACGCAAACGTAAATGTGCATAATAATATCTATGGTGACATAACCCATAATTGATAAAAGTAATGGAGTTATATACCGACCCACGGCGGAAAATAAATAAATCATTGTTGAATTCAATCCCACGCTTACAAATATTAAACTTTACTCAGCCATGTGCTTGCTTTCACATTCGTCTTCCTTAAAATTTGATATACATTTTGAAATATGAGGCGATGAACCGACAAATGTAATGTGTTATGTACTACAGATTTGCATATTTAAATGTTTATCAATAAAATGCGTTGATATCTCCATCGACTTTACGTTATAAAATATACCCAATGCATTGCTCACAATACAGTGGCAGAATTTTACAGATCCATGAAATAGCATTTTCCAACTAATTTTCGTTTAAGATAATATTTTGAATTAGCTCAAAATAACACTTCGGCGAGACTATAAAGTGTACAATAATAATGATTTCAAATAATTAGTAATCCTCATTTGAAACAGATAAAAGTAAAACACATTTTTAACGAATAACGATTAAATTATTTTGAATTAATCTATTATTTTCTTAAGCTTTTTACAATGGAAAAAGTATATGGAGAATTTGTTAAATCTAAAGAACAATTGTAATCTGATTCCCTTCCATACTCGAATACATTGTATTTCTAGTGGAAATATACAACTCCTGAAACCTTATAAACTATGAACACTTTATTCTAGTGGTTTTATTTTATAAGTCTAGTTCGCAATTGCTTAAAATTTACACACAAAATATAATCTACCTTGTTTCAACAGGTTGGAGGAACCACCTTTACGCATAGTTATTTTCTGAAGAAACGCAATTGTTTATCAATTTAAGATTGGTGACGTTTACGATTCATTTCATTTTTTTTTTACATAAACACATGTTGCTTAAACAGTTGTGGATGTAAACTAAAATAGAACACATACCACCTAAAATTAATGCGACAAGGATATGGCTTATGGATGAGTATTAATGTAACATTTAAATTGTTTATAAACAAATATTTGTTCTATTACCAAATGCTTAATGTATGACGAGAGATTATATGTGTGCGGATAACTTAAGTTTATTTTTCATTAAATCTCCTAATTGTTAAAGTGAAATCTCATATTTTTATTTAAATAATGATCATTTAACGTATTTATCTTTTGTAATGAATTCAAAGACATTCAAAGATGAATACTCCCACACGGTTTAAGAAAAGAAACTACTAGATTTGAAATGACAGCAGTTTTCAAAATATATACGTCCGTATTTCAACTGAATTTAAGCTGACATGAGCAATGAGTGGCATTGTGATCAGTACATGTTCTTCGTACCGCGTCATCAATTTCCAGCTCGTTACCCCTTCAATTGCCTCATATTTTGCACAATTTTGAAGATAGTTCAGGATGTTCATCTTTATAATTTCTAAATCGAATATGGGTCAAGTGGGGTCAAAAACAATGTCACTAGGTAATTTCTTTGAAAAATTTCAATGCCAGTTTAGAAGCCACATTTACGACTAAGTCTTGATAAAACTTTATATTGAAGTTTGTTTGTTTTTTAAATATCTAAACCAAGTGCTGATCAGTGGGTCAAAAATAGATCTAAAGGTCTACATAGCAAATAATAGCAAAATCCTAATACATATACTATAGGACCCAAATTAATGGTTCAAATGTTTATGAGACGTGGTCAGAATGTGTATCTTGACATAAGCTAGAACTATTTTAAATCTGAGTACAGTTGATTCAAGACCTAGGTCACTAGTTCAAAACTTTAACAAAAAACACTTTAAACCAATATAACTGTTTCATTTACGATACAATTATGATGGCACATACAATAAATGTTTATCCTGACCATATCTAGACAATTTTTAAAAGTGTGTAGTGTGAAGGCGAAAACTATGATATGTTATAAAATCTCTGATATGTATGTGCACGAATGAAACTCATTCGAGCGCTTTAGTTGTTTTTCTTTCCCGCTTAGTGGGTGGTGTTCGTTTGCTATTAAAACAATAGGCTGCGTACATGATACAAGAAAACTTATTCATTCTGACAACTATATAGGCTCTCACATATCTATCTGATTTGCGGATACGATTTTTAGGCTACAGGGCTGCGTGTCTGTAAACGTTGCTGTGATTTTAATAACTAATTTAATTTACTTTCCTTATTCAATCGTGTAATTTAACAAAATAATATTATCTCATGCATTCGTCTTATACGAGTTACATTTGACCATACGTAAATTTGAAGTAAAGATAACTATGCAAGCCATAATGTATTTAGTCCTTAGTATCTAACATTTAGACATAACTTAATAAATTGTAAAAAAACAACTGATGCATTCAAGAGATAAGTGATTGTAAAAACCAACTGATGCATTCAAGAGATAAGTGATTTATATTAAAAGATTATTTATCGTTTGACAGCAAGCGCTGACTGTCCTAAAGCGACACCTGATTCACGTGGTAAGTCGTTATAGTAAGCACTCTACTGCTACGTGTTTCCTTGGAAACACTACTCAGTTTAGCAAATGATAATGCATTTATTGTTTTGCAAAATACATGCGATTGATATAATTGATTTAATTTAAGAAATTCAAAACATGTAAATAACCATGCACATCTTTTCGCATAATATAAATATACGAATGTTATTTCTTTGAAGAAAAACAATGTAAATAAATCCATTCCATCTAATGAAGTTTATTCTTTTATTCATATTAACGGCTGATTTCTGTTCTTCAAAAAAAAAAAAACTGTCAACCTGAATCGAATTAATAAAATATTTTAAGTGCGAGTGTTTTTGTTACGATTTCTAACGTCGAAATAAACCATTATGACTCACTGCATATTCATAATTGTTTGGTAACAAGTATTTACAATTTAAATGTACAGTGTTATAACGCCACATGCATGCGATTGAGAATTTGATACCATTAATGAGGCAATGATGAAGCCTAATGATACACATGATATCCGCATAATTGTAATATACATGTACCACACATTGTTTTGTTTTGGTTTGCAGATGTTGACGTCTGTTCCGCAGCTGGTATAGACAACATATCTGTCGTTCGTTTAAAACATACGTCATCGGAAGAGTACAAGCCGTGTTTATGTGACATCAAACTTTATAAACCTACTAACTTCTCAATCAACTATTACGGTCCTGATACCAACGCATGCGGAATACAAATTAATATTGAGAACAATCAGTTCACGTGTTATACTGGGTCATCATATCCAACAATAAATAAATCAACAAGAATGACTTACACGTATTTCGTGAAGTATGATTGGTGCATGGATTTTAGAACAGGTAAGTGAATATGATTGCACAATATATAAGGTGTATGCGTTGTTTGCCATATTTACGGCTAGTAAAGCCGACAATGTTTATGTAAAATGAATGATCTTACCCAAAATATGTAATAAACGTAATCAGAAAACATCCTTCTGGGACCATTTTTTTTAAATCTGTTAGAATGGACTTTTTAAAATACTCAAGCAAATAATCATGACTAGCAGTCTCAAGACGTGTCGATTAATAATCGATATCATTAATCACTCGTATATGTAAATATCATTTGGACTGTGGTGTTGTGCCAATGTAAGTTTCTGATATTTTGGAAATACCTTTTTTTTTTCGTAAATGCAGCTCGAAATTGCAAATGTAATAATATAATGTATATCATGCGTTGTTTGCCATATTTACGGCTAGTAAAGCCGACAATGTTTATGTAAAATTAAAGCCACACACCTTGAAATGAAGTACATGTTAATCAATACATATAGATGAAATTTGAAAGTGTGCAAAATTGTCATTAAATCTATAGCCTAGTAAGCAAGTAATTTATTATTTTTCAAACGCTTTTAAAACCGAAAGTAGAATTTCTATACGTATACTTCCATTTCGACAAACGCGATTATTTTTAAGTTTCAAATCACAAAAATAAACAGATTTCTACATCGTTACCACCAGATATATTCTAATTGGCATAGCTAAAATTAAATCTATAGCCTAGTTAGCAAGTAATTTATTATTTTTCAAACGGTATCGCTTTTAAAACCGAAAGTAGGATTTCTAGACGTATACGTCCATTTCGACAAACGCGATTATTTTTAAGTTTTAAAGCGCCAAAAAAGACAGATTTCTACCTTGTTACCACTTGATATATTCTAATTGGCATAGATAGAATATGTTTCTTATTTATACCAAAATTTACTATGCCAAATAAGGTGTGTGGCTTTAATGATCTTACCCAAAAGATGTTATAAACATGATCAGAAAACATCCTTCTGGGACCATTTTCGTTTTAATCTGTTAGAATGGACTTTTTAAAATACTCAAGCAAATAATTATGACTAGCAGTCTCAAGACGTGACGATACATATTCGATATCGTTAATCAATATTATATGTATACATCACTTGGACTGTGGTGTTGTGCCCGCGTTATATTCTAATATTTTGGAAATAAGTATTTTCGTAAATGCAGCTCGCAATTGGATAATATAATAACATAATTGATACGATTTTGTGTATAAACACGTTTAACAACCAATAATAAGGCTACATTTTGTTCGCTTTTCTTTTCTAATTGTATTGTTTATTTATCCAATGATGTGTAATGCTCGGTTTTAAATGAGTTAATCATATCGAAACTTCTCCTAAAATAACTTATATAATTTCATTATTACAAACCGATTTCATTAAAATCACCAATTTGGATCTCTTAACAAATAACATAATTATCTATTAAATCATTAATAAGTATATATCGGTACCTATTTATGACATGTAATAAGGATTTTTGTTTGTTATTTTTTTGTAGATCAAGACGCAAGATTCAGTATAACATGCAATACATATGTTGTAACCGATTCACCTATGTCTCCCGTGTTCCCATCAACATCAAATGTGGTTTCTGAATCAACCACTCCCTCTTCGGGCACGAATACGACGCATGTGAAATTGACATCATATCCGTCGTCACCGTTACCAATCACAGACACAATCGCAGCAAGTTTAACTCTAAGTGCGCTTCACCTAACTACTGACTCAACAGGAGAAAGCCAGTCAAGCTATCCAACTGATAGCAAAACAACACTCATTGGTTGGTATATTTTGAACAGAAAATAACACATGTTATTTTTTTTTTACAAAATTATTCTCTACTCCGGTTGGTATATGACGTTTATATAAATATAAGCCATTTGCATTTGGATTTGTTTCTGTCGCCAATAATTTGGACGAATGTGGCGACTAATTGTCTATTTATATATTTTCAGTGAAAATTGTCGGTCACGTTTCTGAATACGATTGAACTAGATTACAGTCGTTCTGAAGAAAGAAATGTCTCTGTTGCGACGTGGGTTTCTTTACGTTTAAATATTGTTAAATGTTATATTTTTTATTTTCAGTTATAATTGCAGTTTCTGTGTGTCTTTGTCTGATTTCCATTACAGCATCTGTCGTATGTTGGCACTTTTGCAGGCAAGTTATAAAATACATTCACAAGAAAAGCAAGTTTGTTTACAATCACAATGCGAAATAAACAAATTTAATGAAAAANATAATATGCATATATTTACTTGCAAACGATTTCGTAAATAAGGTTACATGTATATACCATAAACTTCGTTAACATTTACATGTTCGAATACGTACAACCTGTATACACAGCTAGTGATAGTTAAGATATTTATACATCAGAGCATGTATTTGCTTCCCTGTATTGGCAAACAATATCGCAAATATCACACACAGCATTTCAGGTACAATCGTCTTATACCAACACAACCCTTGAAATTCGATCGTCCAAACGGACGATATTAATGTGCGTGAAACCAGCGTGCAAATAAACTGCCCATTCAGTAAGAAGTGTTTGTTACGTGTATGTTTCACAACCATCAGGAAGTCAAAATGTTACATAAATATTGATTTAACCTAAGTTTTTCATAACAATATTACACAATAAGTGTTACAGCTGAGGCAAGCATTACGAAAGCATTATATTGTTTTGAATTACAAATGTTGGAATTAACTGTAACACGCAGAATTGATATATTTTATATGATATCCATACACATGTAACATTTTAATTTTATGCTGTGTTTGTTTATGGCACATGCCTTTCATCATTTAAGGATATTAAATGTATATATGTAATATAATATTGTGACAAATTAACATCATGTTTACCTTTTAAAATTATCACGGTCGTCAGTGTGAAAAAACATAAATAGCTTAATATTTGCGCAATAAGTATAAAGTTAACGTGAAATTCCTCTACTCTTGACACATGGGTGCTAGACATTAACAATTAAAAACGAAATTATAGTCCTAGATACATGTAGCTTAAGAAGGTATTGTTGTAAATACGAACCCGTATTTATGTATGTTTAAGAGACGGATTTGCTTGCCACTTTTTCATTTAAAGTTCTTTAATTATTGTATGCATCTACATGTTAGATGTTTTTCAACTTCTCAGATAGACGCATTATTATCAACTGAATCCTTTATAAAATGTTGCCATTTTACTGCAAATTAACCTTACATGCACTCTGAATAATACATGTATACAAACACTGTGTCCACACGTTGTAATCTTCCGCCAATAAACAGTATGTGTTTATAGTAATGTAATTCGTGCGTCCTTTTCTCCGTCCATTGTTCATGTTTCATGTTTGTGCCCATTCATATATCCTATACCCTTTGAAGGATTTTCATAAATATTGGCTTAATTGCTTAGGTCATTGAACGATATGGAGTAAGCAGGAGCCTTTCATGACAGGTCAATATTAATGTCGCAATTGATGTTGACCTTTTGAGAATCTTTGATTATGTTTGTTTCGGCTTTTTATCCAATACACATTTTAAAATATTGTACAACATGTACATAAGGAATGAGCCGGTTAAATCAAAGACAAATATTATACATGTTTACACATTATAGTTTAATAATTTTTCTTGCAACTCATGTCATCTTTTTTTATGGAAACATTTTATCACAGTACAGTAATGTGCAAAAGGCATGAAACAGTCACGCTACCTTAAGGTCAAGGTCACATTTAAAGGTCATAAAGACAGGGTATTGGATTGACTCCTATTTAGTTGCACCACACATGTCGGAATTTAACGATACATGTTCCATCTCAATGCCCGCAATGTCCATGTAATGTTACGCCTGATTGCGTAACTGTGTAATTGTTTGTTGCAACAGTTGCAAACTGGCATTCAATAATGTGGAAGTAAAATGCATAACGCACAACCATGGCTCGTAAGTGAGCTAGATTGAAAGGCTTCCCCGTCAGATATGGTGTGAAGATAGATGCCATCAATGGAAGGGTCAAAGCCACACTTCAGCAGCAGCGAGAAGATTTCAAACATAGTTGTTGCGAGCTGGCAATCCTGCTTGACGCCATAACTGATGGGAAATGGCTTGTAGGATGACACGTAATCCTCAGTTTCTTTCATGTCTGTGTCTTAGGGCAACTTAGGACAGCCGATCTTCTCCAAAAGGCAGAACAGTCAAAGTCTGCTGACCAGGCCAAACACCTTGGTAAGGTCGATGAAGGCCAAGTTAAGCGGCATAACCTGTTTTACTGTGAAGATTAATTTGGTTGTGGATCTGCCGGCGCGGAAGCCACACTAAGACTCAGGGTATTTTCGTGCTGTAAGGGTTTCCCAACCATTCTCAGCAGAGAGATACATCTGTAGTTATTGTGGTGACTCTGGTCCCCCTTCTTCTAGTATAGCGTGACTATGTTTGCATCTCGCATGTTTTATGATACTGCGCCTTCCTCGCAATAAAAGAGCAGCTGATAATGCAGTGGCTGGAGCAAGGTTGTCTTTCCGCTTGTGCTGGCCTCAGCTGGGATTCCATCACGTCCTGTGGCTTTGTCATAACTCAACGAGTAAATGGGTTTGGCAAGTTCTCCAACGTCGGGCAGGGCGTCAAGCTCTTTAATTACATGCAGGTCACTGATGTTGTCGATGAAAGACTCGGTGACAACGATTACCCTAGAGTATAGCTCCACATATATCCTCATATGTTGGTCGTGGTCAGTGATCGCCTCCCCAATATAGGGCTTGAGTAGGGCGGGCTTCTTGACCCCAGGGACAATTTGCAGCAAGTTGACATTGGCGCAGGGTCGGGCGATACGTTGAGACGTTCAATCTTTAAAGCTGAGAGCATAGATTCTTTTTGTATGCGAGAAAAGCTGAGCGCTTGGAAGCAAAGACTATTTTCAAGTTCTCGGAGAGTGGCGTTGAACAAGTCGGGATACTACCTCTCCTTCGTTCCAAATACAGCTAGAGCGGCGTTGTGGACTGTGACTCGGACGGACTTCTATCGCCGCACAGCATCCTGTTCTTTCAGGGGTTTTTCAAGGCTGGTTGTGCCAGCATGGGGCGATGTAGCAAGCGGGGGGGGGAGAATCTGCTGCATACTAAGGCATATCTGAGCCGCAGTTTGCATTGTGGTAACTGCGTATTCCTAGTACGCTGCTGAGTAGGAGGCGTCTGGTGATTACAAGGTAGAGTTGGTGCCACCCACGGGACCTTCGGTGCATCTTGGGCACCGTGTGCTGGGGTTTAGATTGAAAGAAGATATGGACGTTGCACATGTTGTGATAGGAACAGAGCTCAAGCAATCTCTGCCCATTGTCGTTCATCTTCCCAGTACCATAGCGTCCAATTCAAGACGGTCATAACTGATGGTCTGTCCAAACTCTGGCGTCGAAATCGCAGAGCAGCAGGATGGGGTCAACCTTGAAAATCAGACTGTCCAGCTGATCGTATAAGGTGTCTTTGTCTTCACCGGAAGCGCAGTCATTCGGTGCAATACGCTGAAGACAGTGAGTCCTGCAGCTGAGTTTAGGAGAAAATTCAGGATGCGCTCCGTACCACCAATGGGGGTTCAATCGAGGCAGGAAAGGTGTGTGTGACAGCAAAACCCACTCCATGTTGACGTCGCTGTTCTAGCTCCCTCCCCTCCCAGAGGAAAGAGGAGTTCTCGTCCCTAAGGGAACCATTACATGCCAGTCTAGTTTTGTGGAGGGCGGCTTGGGAAAGGTCAAGTCTGGTGAGCTCTCTGTCGATGATGGCGGACGTTATGGAGTAATTAATGGAGACCAAATTATTAGACATCACAGGGCACATGGTTCTCACATTCTAGCTTGCACAGCGAAGCGCTGTAGACTTCTTAGCATTGTTTATCGTTTTGCCTGGTGCGTTAATTCAATCCGCTTGTCGTGCATACGCACTGAGCTTTAAGCACACATTGAAGCAGGCGGAGGTTGGCGGATCAGCACCTTACTTACTGGGGACTGCTCAGCTTGAAGCGGCCAGTAGCTGACCAGTGAGACATTGCGGTCTCTCCCGCAGTCGGAAGTGGTCGGAGGCAGGCCGTGGAGTCATTTCTCTTCGCCAAACGAGTTTGGACTCAAACCCGTGACACTTTCTCTCGTGTGGGTTTCATCGCTGTGAGAAGACGCTGGAATGACCTCTCCAGGGCGCAAGCCTGGACAGGGAGGTATAGAGATTTTTGGTTCCATGCGTCAGAACCTCCCTCTCTACGTTGCTGATGGATCCAAGCGAGCGGTAGACCGATACAGCATGGCACAGGCGGCGTCGCAGGAGTTGCCAGAATGACTTTGAAGACAAAGTCAGACGCAATAAGGGCTGCGGCTCTGAATTTCATGCCGATCTTTAATCTCATAGCATTTCTCAAGTGCGGTTATGCCGCAAGGCAGTGGATATTTGAGATCAGGGTTTTCCTTCTACTTAATGGGCAGCCAACTAGGTTGACGAGCCCTATCTGCAGAAAATTACTGGTTGTAAGGCGCCAGAGACTCGCCTGCGGGTTTTCTTCTGTTAGTTAAAAAGGGTCTTCTGGGCTAAGAAGCTAAGCCACACGTGAAGGCAAGGAGCTGAATATCGGCTGACAGATACGAACGGAGACGCATGCCGTATTGGGCATTTTTGAGAAGTGGGCGCTTGTCCCTAACTTCAACTCCGGCAATATCAGCCGTAGATCACTAATTATTACGCGTATTAAAAATTCTAAATGAAGTAACATGTTTTTGAATAGCAAAAAATATTCCAATATGTTTTATTATTGCAATCCCTAAGGCATGAGTCATATTTATGGACTGACACGTTTGCTTCAAAACAAACGAACATGTTTTTATTAAAAAAAATAATTATGTGTAAAGAACTGCATTTTCTTTGCATAACGTTTTAAATCAAAATGCATTTAAAACGAAAAAGTTAATTATGTGAGAAGAAGGATGTCGTAAAATATTCGTCAAATTCATAAACCAAATTCAGAATAATAAATGGCCAGAAAAATCACGACAGAAAGTCTTGTTACGTTCAGCCACCATTTAGCGATACATGAAAATGCGTTAAACACAAAACTAAACATCCAACGATTAAAGGTGGCGTTACCGATTTGCAACTATCAATGAAACGCTTAAAGTGATTTAAACGGGTTAACATGCTGGCATAACCTCACACGTACCAAACACGTGTCATATAAAAGAAGCCGTAAATAGTTGTTTTAATGCCCCGTTGTACATATTGGTTGTATGTGGAAATAAAATAACAACAGCTGTACAATACAAGTCTACAATTATCGCAATAACATGAACCAATCAATTCAGAAAATGAAAACTTGCCCAAACGCATATCGTGATCAAATACTAGTATACTGAAACGTGTTAAGCTGTAACTATACAAATACAATCGGGTATATAAAGTATTGGTATTAAACTTTCAATTATCCTTTGAACATACAGAAAACAATATTTGACAGTATACACAACGGTCTTAATATAAAATACGCTCAAATATTCAAACACAAGCTCTTCGAGTTATTACAATTTATTACCATACTCAAATATGACAGCAGATATTAAAAGGAGTGCATGCGGAAAAAGTATAGCATTCAACTAATCATATGTCGATATGTTCCTACTTCACCACCATGTTATGCAAATACAAAATTGTCAATAAACTATCAAACATTTAAAGTGCCTGCTCATTATACAAACGCAGTCCTTTCTTCGCGCTCAGCAGAGCGCTAAGCTCTTCAGTCATGTGAACAAACGCTCAAACAAACTGCCTACGCACTTTTCCAATAATGTCATGATTAGACGCTATTCTATTTTCACACAACCGAGGTAGTAAAAGATTGAATTTGATTTAAGATTAAATATAATTTGTTGTGAACATTCCTTTTAAAATACATAATTAGCCGACTCAAATGTTTAGTATTGCCTTTCTGCATTATAAGTTTAACAGTTAAGGCAAAAGAATGAACTTATTGTGCATATTGAGTTTTCTGTTTTGGATTTCATTTAAACCAACAGGTACGGTATATACTATTTTATTTGATATCATGTTTATATAATTGTATTTATAAATGTTCATACATGCATTACAAAATGTACATGTCACGAATAAGGGAAACTTGTATGATTATATCTTAGTTGAAATAAGCATGTTTACCCTCAAATACATGATAACTCATATTGAACTTATAATGTTATCTACGTATTTCATTTCAATGTTCTTAATCTAAACGGACAAGGCTTCTACTTTTGTCAAACAAATGGGTTTCAACGTTTTATATTAACGCGTGAAAAATAAAATTATATTTCTGGTCTGCCATTAAATTATGTATTATAGTGTATTATTATTTGTATCAGCTGACTATTCAACGTTCTG
Source organism: Dreissena rostriformis (assembly GCA_007657795.1). NCBI lineage: Eukaryota > Metazoa > Mollusca > Bivalvia > Myida > Dreissenidae > Dreissena > Dreissena rostriformis. The sequence continues at coordinate 304,807 of VMBQ01000296.1, forward strand.
ATTTGAAATTGTCACTGCAATAGTGTACTGTTTATGAACTTGCAATTGCGATAAAGTTATTACAATTTGACTACAGCATTGTCACTTTACACGCTGGCAGATTTGAAGACGGGTAAATTAAAGAAGTAATAAACTAGACATTCAATGTTATGTTCAATAGATATGGGAGAGCCAAGCTACTTCAAGCTCAATGTCACACTTTTCGGACAAATTGATCACGACGGCGAAAAAGTCGAACGTGTTTTCCAGTTCATGCGCACTGGTGCTGTGTGTGAATTATTAATACACAAGGCTTTTAAAACTGCTCATGAGTTTTGAATAATGAATATTTATATGACACAATTGTCGATATGTACGGAAATGGATGCGGACAGAAGTATATTACCTCGAACGATCACCGCAAACCGGTATTTATCCCCACGCTTTTAAAAGCGTGGGGATATTGTAATGATCTCCGCTTTCTGTCCGTCTGTCCTGGCCACTATCTCCTCCTACACTATTAGCACTAGAACCTTGAAACTTACACACATGGTAGCTATGAGCATATCTGCGACGGTGTCGGTGACGGAATTTTGATCTGAGGGTCAAAAGTTATGGGTATATAAATGGGTAAAATGGATAAAAAACACTCATTTTACTAACAACATGCGACGAACATGATAATAACTTTTGACCCAGGGGTCAGATCAAAATTCCAAATAGTGCACCGTCGCACATATGCTCATAGCTACCATATGTGTAAGTTTCAAGGTTCTAGTGCTAATAGTGTAGGGGGAGATAGTGGAGAATGGGGGTTGGGGTGGGGCCGGGTCAGAGATTTTCACTCATTTTTTAAGGTAAATTTACATTAACTTCTTCATTTCTACACCGATTTACTTCAAATTGATACTGAACATCTCGTATGACAATACGGTCGATCTCAACTATGCATGGCCCCATTAACAACCCTGGGGCGCCCCGCCCACATAGACCACGCCCACCCAGAATTTTCTTTTAACATAACTTCTTCATTTATTCACCAATTTACTTCAAATTAATACTGAACATCTCTTATGACAACACGGTCTTTCTCAACCATCCATGTCCTCATTTCCCAACCCAGGGCCATTGATAAAGGTAAAGGCAGCTTGGTTCCCGTCCTCTTTCAAATTTATTGAGAGGTGCACGGTACTACTTCCCCGTACCCCAACATTTTTTTCGTACCCAAAATTGTTCGTACCCAATTTTTGTTCCTACCCAATTTTTTGTTCTTACCCTATTTTTTTTTCGTACCCAAATTTTTGTTCGTACCCATTTTTTTGTAACCAATTTTGTTTCCGTACCCAAATTTTTTTTCCTACCCACATTTTTTTCGTTCCCAAGTTTTTTATCGTACCCAAATTTGTTCGTACCCAATTTTTTTTCGTACACAATTTTTTTCTACCCAATTTTTTTTTCGTACCCAAATTTGTTTCGTACCCAATTTTTTTTTCTTAACCAAATTTTTTTTCGTACCCAAATTTGTTTTCCTACCCAAATATTTGTCCTACCCAAATGTTTTTTCCTACCCAACTTCTTTCGTACCCAAATGTTTTTTCGTACCATTTTTTTTTCGAACCCTACTGTTTTTGGCATAATTTTTTCGTACCCAAATTTTCGTACCCAAAATTGCCTTTTACTATAACTTCTTCATTTCTACACCGATTCACTTCTAATTCATACTGAACTTCTTTTATGACAGTACGGTCAATCACAACTATGCATGGCCCCATTACCAACCCTGGGACGCCCCGCCCACATAGACCACGCCCACCCAAAATTTTGTTTTAACATAACTTCTTTATTAATTCACCAATTGATTTCAAATGAATACTGAACATCTCTTATGACAACACGGTCTATCTTGACCATCCATGTCCACATTACCACCCCGGGGCCCCACAAACATAGGCCTTGCCCACCCAAAAATGCCTTTTAATATAACAACTACTCGGCGTGGGAATACGCGTCGGCCTCTGCCGCGCAAACTCTAGTTGTTTTATGCGTTAAGACAGCATTGTTGTTTTAAAAATAAATTAATTGATAGGAATTCAATGAATTCAATATGTATATTCAGTATTGGACAAACAAGCACAAACGAGTAGTTACTGTCTTTCAACTATTAACTGCTTTGTAACGTTAATTACTTTCAATGAATCAATATGATGAGTGATGCCACCTCAAACTTTTTTTATATATTTTTAGATTTTTATTTTAAAAAGTCGTTTTGAAGGAAAAAGTATGTGAAACTGTATCTAATAGTGTTCAATATGTATCATTAAGTATTTAAATAAATATAAATTACCGTTTTATAAATATGAAAGATCAAGACTGACATGAAAAAGGATTACCAGTGTTGAAGAACATATATTTCTATATTACAATACAATTAATGAGCTTATACAAACTTAATGTCCATACTAATCTCTATAGGGACACAAAAATAATTGATTATTGTAATTGGGGTATATGCTGACCATGACAGAAGATTCAGTATATCGTGGGTGAGTTCTTGCCCACGCATACAACGATTGAACTATGCTTAGCCATGCAATACCACATATGTTTGCTTTCAGATTCGCCTTAAAACTGAATATTATTTGTACAATTATGAGGCGATGAAACGAAACTGTAATATGTTTCGTAACACAGTTTGACATATCAAAATGTTTTACAATAAAATCATTTATATTTAAGATACTTAACATTATGAGCTCTATCTACATCGCTGATCAAAACAGACTGGGAGAATTCGACAGATCCATAGTAGAATATTCAAACTTTCTTCTCATTTTGGATAACACTTCGGCGAACATATTAACTAAACTATAATAATTAGTTCCACCAATAAGTGATCATCTGTTGAAAGTGCTAAATGTAAAATGCATTTCTAACGAAAGACGATTGAATTATTTTGAATGATTCTGTTTTTTTTTTATACACAAGTGATAAAATTAAAATAAGATAGCATAAGGATTACCATGACTTAATGGTTAATGCATCTCCATGTTGTACGTACTTCTGATTTGCGTCATCAATGTAGCAAATGTGTTCTATTTGTTTTAGTGACCCGTACGACGGATATGCCACAGTTCATACACGAAAACGACCTAAAAGATTCAATTATTGAAATACCGACGGTTAAACGATTTCTTTTTAAACATTAAATCAAGATAGTGCATCAATTATCTATACAGCCAATGCATAATTATTCGAATGTGTTTTTTATAATGGAAATACGAAACTCCAGAAACATAGGAGATAAATTATGATAGCCGAGCGCTAGTCTTTTATATAACTTAAGTGACTACAATACAGCCCTTTCAAGACTTGCATTAATCTCTTTTAATATTTGAATCATAACATATTCGTGACTGCATATGTTATCACACAATGATATGTCCCTGCTTTATCCCCGTGTCAATATCCCATATTAAGTACGTATTTCTAATACAAACGGAATAATTTATGTTTGCTCAGTAGACCATAACCTGCAATAAAACTGCACTTGAACATGTATAGTGATATAATTGAATGATAGGACGATCTTGTATGTTAACAGCACAGAGGAAGTTTACATGTGAAGTGTACGCTTTTGTCATCGGTTATTATTTGTTATTACACAATTAGCCAACTCGAGGTAAATATTTGCCAGTTTGCACAAGAATAATACAGACGAGGCGGGTTAATAAAAAATAGTAAATTATGAGTTTCTTGTTTGGGACCTCATTTCACGCTTAGCCATGATTACATTGTCAAACATACATTTATTTATGGTATTTATTATATATATATATAATAAAAGTCCTTACAATAACATTAACAGATGCAGAAAGGAAATAAAAAGGGAATCAAACATAAGTATACAATAAATCTGTATGAGTGCCGTTACTATCGATTAAACCTAAAAAGCATCGTGTATACATTTTAGAGCAATCTATCAATAGGCGTTTTGCGTTCAGAAAATTGTTATACAGACAGAGTAAGAAAATTTGTTAGCCAGCACTCACATAAACAAACAATATATGTGTAACTACTACTTAAATATGATGAAGGTGATTAGATGATAAGGGTATAGACTGACACTATGTTAATAAGCTTAACGCATACGGTAATGTGCTTTACCGTTTCTATGGGGATACAGTCATTATTGATGAGTGTTATTGAAATATACTGAATAAACCGACCGCGTCGAAGATTTATTAAACCATTTTTGAAGTCATTCCCACGCATATATTTATTGAAGTTTATTCAACCATATTTGCATGCATGCTTGCTTTTACGTTCTTTTACTTAATGTTTAATAGCTATTGTACAATTATGAGGGGATAAACCGATATTATGTTTTGTGCAGCAACTTTATGTTTTTTTCATGACAATAAAATGACTCGATATTTCCAAATACCTACCGCGAAAAATGTGTTTGTCATGCGAGAGGCAGATTTTTACAGATCCGCGAAATGCTGTAATTTAACTTTTTTAGAAAATACTTTTTATGAGTGAACAATAATACTGAGGCGAAAATAAATTGCCAACTGTACACTTATAAATAATTCCAATACTTATTGATCATCGCTAGGAAGGGATAAAAGTATCCAATATTTCTTATTTATAACGATGGGATTTGTTACAATGATAACGTTCTTTTATGAAGCGTTCTTTTTTATAACACAAATAATGCAATGACTGAGTGGTCAAGGCATAAGCCCATGGTGCGAAGGTCTGAGTTTCGATATTCACTAGCATTTCGTTTTCCACACACCTTATTTGGCATAGTTAATTTAAGTATAAATAAAAAACATATTTTATCTTTACCAATTAGAATATATCTGGTGGTTACAAGGTAGAAATCCGTCTTTTTTGCGCTTTAAACCTTAAAAATAATCGCGTTTGTCGAAATAGACGTGTACGTCTAGAAATCCTACTTTCGGTTTTAAAAGCGGTTCCGTTTGACACATAATTAATTACTTGCTAACTAGGCTATAGATTTATATTTATCTATGCCAATTAGAATATATCTGGTGGTAACAAGGAAGAAATCCGTCTTTTTTGCGCTTTAAAACTAAAAAATAATCGTGTTTGTCGAAATGGACGTATACGTATAGAAATTCTACTTTCGGTTTTAAAAGCGGTACCGTTTGAAATAATAATAAATTACTCGCTAACTAGGGTATAGATTTGATGACAATTTTGCACACTTTCAAATTGCATCTATATGTATTGATAAAATGCGTAATCCGTACTTCAACTCGTTACTATACACAACCACAAAATTGGCGATAACCAATCAAACAGTTTAAGTGCCTGTATCTTATACAGACGCAATCCTTTCTGTGCGTTCAGCAGACTGTAAAGCTCTTCCGTTTTGTGAATACACGCGGAAACAAACTGCCTACGCACTTGTCCGATTATATTATGATTAGATGTGGCACTCCTGTAGTTTCACACAACGAAGGAAGTTAAATTTTGTAGCGAATTTAAATTAAAAATATTATTAGTTTACTTAGTCACCGTTAAATATTAAGTTAGCCAACNTATCTCGACCATCCATGTCCACATTACCCAACCCAGGGCCATTGATAAAGGTAAAGGCAGCTTGGTTCCCGTCCTCTTCCAAATTTATTGAGAGGTGCACGGGTACTACTTCCCCGTACCCCAAAATTTTGTTTCGTACCCAAAATTGTTAATACCCAATTTTTGTTCCTACCCAATTTCATTTTCTTACCCTTATTTTTGTTCGTACCCATAATTTTTTTCGTACCCATTTTTTTTGTACCCAACTTTTTTTCGTACCCTATTTTTTTCCTACCCACATATTTTTCGATCCCAAATTTTTTATCGTACCAAAATTTTTTCGTACCCAAATTTTTGTTCGTACCCAATTTTTTGTTCTACCCATTTTTTTTTTCGTACCCAAATTTGTTTCGTACCCAATTTTTTTTCTTACCCACATTTTGGTGTACCCAAATTTATTTTCCTACCCAAATATTTCTCCTACCCAAATGTTTTTTTCCTACCCAAATTTTTTCGTACCCAAATTTTTTGTCCTACCCAAAATTGCCTTTTACTATAACTTCTTCATTTCTACACCGATTCACTTCTGATTCACACTGAACTTCCCTTATGACAATACGATTAATGTCAACTATGCATGGCCCCATTAACAACCCTGGGACGCCCCTCCCACATAGACCACGCCCACCCAAAATTTTCTTTTAACATAACTTCTTTATTAATTCACCAATTGACTTCAAATTAATACTGAACATCTCTTATGACAACACGGTCTATCTCGACCATCCATGTCCACATTATCAACCCGGGGCCCCAAAAACATACGCCTTGCCCACCCAAAATTGCCTTTTAATATAACAACTACTCGGTGTGGGGATACGCGTCGGCCTCTGCCGCGCAAGCTCTAGTTGTTTTAAGCGACAGCATTGTTGTTTTAAAAATAAATAAATTGATAGGAATTCAATGAATTCAATATGTATATTCAGTATTAGACAAACAAGCATAAACGAGTAGTAACTGTCTTTCAACTATTAACTGCTTTATAACGTTGATTACTTTCAATGAATCAATATGATGAGTGATGCCAACTCATACATTTAAATATATTTTTAGATTATTATTTTAAAAAGTCGTTTTGAAGGAAAAAGTAGGTGATACTGTATCTAATAGTGTTCAATATGTATCATAAAGTATTTAAGTAAATATAAAATACCGTTTTATAAATATGAAAGATCAAGACTGACATGAAAAAGGATTACCAGTGTGGAAGAACATTAATTTCTATATTACAATACAATTAATGAGCTTATACAAACTTAATGTGCATAATTATCTCTATAGGGACACAACAATAATTGATTATTGTAATTGGGGTATATGCTGACCATGACAGAAGATTCAGTATATCGTGGGTGAATTCTTGCCCACGCATACAACGATTGAACTATGCTTAGCAATACAATACCACATATGTTTGCTTTCAGATTCGCCTTCAAATTGAATATTATTTGTACAATTATGAGGCGACGAAACGAAACTGTAATATGTTTCGTAACACAGTTTGACATATCAAAATGTTTTACAATAAAATCATTCATATTTAAGATACTTAACATTATGAACACTATCTACATCGCTGATAAAAAAGAGTGGGAGAATTCGACAGATCCATAGTAGAATATTCAAACTTTCTTCTCATTTTGGATAACACTTCGGCGAACATATTAACTAAACTATAAGAATTAGTTCCATCAATAAGTGATCATCTGTTGAAAGTGCTAAATGTAAAATGCATTTCTTACGAAAGACGATTGAATGATTTTGAATGATTCTGTTTTTTTTATACACAAGTGATAAAATTAAAATAAGATAACATAAGGATTACCATGACTTAATGGTTAATTCATTTTCATGCTGTACGTACTTCTGATTTGCGTCATCAATGTAGCAAATGTGTTCTATTTGTTTGAGTGACCCGTACGACAGGATATGCCACAGTTAATACACGAAAACGACCTAAAAGATTCAATTATTGAAATACCGACGGTTAATAGATTTCTTTTTAAACATTAAATCAAGATAGTGCATCAATTAACCATACAGCCAATGCATAATTATTCGAATGTGTTTTTTATAATGGAAATACGAAACTCCAGAAACATTATTAGGAGATAAATTATGATAGCCGATCGTTAGTCTTTTATATAACTTAAGTGACTACAATACAGCCCTTTCAAGACCTGCATTTATCACTTTTAATATTTGGACCATAACATATTCGTGTCTGCATATGTTATCACACAATGATATGTCCCTGCTCTATCCCCGTGTCAATATCCCATATTAAGTACGTATTTCTAATACAAACGGAATAATTAATGTTTGCTCAGTAGACCATAACCTGCAATAAAACTGCACTTGAACATGTATAGTGATATAATTGAATGATAGAACGATCTTGTATGTTAACAGCACAGAGGAAGTTTACATCTGAAGTGTACGCTTTTGTCATCGGTTATTATTTGTTATTAAACAATTTGCCAACTCGAGGTAAATATTCGCCGGTTTGCACAAGAATAATACAGACGAGGCGGGTTAATAAAAAACGCTTAGCCATGATTGCATTGTCAAACATACATT
>VMBQ01000297.1:0-71433 GCA_007657795.1 Dreissena rostriformis
ATATATTCCGTAATATACCCAATAATATGTTGACACTTTTATTTATTCGATTCCATTTCCAATAAAATTTATCAAAATGTATCAGTATTTAAGGTTAGCAATTATGATAACATATGTGTATGTCCAAATGCAACATTATTTATGCACATAGAGCCACTGTTGTGAATGTAGTTTCTTATAATTAACTGATTTACTAATCAATGCACAAAGTACCTTTGCGGAGTTGTCGTGTATTGCCAACGAATGTTAGTATACAGCCTGATATTCCCAAAAACAAATCTAAACACGTTACGTGTACAACATATTAAAACCTTACCTAAGTATGTCGAGTGACAAGTAATGTTTAATTCATTTGGAAATTGTGTTATTTAGGTGAATCTTAAAATAATAAGAATATATAAGCTGTTATAGGACAATTACTGTTGTTCTCCTTGTTTTGTATAAATATAAAATCGTTATGTCTATGTTTTACCAAAATCGCAACAAAGGAGAATATCTGGTTACTGTCCATGTCCCACATTTAATGATAATGTTCAGAGTGCCTTCTTAATTTGCTTAAATCATACTGTTAAACTGAATACTAGCATATTCAGCTATTCAGCTATTCTTGTTTGTTTACCTGTCTATGCTACCATTTTGTAGTCTTTCTGAACGCTGATGCAAACGAAAATGTATACTTTTCTAACAAGTACCGTGTATAACAGTTTCAAACAACGGATATCGATGCATTATATTGTATCCCGTTGTTTCAATTAGCACTAACAACCCCCGCATTAACTTCCGAGAAAAACTATAAACGCGTGTTAATAAACAAATTATGTGCAAAAATCGCTGATAAGACAATTTTAATATAATTGCAACTGCAATTAATGTGTGCGCTATCTTCCATCAAACAAACTAGTGATGTAGCCATGGCATAAAACAAATGTTCAGAATAGGTCTGTACTAGTTATCTGAAATGTCTTTTTGAATGGCTCGACTATTTTATTGCATCCGATGTAAAAAAAATATGAGATGAATAATGCACAATTGAATGTACTATATGCTATACGACCTTAGTCTTAATATGTTCATTAACAATAACTTTGCATCGATTAAGTATTATGTTAATAACGCACTTACCTCGTTTTGTTTATTGTTATATATTATATCGAACGCATGTATCATGCCGTTTCCACATTGTATAATTAAACCACTACATCTCTACCTAATCATTGCTAATGTCTTGCGACTATTATAGAAGTTATTACCAGAACAAAGCATACTTATGTCATTATAACCTCATGTAAGGTTATTTCGTGCAGCACTGTTGGCGGTCATACTTTATATGTGTCGATCATGTAAGCATTTTGGTGATTTATTGTTGCCCAATGTTATGTATGGCTTGATTTCTTTGCTTCAACTATTGATAATAAATTGAACATAGGCATTTCACATAACTTGATGAGAATATTATAATTAGCCACAACAGTTGTTATATGTTCTATGATCGTGTTTGTTCTAAATACATAATACACAATCTATATGTTTCAGTTTGAACCTGTTTTAATCTCGAAGTATATGATTTGCATTTACTGTGTTCTTTAGTTGATTGTCAATTCATTTGTCATGAGCCTACTTCCGGGTAATTAGTTACTTGCTCATTTAAGTACCTCGTAATGACGGTGAGATGCATCTCAGGCAGATATGAATTGGATACTGACTGTGTTATTAATATTTGAAACTAAAGACTAAATAAAATAAAATCAGGTCGTACATTTTGATAGTTACGTCTTTCTTGTTAGCTAAAATGAAACGGGTATATACGTATTTAAAACTGTGAATAATGCATTTGGTATATGCTTGCATAGCATTTATTTTCTCAATTATATGTATATGATATTTGCTGATTATGCTTGTTTGTGTTTACTTCTTATGCAGACCTACCGTGGTATATGTTATAATGAAAACTCCTCCTAAATGTAAGAATAAGTATTATATTCGGCTCGTGACCTGCGTTTTCTGAGATAAGATAATAATAATTTAAATATGACATTAATTGTTTCGCGCATCATGAATGTGTGGTAGCTTAATGTTTAGTCATTGCCTTGGTTATCATATGTATTCACGATGGTTGATGTTTACTTGTGTATACGTCTTCGATGATGTTGTATTGTATTTATTATACATGGATTATACATCGTGTTGTTCACCCATTTTGTGTGACTATTACTCTTTTGGGTCGTACCTAAAGCTATTAAAACTTACACGGATGATTTTTGATTGTATACAGCTACATATTAAATATGTTACACTATAACCAAATAGCAATATTCTTCTGAAATACAAATACTATTCTGCTGACATGAGTCAATTTACCTTTTCTTCTTATCTTATCGTATTATTGTGTGAATCCAACACGAAGTAACCTTTCGCATGTTTCAGATTTTCACGAACGATATTAAAAACATGCCAATATCTACACTCGCCATGAACTTCCTAAATGTGACCAATCTATCTTTTGCAATAAGCTCTTCGGTAATTACGACGTCCGATGACGTTATTGTATTAGGGCGACCACTGCAATCATCATCACCAACCACTTGCAATTCCTTTACTCTTGTTCTTATATATTGTATAGTGTTTTTATTCTTGAAGATTTAATTTCACACATTATTTGAAACGAGCAACGCCTATTTTAATAACGGAACTCGTAAAACTTTTTGCGAATTCTTTATAACCACCCATCATCGTCTTTGATACTTACGCGAGTACACGAAATATATACAGTTGAACAGCACAATGTGGATACAATCATGTTTACCCTTCACGTTTATTATTTGGAGTTTTCGGTCAGACTTGTGTTATTGTTATTTCGTGTTAATAAGTATTATTAATATTACAAATGTTTACTTTAAACAGTTATACATTTTACTTACTTTTACTTGCACTTTACGTTTAATGCTTGGTAGCATTGTTTACTGATAAACGTATTCAAATATTGTTTCTAAAACTCGGAATTCCCAAATGCGATAAATGTCATGTGTCAACGACCATGACATTCCAACATCAACATTGTGCTGACAATAGTATCACGTTAATTCTACAAGAAGGATACCGCGGACAGCCAAGTTAACCATTCCTTTCATTGGTTTTTAGTATATAAAATTATCAAACTTGGTAATTGGGAATTGTTCATCTTGATTTAACTTCTTGCTGAGGCAAATATGAATTACGAGGAAATGTAATATATGATTCCGATTTCTGAAATGTTGTCTAAAAGAAGGGATTTAGCCGATACATAAATCAACTTCATTTCATCGCGCCACAGAAAGCATTAATTAAATTGGTCTGGTGATTATTAAATAATTGACTAATTAAATTGAAATAACATCTAATGTATTTTCTCCTTTATTGTTAACGCGTATTTACGATTGTGTGTTTTATAATTAATGTGAGATTGTTCATGCATTTTAGCCGGAATATATTCTCAATGCTCGGTTCCAAGGCATTGGACATATCTAAAATATTTTAAAAACTGTCTTATGACGTGTTGAATGTATCGTTGACATACACGTAAAATATGGGTTTGAAGGGATGATAACTGTATTCAAGCTGTACAAAGTAAATGTTATTATTTAATTTTTGTTCCTACGTTTTCCGCGTGTATAATTTGTTTTCAAGTCAAACTAGTCTTCGTTAATCTGAATGTGGCAGAGCATTTGGATCGACACAAGTGCAATGTTTAAGTTAACACGTGGGATAGGGTCGATTTAATACGGTACTATTTGCTGAAAATATGGTAATACAATCGAAATTGTACAAATTATGGACGCGACCGCACGGGTTGGCCCCTGCTTCTAAAATAGTTTCGCCATGCTACTTACTTTGATTAAGCCAAACAAAACACAGTGTTCATCGGGGGATAATTGTTTATGTTCATGTGTGCCTTTAGAACGCGCTTGTAAAGGGATAACTGGTAATGGATTGCTAATGGTGTAAAAGGCCCAGGTCATTTTCTAACAGGTCATGCTGGTGGTAAGTAATCGCCTAAATTTCATAAAGTCTTAATTGTTGCTATTTTCTCTTTCTTGTCATTCTATTGGAAAAAGACGCATTACATATATTAATTAGACACTATAAACTAATTTTAGTCATATGATATGTGATTATATTTTAGGTTTGAAACGCTGGTATACATGTTGAATAGTATGTTCAATTATTGATTCAGATGTGAACATTTAAACGCTTTCACATTAAACAACTTTAAGTAGCACTGGTTAAGTTCTCAAAAACAGTATGCTGCAACAGACATACGCATGTCATGTTAAACGGACTTAAATCACGTTTTAATGCACGTGTTTTTTCATACACTAATACGCCTATTTAATTTGGTATTATCCTGTATTCTATTTGTTTGATGATGTTTTCGCAGAATGCCAAGATTGTGTGCAACTGAGTGCATTATACTGTAATGTGATCTTGTTGACATGCTGAATAATGTTTCAATATGGATCTTTTACTAAATTACTAGTATTACTAGCCAGAAGAAACATTGCTAATCGATGTTGAAATTAAGACGTGAGTAAACCTATAACCAGGCATTGGTTAACTGTGAAACGTGTGAGCAGGTCAAATAGCATAACTCTATATGCGATCATAAACATATCTAATGAAATACGAACGACATTTAAATTCTAATTATGACATAGGTTAATTAAACTATTTGTACACGTTAAGTGGTGCGTTCCTGTTGACATCGATACTCTCATAGGAACAACATAGACATTAGTTAATGGTTTCATCATGCTAGATCATTTTAGCCGCAACTCGAAGCAGACACACACACTCTGCTGGAATGTACTCCTTTAGGCAAACATATCATTCAACACATCGTGCATACTATCGCTGTTAATAAGTTGAACATCTGCTACAACAAAATGGACAATCCGCAAAAGCATTTGTTAATGTTTTGCCAACATGGTATGCACTACAAATGAATATACATACGTTGAACATTTGGTCATCTTAATTTGTTTATATTTTGTTCATATGTTTAAAGCATGTTTGTTTTGGATAATAATACAAAAATGTATATATAACAATATATAACAACAGTTTTTACATTTACGAAGTGAAATAAGACGGATGAGTGATTTCGCGTAGGTGCATTTTACTGCAGTTACACTTTTGATGTTAGCGTTGTTCATATTAATACATACTTATTCATGGCACAAACGTCATAATTCATTCAGATATTGCAAATATTTAAGTCTATAAATTACACATTATATCAATTATGTTGCAACCTTTTTTAATTTTTATTTATAAATAAATGTATAAATACATAATGTGTTCAATGTTATATCAAGTTTTTATAGAATGTTGCGACTCCAAAATAGTCGTTGTGCACATAACATTCGGTACATAAAACAATAAATCAAATATATTTACAAGTTGTGTTTCAATAAAAGATAAAAAGTACTATTTTTTTTGCTGGTGTGAAAAACCCAGAATATTATCAGTTTTTTTTTATAATTTTATTTTGTACAATGACATTCAAATACATCGACTTACTAGTGTACTAATGTGCTTCTAGTTAGCATTGAATTATTTTGCAATAATTGATTAGCTAAATTCCTATTTGCCAATTAAGTTATGCTCAATTGTAGAGAACTAAAGTATCAACACGTCAATAACACATTGCTTATTAAAAAAAAAACAGTTTAAACTGCACGATATTAATGTTAAATTGGGCCAATCTTCTCTTTTGATAACGGATCTATTACAATCCACACAGTGAATATCCTTAAAGATAATCTTGAACAGAATTCATTCCATTACATCAGACTCCTTACAATGCCCGCAGGTCCGTGATCTAGCGCTTGATCCTGTTAATACATTACGCCTGTAGTTGATAATTGCTAAGCCAATAGGTTTCTTAGTTGAAATGAGTTATTAATGCAACTATGATAAACAAGTGGTTCGGTCATGTAAATGTGTCCGGCATCAATTAAAGTTATAGCTTATTGACCTGACGCATGGCATCTCTTTTAGTAATAGGTACATAATTCAAACTCATTTCCTAAACAAACATTAATGCAGGACAGTCAGGGTCATATTAATATTGGTCATCTAATTTACAATAGTTGCATTAAACCATAATAATTATATTGAGTATTATTATTTACCCGTATTCACGCTGTTTATAATAATCCAACTTAACTCAAAATCGACGAACGATATAAGACAAATAATAATAATAATGCATACTGAAGTAATGTTTCTGCTACAATTGCGATGAACGTAATGTACGGAAGGATCCCACTACAAGTTATACGCGATCATCGTCGTGCTTTACTTTGTCTGGAATGTGTACACTATTTCTCCTTTAAAAGACATGTCATTTATATGTAAAGTACAGTCTACCGGAGTCATTTTAATTGAATACGTTGACTGCACAATAACAAAACGCCCATTGCTCTTTCATTTCAGGGAATGCCATTTTCAAATAATGAAGATATAATTGCCGTATTCAGTTTCGTAAATCATCCTTATAGATAACGTTTTCTGCACAATTATAAAACACTTACTGCTTTAGAACTGAAAGTAATATTACCCGATTTATAAAGCAGCTTTGGTGTACAGTTATAAAAACACACGTGCTAATAGTCAAATGAAATATTTTCGGAACACTTCACTTATCTGGTAACCAATATGTAATTAACGTTATGTTAGAAGTGCACGCGCTATTTCTTTTTTTTATGCACTTACTAAAGTAAAAAGAAAGGCCTATCGACGTTAACATCATGCTGTGTTTGACTCTGGGGATACGAGTATAAGTTTTTGACACTAAATAAGTATTCTATATGTTCACAAGATGACATGAATATTAGCTAAGCACATATATGTCTGTCCAATAGCAACCTTAACGCATCTGAATAGAAATGTTACCCTGGTATGACCAAAATTAATAATTTGCTCTCGGATTTTTAGCGACCAACACTGTACCAAATACATTATCTCAGGTTTAATTGTTAAAAAACGATGTTGTGTAATCACAATAAATTAGTGCTCTATATACAAAAAATGCAATGTTAAAAAATACAACTACAAATCTTAGCAAGTGTATCTTTATGCAATGCTAAATGAATTTCTTTAACAATTCGGAAAATTGCATATGTTATGTTGAGACAGCTTCTCTGAATAAATAATATAACTAACTATAACTAATGGCTCATGGGACTGCCGGGGAATGAAGTCGTATTGCGCATAGTTGAAAAGATTTTAAAGTGGGACTGAATGAGAGTTCCGAGAATTGTTCTTTACTTTGTTCATATAAAGATACGTATTTATTGACCAACACATATACAGATCCATATTAAGTAACAAACTTATCACAGTTTCCACACAAACACATTTCGGATTCTATCAAGCACTTGGATGTTTGTATTAGTGTACCTCGGTAATGGGCTGGTAAAGCACAGTCTAAGGCAATTAAGAAAGATGATGATAAATGAGGTTTAAAGTATAACTTATTTTAATACAATGTTAATCCATAGCATTTAGGAGAAAACTTCTCCTTAAATCGCGTAAAGGCATGCCTTCACAATACACACTTAGCTCTGAGTTAACCGACTTTGAGTGGCTAATTCAAAGAGTTTGGGGGTTAAAACCATTTGAACGACACGCTGAACCTCATACTTAGCCCATAATAACTCACAATACATACACATGTTAGTAAAAATCAATCAATACACTTCACAGGTATGAAAACAAATTAAAAGCACAACGACTTAGTATACATTCAAAATATTTGCATTTTGACTACCCATTGGTTTGTCATTTATCAGAGCAACACAATTGCAACCTTTGGAGGCATTAAGAGCCTCAGGAAAGCTGTAATTTGTCAGCCACATGTGTTGTATTGACACACCTCATTGCACATAAAATGTTCTAATCCAAGTAAGAGGCATGTCAATTATTTGTTCTTGGGATTGCCCTCAAATCTAGATGGCACGATGTAATGCTGTGGGCACAATGTATAGAGAATATATGTTTGCTTATTATTATTATTATAATAATTTTCTAAGAAAAGTGATAACAGTAATATTTTTAAGAGCTTCTGATTTATGCATCCATGACAGTATTAGCGGAGTTAAGAAAGACCCAACAAAGTCGTTGTCACATAAAATAGAAACGCAGATGTGTTTTCAAAATATAAGGTGACTTATGCTCCTTACAATGCAAAACTGAAAGAATATACTGATACGTTTAACTTGTGACGTATCTGTTTATTTTAAAATGTCAATGAAATTGATTAGACAAGGTGGCCATGAAAGCACAAACGATAATTGAAAGCTGAGCACACAATTACTCCTGATGCTACATAACGCGTATACCAAAATGACCAATACCGATGAAAATAGTTCATCAGTACCCTCCAAATGGCGTATGTTAGTCATCTTAAGCCCAAGCTGGCTGAGGAATCCCAAACCAATGATAATTCACAAGTTAGGCATGTTATGATTGTAATACTTTCAACTTCAATGTGGATTTTTAATAAGAATGTGTTACCGTAAACTTTATTTCAAAGAGTTGCTGCACAGTAAATGTGCATTAACCTCTGTTTGATTATAATTAACAATGGTATGCATCGTCATTATTTATTAAATCACATTAATTTGAAATTAAAAAAGTAGACCATCATCTGGCTAGTGAGATTATTATCAGAGATGAAGTGTCCGAAAATGTTAAATAATTCATCGTTTAGTATAATTTATATTTTTTTATTATACATCTCACAAAAACTTTTTTTAATGCTGAGCCTTCAAACCAAAATGCTTTGCAATGACCGATCCAATGCGGCTACGTCATTTTAAATCTTTTCTATATACGATGTTACGTTGTATTGGTAGAGCTGTAATGTACAGGGAATTCGTCGTTTGCTTTACATAAAAAACACTAGTGGATTTGTACATGACTTATATATTGATGATGTTTCTCGAGCTTCGCATTGATATTTGCGAATACAATCCTTATATCGTATGACATCGTTAACATAAAAGCTGCGGTTTATTGAAAAACACCTAACTGATTGCACGCTTTCAGCAGACGGAATACAAACGTCAAGTATTAGTTCATTAACGCATTTCACGCATTGATGTAGTTCAGAAGGCCACAATCAAGAATACAGACTTATCAGAAAATTGCCAGAAGTGCTATAGCGAAGTAGCCATGGTAGCTGTGTATAAAACGTTGAGGATTACAAATGTGTTTTGCGATAACGTAATTATATACCATACGCGCTTGCTGTTATTGTTTCGCAAGGTCGTAGTATACACTCATTCGCATATAAAATAATTCATTTGTATTACAGTTTATTATGGTCTTTGAAACAAAATATATCTCGGCAAAGTCATTGTATTTCTCAATAACCATATCCCCCTTTAATAATGTTAACACACAAATGTCTACACACTGTTTATATTGTAGTAAATCGAATCATTAACAACAAATAAATAGGTCACACATGAGCGACAAAAATATTTTTCACGAATCATGTCTAGCTCAAAACAGATTTTTATTTACAAATAAATATAATTAGGGAAGACATTTATCTTAATATACATCAGAATGCGACTCAAATCAATATTTACCGCTTTGCTCTATTATAGCTAGCCTGCTTTAATAAAGATCAATAAAATTAATCAGCAGTCGAGATGTGATTAACGTTTGATTAATTCAGTAAATCATAGATAAGTTTCCAATTATAAACATCAACATCGAGTTCATAGAATGTTTAATTTGGGAATCCACATGCATTCTATTGAAAAATAGCAAAACACATACTGTTTGATCCCGGAACTTCGTTTACAAATTGTCCATTAAAAATGTTCAACATTTGTAGTTTTGCTTTTCCATTCATGAAGCTTAATCTAAGCATGGAACATATATCTTATCAATCCAGCGAGACTTATCTGTTTTATGATAGTACTTCTTTTTCAATTGTACAGATGTATTGACCAATCGGAACTTTGCTTTGTTTTAACCGAGAATTGTTTTCTGAAATGAAGCATGCTAACTAATTTGCGTGCGTTTTAATCATTACGTTAAATCGACATCATTTAGAAGACACCAATTTGCATTACTATTGGCATGCTCACTCCATTCCTGAATTAATGAAATACAGCAGCGGTTATCACGCTTTTGGGGGGAAAGGTTACAAGGCCTTTTAAGATGGTGAATTTAACGTAAATGGTGAATTATTAGTTTTCATTTAAGGAAGAATACCTGTTTATATTATATTTTGCTATGAACATTAATCAAATGTTTTGCAAACAATGTTACATTACATTACATTCAAATTTGGTTCGATAAAAATTGCAGTTATTATTCACACAAATGTCCTTAACTTAGTCCATTTTAGTGCCGATTTAGTCCTTTGTTTAGAACACAGCTTTAATTAAAGGGCAATTTTAAGATAAATATAGGTAAAATATGTACAATTTGAACAGGATAAATGAGCCGAATTTCTGCCAAAAAGAAGCCATATAATATCAACATAAATGTGTAGTATAGCTATGAGAATGTGCACAATTGAATGGATTTAAAATGTCAATGAATAATGAAAAGTAAATAACATTTAGAATGTAGGGCACTCTTGTATTATACGAGAGGTGCCGAATTTCATGACGAACAAAACAAAACATGAATAATTCATAATCTAAATACATTTTATTTCAACAAATGCTCAATATGAGATCCATGGCAATTGTAAATCAATCTGCAACGCGCCATTCGTCCTTCAGAGCTCTTTTGAGACCGTAATGGGAGTAACGTCGTTTCTGTAAGCGTCGTTTTAGTATCCCACATAAACCAAAATTCATTGGGGCCGCATTTGGAGACTTTGGCATCCATTTTTCGGGTGTTATAAACTTAATGTTTTGATCTTTTAGAAAGTTCACTGTGTGTTTGGAAGTGTGGCTTGCTAGATGCACTGTCGTGATGAAACGTAATGACGTGTTTACCCTCCGGAAAAAGTCTCGGGACATCCTTTCGTATACATGGTTTCAGAACGTTATTGATATAGTATTCTTAGTTTATCTTGGTCCCTTAGGCATTTATTCTGATCTCTGATTTACCTCTGGACGATACAGCAGCCGACGCCATGAAGCAACGGGAAAACGCATCACGTTTTACAAACTTCAGTTTTCTCCCTTTGTGTCATAACATACTCTTTTTCTTTCATAACTTCCACCAAGATAATACATCGCCTCGTAGTTTTGATTTCAAAACATTCCTGATGATGTAGTATACTGTTCCCTTGGATATTCCTGTTTTCAATGCCATTTTTCTCTCGGTCGGCGGATTGATTTGAGAGATCCAGCGACGAATGTTGCATACGACGTCAGGTGTGACCTTTATTGGACGTCTACTTGATGTTGAGTTTTTAGCACCACCACTGCGCTGTAAAGTAGCGTCATGTCGAATAGTCCGTATACTTCACAAAGAAATAGCATGGCTCATCTTTTTCAGTTCATTTTGAATGCTTATGTAACTGCATTTGCATCTCAAAAGGCCTCAAAGAATGCCCTTCTCCGTTTCATTAATTGGCTTCTGAGGCATGTTGAATATTATGACAAATTGCATGTACATCGAAGTTTAGTATATTACATAACTGCTAAAACAACAATGGTTCAAGAAAACCGTGCATGTACTTGAAAAAACACGGATTCATTTTGTTCATTTTGAAATTGGGTAACTCTCGTACAATAAGTAAGAAGCAAATCAAACAAGATAGTATGTTATGTCATTATGTAGTTATAAAAAGCTACTATTATTTGTGTTTGGTTTCGTTGATCAGTTTCTCGGCCTTAATTCTCTTCAAGTATCTATAAGCCAACTTAAGTCTATCAGACATATGACATCTTAAAGTTCAAGTGACACAACAATCTTCTTATCAACACATATAAGAAATAGTTGTGCTAGTTTACACTAAAATAGAGTGGAATCTCAATTTAAGGTTGCCCTACATAATGCTCGCCTACATTAGCAAGGCTTAGCACGAATATTCTTTGCATTGAGAGCATTTTTTTAAATCTAATATCTACGATTCTTAGTTTGTATCATATCCCTATGCATGCATTTGAATAAATTGTGGCTAATATTAAACACGAAAAATACAAAATCCGATGGGCCCATAGGCGTTTTTAAGAACACAATAAAGCAGATCTTACAAGCAAATGTTTAACCACTGATCTTTACAGCGGTTGTATATATTGTGTG
Source organism: Dreissena rostriformis (assembly GCA_007657795.1). Classification (NCBI taxonomy): domain Eukaryota; kingdom Metazoa; phylum Mollusca; class Bivalvia; order Myida; family Dreissenidae; genus Dreissena; species Dreissena rostriformis. Next base: position 12,268 of record VMBQ01000297.1, read on the forward strand.
TATGCTTCACTCAACAGAATAGTAATAAATCGCATTTAAAAATCTCTTTTTTAAGTATCGCTGTGTTATTAAAATTGATTGCGTATTTACACTAGTTGAGAAAGCATTCCGATGGCAACAACGAAATGTGTGTGCCTAAACATTCTGCGGTAATAATCTGAACTCCTGAAAACAGCTAGAAATGACATTGTAAACAGAAGTTGTCGAATCGAAGTGCATCTCGTTAGCCCATCGTTTAAGCAATCACAATCTTATCTCACGCATTTTTTAACAGCACTTGCAACCGTTTATGCATTGTTCAGACAAAATAACCAACTAAGATGAATTATGGAGAGATACGTATTCAGCAAATAGAGCGAGTCTGTCTATGCTAAGGTGTGTCAATTAAACAATAAACAAGCAATAATTAAACAACCTAGCACTTTGCTATATAACGGCACATTTAGGATAAGGATCTATCGCGCTATAATTGACAATTCAGACACCTCATCGTATTTCAAAGGTATGCGTAGTTGTTGTTCTAAATAATATCAACACAAACCTTTGCACACGCTTCATTATTGTATCTCTTCAACGGACGAACATTGTGCAATATTGTTCAAAAGACTGATCCCGGAATGTGCACGAGTTTAGATAAAAAACAATTATCCCTCGGTACGTACAACGCTGGTCCATTATATCAACCAAAGATAGCTTACATTAAATTATAACGGTTGATATGATGCATGATTTTGAATTGATTATAAATGGGTCGGCTTTATTTTGACCAGCAGATTAGTCTTTTTTGTCCCAAAAAGTTGCTTTTCCGGGATACATATATTGACGATCATTGTTAACAAAGGAACGATTCCGTAAATGTTAGTCACTTTTGCTAGTTAAAATATGTTTTTGTATCTGAACGTGTTTAAGTATAATTTGGTTTTGCCCATCCGTGAACAAGCCCCATTTATTGGAAAACTGCTATGAGCGCTAAAAGCTTTGTTTCGTGTTGTCATGAAGAACAGTCCACACTCAATGTCTATCCTGCTAAACAGAGAACGAACGATCCCTCTGCAACAATGTTTATTTATAGTCATAGATTCAGCGCACCCTGCGCTTTGTTTGTGCAGCGCAAGAAGTCAATACTTCGACACTGTGCCAATAAATAGACAACGCTGTGGGTGCCGGGATGGACAGCTAATCCAATGATGGTTAGATAATTTATACGGTGTACTTCCCGAAACTCTCCGTGTATTCATTGTATCATGGATAGCAATCGTGTGCATATATATGTCTGTGTTTTCCGCTGTTCCTACGTCAGTCTATCAATCCACAAAACTTGATCCTTCGATTCCTAAAAAAGAATTGAATATATTTTGTGAACCTTTCTATACAAAAAAAAGGGTAAAGTGAGGATTCAAAAAGAGGCCAACGCTCAGATCATTAAAACTATAACTGTACACATATGTGTGTTGTGAGTAAATATATATGACATTGCCAAATCATTAACACACATAGGCACTCTGGTGATTTCTTTATTTTAAATACCAATAGTTAATTGAAAATAGGCAGTTCACATAATNACACTGAGAAAGTTTGAAAAGAATCGGATGAAAACTGTGGAGTGTATCGCGTAAACAAAAACAAGTCTAACGAACGCAAGGGAAAAAAACACGCCATGACATAAGCTCTTCTGGTTCACAAATTCATGTTTTTTATTGCTTTGACTTTCTTGTTCGCTAAAAATAAATCGTTTATCTACACATTTAAAACTGTGCATAATGCATTTGATATATGCTTGTTGAACATTTATTTCTTAATTATATTTTTGTGATATAATATTACTATAATTGTTTTTGTCTAATTTCTATGAAGACTTACCGTTGTTTCAAACCCGAATTCTCCTTAATACACCGTGTTAGAATAGTAATGTTATTCGTTTTGTGACCTGTGTTTTCTGAGATAAGAAAGTAATAACTTAAAAATCGCATTAGTCTTTGCGCGCTTCATTTATGCGTGCAGGCTTTAGGTATAGTTATTGATTCGGTTATCATATGCACTCAATATGGTTTATGTCTACGTATGTAATCGTATAGATTATTACAGATTAAGTTCTGTTTACATGTATTTAATTTATACAGTACCAACATGTTAGGGCGGAAAATCCGTAACTAATGTTCACCCTTTGATACGACTCGTTAAATTAACGTTTCGGTAATTTGCCTTTATCAAATGACGGACACATTTCTGAATTGTTTACATCTTTTAACATCACGTAATAAATTATAAAGCATACATCCGTCAGGCAAATTATACTTTCGCTGTTAAACATATCATATACTTAATCAGCTGTTTTCGGAATGGTTTGTTTAGTGTTTAGTGGGATACGAAAACAATTCTCTTACTCCATATCAATCCTTACTTATTGACAATCTTATAAACAAACCGCCCATCGGAAACGAGATTCATATACCCAATATTCATAGATTAAGCGCACCATGGACTGGGTTCGTGGGCTTTTAATTAGTTCAGGACAGCGCGGATGAGTATTAAGAAAGAGTATGCCATGTTTATAAAATAGACTTGTTTAGTATGTTATCTTCTTTTTCAAGCGTTATTAATTTATTAAGCTTTCATTAAGCACTCCAAATGATTAAAATCGGGGACTGGTGCATATTAATCACATGTAAATGATATGTTAGCTTTGAAACTTCAGGTGCTGAAAAGCATTGAACCGAACAACTAATATATGCATAGAAAACATCGATCATAACATCACACTAGCAGTAACGATCCTATATATACATATCTCAATCTACTGTTTCAAGAGATACTTATAATAATTGTTTGGATCTAATTTTTCGTATGAGGCTTTCTTATAAACACCCTTTTTTAAGTTGATATTACATTAAAATGGTGTTAATGCAAAACGCTTCATCAGGTATTCTGTCTCGATTAATTAATTGTATAAGTTGAATTATATGGTCATGTGTATTCAATTCAGCATATTCGTGATCCCTATCATATGGACGAATGTCGGTAAGAGTTTGCATCGGGAAAGTCAACATTTTGAGATTAGAGCTACACTGTACTACTCAATCGTTATCTAAATGTTAACAAAGGATACAAACTAAAAATAGTAATTGTTTTCTGTAATTTAATGACATACTATATTACAGAGGAAAACTTCGCACCAAATAACAACATATTAACTAATGATTACACAACTATTATTAATTTTATAATTTTAATATCGTTAAGTAGATCCAATATTCGAACTTATGCAAGTAATACATAACTTAAATAGCTCGCTTAATGGTAAAACTTGCGATATGAACTACTACGCAACCTATATAAAATATTTATCACACAATACGAGAGCATTAATAGTCCCGCGTGTGTTGTTTTTCTCTACTTTATAATAAATAATAGTTAAACGGGAAATTACTGTAATTACTGACCGACTGCAAACAAAATAGTTTTATGAATAATTTAGGAAACTGATGATGGATAAGATTTGTTTTATTTCGCAATTATTAAACTCAGAGTGTGGGAAACTGTTATTTGTCAGCCACATATGTTGTATTGACACACTTGATTGCATATAAAATGTTCTATTCCGGTAAATAATTGATACCAATTTGGCGCTGCGCCGAAAAGGTATTCTTGGGAAGGTCATTACATCTAGGTGGCACTATGCATTTCTGCGGCAAACATATATCGAGGATATTTGTCTGTTGACGGGATATTATCGTGAATTTATGTTCCAAGAAAAGTGAGAAATTTTGTTTTTTAACGAACGTATGACTTGTGCATCTTTGTCAGTTTTAATTGCGTTAAGTACAACCCCAAAATGTAGTAGCCACACACAATGGTAACGCAGGTGTGTTTTCGTAAAAAAGGTGAACACATCGATTTATTCCCCATACAATGCAACAGCATCGAAGAAGTACGGTGGTAGTGTGTTCTGATAACAAATACTGATATGCATAGATAATAGTATGACTCAGAAACACTTAAACCTTATTAAGGCATGCTTTTGGTACACTGTTCTGGTCATCTAAGGTACCGGACAGTCTTACAAGGGTGTTGCCCTGTCTATGATCGGTAATAGTTCAACCAGAGGTGAGCGTTTTAATGAATCGTATGAGGATCGGAGGCAACAGCACGTAAACAAACAGGCAATCATCGAGAATAATAACACAATTTCTAATCGGTAAGTTACAAATATGGATACCATGTTTAATGGCTTATGATTGGTTATAGTTCAACCAGCGGTGACCTTTTCAAAGAATCGTATCAGGATTGGATACAACATGACGCATACAAGTAGTAATCTTCTGCATGTTCATATTCTCACAAATGATGTTAAAACAAATCCCAAAGTCCACATGACTTTTCTAACTGTGACACATCTATCTTTTGCAATACGCCCTTCGGTTAGTACGATGTAAGACGACGTCATTGTATTAGGGCGCTCGCTGCAATCATCCTCGCAAACCAATTGCAAATCCCATATTCTTGTTTTTATGTATTGTATAGTGTTTGTATTCCTGAAGATTAAGGTGGACAAAGTATTGATTCTTATTATTTCAATAATGGAACTCGTAACTCTTTGTACGAATTCTTAATCACCACCCATCGTCTTTGATACTTACACGAGAACACGAAATACATAAAGGATGTGTTTCCCCCTTTACGCGTATTGCTTGGAATTTTTGGTCAGACATTGGCATTCAAATACCTGGTGTATATACATAATTTCTGAGTTCGCTTTAATTATAATTATTATTACAAATGTTTCCTTAAAAAGGTTGTAAGTTGTGTCTTCCTTTTACGTGAACTTTACGGTTCATGCTAGGTAGCATTGTTTACTGATACACTTTATTAAATATTGATTATACAACTCGAAACCCATTGCCAAATGCACTATATGTCATGTGTCAACAAAGACGTCATCCCAAGATCAACATTATTCATACAAATGTTTCACGTCAATTCTACTAGAAGGATACTACGGGCAGCCAACCTAACAATTGATTTCATTGGTTGTCATGACATACATTTTACTGTTACCTATACAATGCTTTACATCAAAGCTAGGTTAGAGAATTGTACACCTTGATTAAGCTTCCGGTTGAGGTTAATATGAAATACAAGGAAATTTTCTTCATGATTCCACTTTATTAACTGTGGTCTACAAGAAAGGATTTAGATGATACATACATGAACTTCGTCCATCGCGCCACAGAAAGCAATTAAAATGTTGCCATGGTTATTATTAAATCATTGACTTATTCAATTAAATAGCATCGAGGTCATTTTCTCCTTTATTATCCACACGCTTTAATAGCGTGGGGATAGTGTATAGATCTCCGCTTTTTTTTGATCGGCCACTATCTCCTCCTACACTATTAGCACTAGAACCTTGAAACTTTCACATATGGTAGCTATGAGCATATGTGCGACGGTGACGGTGACGGAATTTTGATCTGACCAACCGGTCAAAGGTTATGGGTAAATAAATGGGAAAATGGGTAAAACAAACTATTTTTATTAGCAACTAGCGACGCACATGATAATATCTTTCGACCCAGGGGTCAGATCAAAATTCCAAATAGTGCACCGTCGAACATATGCTCATAGCTTCTATTTGTGCAAGTTTCAAGGTTCTAGTGCTAATAGTTAAGGAGAAGATAGTGGACGATGGGGGTTGGGGTGGGGCCCACAAATTTGTTTTAGCATAACTTCTACATTTATTCACCAATTGACGTTATTTTAATACTGAACATCTATTATGACAACACGGTCTATCTCAACCATCCTTGTCAACATTACCCACCCAAGGGCCATTGATAAAGGTTAAGGCAGCTTGGTTCCCATGCTCTTTCAAATTTATCGAGAGGACCACGGGTACTACTTCCCCGTACCCACACTTTTCTTTCGTACCCAAAATTTTTCGTACCCACTTTTTTTCGTACCCACATTTTTTGGTAACTAAATTTATTTTTTGGTACCCAAATTGTTTTTGGTACCAAAATTGTTTTTGGTACCCAAATTGTTTTTGGTACCCAAATGTTTGTTCAATTTTGTTTTCGTACCCAATTTTTTTTCGTACCCAATTTTTTTATTTGGTATCCAAATTTTTTTCGTACCCAAATTTTTTTTCGTACCCAAATTTTTTTTCGTCCACACATTTTTTCGTACCCAAATTTGTTTTCGTACCCAATTTTTTTTCGTACCCAAATTTTTGTTCGTACCCAATTTTGTTTCGTACCCAAATTTGGTTTCGTACCCACCCCCGGGGCCCCACAAACATAGGCCTTTCCCACCCACAATTGCCTTTTAATATAACATCTATGCGGCGTTGGGATACGCGTCGACATCTGCCGCGCTATTTCTAGTTGATTTTTAATTTAATGGTAAAATGTTTACGCGTTCTTACAAGTATGTGTTATATTATTTATGTGAGAGCGCGCATTCATTCTACCAGGAATACACTCTCAATGATCCGGTCAAACGTTTGGCTTGCATTTTAACCGATTTAAACCAGTAATACTTGGTTCCAAGGAAATGATCCTACCTTAACATTCTTTTATTTTTTATAACGTGTTGTGTGTATTGACCTGTATTGCATGGGCAATAGTTTGATTAGTTAAAATTCAAACCCCACCTAACGGGTATTGATAAGGCTATATTTTATAACACTATTTCTGGAGCTTCATTAGTCCTTTTTATTGTGGTAATGCTTTCAATGTTTTCAACTACGCAATGTATTTAACATAACGAGACACTTGTTTAAACATATTGCTTGTGCATGTGTCAAAACAAATATATCATATACAGTGCAAATGTGTCGCTGTGTGTGGACAGTATACAATGATTAACTCGGTACCGTCACTCAAGTTTATGCTTAGACAATACATCAGCTCATCCATACTAGTTATTCCCGCCGTTTATGATTTTGACGAAGGCGCAGCGATTTTATAAAGACAAAACAATTGCATACGTCATAGGAAGACACACTTGAAAAAAAGGAAATGTCCCTCTAGATACAGTATTCAGACACATCTTGTGAAATCACTTAATATGTACCTTTACAAAAAATATAACTTTGATACTTGTTTACAAAACGATAGGTGTTTTAACTATTTGAGCGCTGGAACCGGATTTTGAAGGCCTTTGCAAACAGTTTGGATCCAGATGAGACGCCACAGAACGCGGCGTCTCATCAGGATCCAAACTGTTTGCTATTCTGATAGTATTCTTTGAAAAAAAATCAAAAGAAAATGCTAATTTTAGAAATTTAGCAGACAACATTTTAGCAGACGACAAATTTCCCAGCATGCAAAGGGTTAATTCTTCGTGCAGATAATTCACTCCATGTAAATCATGTCAGTTTTTGCCGTTTTTTCGAGTTCCTGGGCACAGCAGCAACGTTCCCCAATTACAAACATAAATGTCGAGCTTTTCAGTTCTTTGTTGCAATGTGATTTGAAATTTTTAGAATAAAGGTATTTGCGGGATGATGTTAGCTAGACATTATCTCCTGATAAGGTTTATTGTGTTTTGTTATTTTCTAGACTTAATTATAAATGCCCATTTTTGAGTCGCATCAAGAACAAGCTGGTAATTGTATAAAAGACCAAAGTCATTTTCTAACAAATCACATATGTTGATAGTGAATAATCGTCTGAATTCTATATCGTCTAAGTGTTGAATATATAAGAAACGTGTTAACTACGTATCATTTATAGATTATATTGGATAAATCATACTCATTGAATTTATATTATATGATACGAAATAATTATGTCCCTATGCAATGTGTTGATTTATTAGCTGTAAAACACTGGTATAAATATTGATTCGTATGTTTTATGATCGATTCAGATGTATTAATTAATACGCTTTCTTATGTGGCAAATTTAAAAAAAGGGCATGTATTGTTTCCAAAACATTATTCTACAACAAACACACGCATCGCACTTAAAGAACGTGTTAATACACACATCGTTTACATACACTAATAAGCCTATTTTAATACATTCGTTATGACCTATATTTATAATTTACTCTCTGATTTTCATCGACCAACACTGTTCCAAATATATTATCGAAGGTTGAATTTGAAAACAAAAGATGTTGAGTAATCAAGATAAATTAATGCCCTACATAGATTCCGCAATATTCAAAAACACGCTTACTAGTACCATCAAGTGTACGGTTATGCAACTATGATACATAGGTTTCATCAATGAGTATCCATAGTATTATATATGTTATGTTTAGATAGCTTTTCTCTAGTGATCGCTATACATACTGAATCATGAAGCCGCAGGGAATGCAGCCTTATTGCAAATAGTCGTAATGATTTTATAGTATCTGAGAGCTCCAAGGCACAATAATTGTTGTTAATTGTGCTCACATAAAGATCAATATGTATTGACAAAACGCTTGACTGTTTGCAAACAGAATCATTCATGATATTATCAATCGTTTGAATGCTTGTATTAGGTCACGTCGATTTCGTGTAGGTAAAGTGCAGATTACGCCAATATTTGTACTGTTCAAATGATTGCCAGAAAGGTTTTGACAATATTGAGAATAGAAATTTGCTATTGTTCGCCGCGTGCTGATGCATGAACCGGATTGGATAGATAATTGTTAATTGATAATTGACGATAGCTCACCACGTACGATTACTTGTTTATAGAACGATACACACTAAATGACGACAGTCGCTGAAACTGGTAGATGTCACATTTACTCTTGTAAAATAGTTGATTTGAAATACAAAAATATTAGTAGAATACAAAAGCAACCATACGCATCTTTGTAACTTGAGTAAAACTATTAGTCTTAATATTGAAATGAGAACTCAACAAACTTGAATCTCAATGAAACATTAAAATATTCAACATTTTGACATGCCATGTAAAGAATGCACAGCGTTTGCTTGGTGTCCAGTTTATTTGTTCATCTTAAGTGAAATAATCAAGATAAGAATAATTTAGAACAGGGGTGATAAATTACCTGTTTCTTTTATTAAACTATATTGAAATAATGTAACTTCAAAAACATGTTAAGAGAGAAATTCCTGTTAACCACGGTTATGGAACTGACATAATGCCTTAACAATAAACATCCAACGCTGATTTATACGCCGTGGTTCATGAAAAGCGTTTAGCGGTAACACCACATTGAAAGACACGCCAGACCGCACACTTTGCACATATTTAATCACAATACATACACGTGTAAATAAAAACGATCATTTAACATCATAGACAGTCACTTCTAATTAAAAGCAAAACACTATGATATTTATTCGCTAATTTTGCAAGTTGACTACTTATTGGTTTGATATTTTCCAGATCAACATAATTACAACCGGTGGAGGCATTTATACCCTCAAATAGCCTAAAAGAAGTTAAACCATGTCAATTGAATGCGGGGACAATATTATTTCAAATAATATAAATTGGCTTTCTTTTAGTTCCAATTGGTTTAAACATATCATTATACAGTTTATGCTAATTATGCAAATGTACACCGGGTGTTAAGCTTGTGGTCGTTTTAAACTGCGCGAGGGCAAACATGAGACAACCGCGATGTACAATACGTACGTGACTATACGCATGGAAAAGATATTTCCTAATAGATAGTTTCATAAACTGGTTTATATCGAGTTTCTACGAGCTGTATCGGGTGATGCAGTTAAGGTCAAGAGATGAATCCACTTACAATAGTTGTGAAAAAGAAAGCGAAACATACTGGAGTGTTAATAACTGACATTGCTCAACTCTTTGTTGGCGTGATGCAATTGACGTCTATGTGTGTTTTAGTGTTATAGCTTATTATAGCACAATCTTGGAATCAAGTTAACACGAACAGTGCCAAGGTAACATTATTTCATTTAACATTTCATTTGAAGACCAAATATTCTTTTAAACGCCAATTGACTACGTGCTTTAAAATGAAAGTATATTTAAATTAAAGCGTTCTTAAGCATGCACCATAATATGAACGTAAAGGTGTGTTGTTAATCAATCACTTTAATATGCATCTAAACACTATGAGATAAGGGTATACCTTTTTTTCGCATATTGTTGCTGTAACACATACTTCCTTTTCTCCAAATCAATGATTGTTTTTTTTTAAAGGTATTTGTTAGTGAATAATATTAATCAACAGCGGGCGAATAAAGGTAATGCTGGTATTTGAATACGTAGACCATTATTGGAAGCCCGCATTTTCGAATACGTTAAACTGTTGAAATTAACTAAGTTTCTGTTAATAATAAATTTAACAGTTTTATACAAACACGCATGCATACGCAGGTGTGTTCGAAATAAAGCATTTCAATAAACGTGCATGAGCTACACTCACTTCTGAGCTTCTATTACACAGTACAGCATTCTTTCTTCTCTGAGACACAAAACAAAAACCAATAACCACGAGAAACGCTCCGATAACAAAGGGAATATCTACAGAGGTCTCTGATAGTGCCACCTCGCTGGTCGCATGCTTCCTGTAGTGATAACATCGTTTTAATAAATAAGACACGCAAAGTATGGATACGTATTGATGTTAATATTTGAATATGGATGATACCTTTTTGGATTACGGTTCTGAATTATTTGGATAAAAGTCATTAGGTAACGAAATTTTAGGGAAAAACACATATTGTCATGCACATACAGCGAAGGTGTAAACGAATCGTAAAAAATATATATTATTGTTTCTTATACGTATTACTGTTAACTTTGTATGATACAGTTAGCATCTTCTTTATATTATTGTTAAAATTGAAGTATATATACAATCCATTCAGATTTATTATAGAATATAACAAGTGTTTTCCTTTTTAATTTATATATGTTTTATATATTTTGTGCATTCAAAATGATACTGCAATAATTATACAGACATAACGATGCATGCAATACAATTATACTATGAAATTAAACCCGTTTATGTTAAACTTGACGATGTTTTATGTTCTTATTTTCAATGTGCATGAAGTACAACATCACTTGTTCTGCTGATTTAAAAATAAAAATTAATGCCAATGAATTATGGTATCCATATGCAACATTAATTAAAATAATGTAAAATACGTAACAACGACTTTATAAATAATACACATATGATCATATTTAACTTGGTCAGAATAATGTTAGTTTATATATCAAAATTAGATAACGACAGCAGCTTTTCAACGTCATATAGTATATTTAAGAAATACTATTTTTCTATCATGGTTTGTTGTCAAATAACCCACAGTAAGGAGTACAGATGTGTAGGAATTTAATCACGAGTGATTTGATAACACGCTTCTATACACATTACTGTGGGTTATTGGACAACAAACCATCACAGAAAATTATTATTTCGATTCTAACACGATTCTGATTGATTTGGTTCAAGCTTTTGGACGTGAACTATATTTTTCAATAGTCCGCCCTTCTTAATACAAATTTCACTATTAAGTGACGTCATTGAATCGTAACAAACATATGACGTCGTTTTCATTAATAAATATTTTGCAAATGACTTTCATTGAGAACAAAAATCGTAGAAACTAAATGACGTCACGTTTATTGATGCTACTGAAAAGCTGACATGTTATAAATGTTTTCTTAATTACGTTTCCTAACAAATAACATTCTTTGTAGTCGTGGTTATGCCACTTATCACCAAATATACAATTTGTTGCTTCATTTCATGTATTTACATGCTAACTGTATTACATTTCTTTTCTTTTAGAGCGGGTTTTAGCACGTGCATTTTACTGCAATATTTTCTTTATTTATTCGGTTGATAGAACTGATTTACACCGTTTTTTTTCTACAGCAACGTGATACTATTTGCTGCCTTTGTTCGCCATGTTAAACCCGTGTTTTAAAAAGAGCGTGAAATTGTTGCTGTCGTCTGTCAATTTCCTCGCATGGAAAGCGTGCGTGTTGCAATAGTACATTTTAAAGGTAATATAAAAATGAACAAGACTTCTAAGTTTTTTTTTTTTATTTAAGAGACNCATTTGTGCCTTGAACCCAGGTGAGCGCTTAAGGACCATTATTGCCCTGTTGTTAGACCTAAGAAGTGCATTGTAAGTTACGTACAATATAGATAATAAGAAACACACAAAAAACATAATGCAGTGGTTTCACACATGGTCATATAAAAATTGAAATAAATGTCCAAGAATAAGTGCTGAACAAAGTGGTTTCTACATTGCATACTTGATTACTCAGAAACACTGTCTTAAAGATTTGCAAATAAGCCCATGCTGTGATGGTGACTATTTTTTTTATGTCCCCCAGTTTATACTGGGGGACATATTGTTTTTGCCCTGTCTGTTGGTTTGTTGGTTTGCACAAACTTTAACATTGGCCATTACTTTGTGTATCTCATGGAGCTGCACATTTTGAGTGGTGAAAGGTCAAGGTCATCCTTCAATGTCAAAGGTCAAATATATGGGTCTAAATCGCTCAAAAGGGGACATGGTGTTTGACAAACACATCTTGTTTTTTTTTATTCCCACCCAATTCAAACTATTTTGCAAAGGGAGGTTAGTTGTTGTCCCTGTTCCATTCAGAGACAAAACAAGTAATCTTATCATTTGTTTGTTCCAAGGAATTGGCGGAGAAAAACAATCAGCAGCCGTCATTGCATAAAATATACATGCGCGCCTTCTGGCCGAACATTGTCCTTGGCGGCATCTGTCGGCTGGCAGGCGACCTTTTAGCCTTTGTCGGGCCGTGGTGTATCGAGAGTATCGTGAACTTTGCCTACAGCGCGCTCAACAGTAACGGGACGGTGAAGTTACCGCCATCACCCAGCATGCAAAATGCTACTGTCTATGTCATACCAAATGGAAGTAATGTGACGGTCGATGTGACTGACACAGGTGTCCCAGTAAGTAAACAGTTAACAATTTGATTTTAGTTTATGATACAATTGTTTTTGTGAAACAGAATGGCAGTTATCTGACAAATGATTTGAAAGTTACAGGTGTGCCAATTTGTAAACAGTTTATAATGTGTCAAAAGTTTTAATACAACTACAGTCAAACCTGTCCCAGCGACCACCTTTTAATAGAGACCACCTGTCCATAAAGACCACAACCATTTCCCCCCAATCCTTTCAATTCCTTTCAATCGACCCTGCGAATAAAGACCACCCGTGAACAAAGACCACGACGACCAAATCCCTTGAGTGGTCTTTATTGACAGGTTAGACTGTACATCTTTCTGTTTGCAATTGTTTTTTTCCAAACAAAATAGTTTTTATGCCCTCAACGGGCAGCATATAGTTTTGCACTGTCCGTCGGTCAGTCAGTCTGTCTGTCTGTCCGTCCGTCACACTTTTCGTGTCCGCTCTCTTATTCAAGTAGTTCTCATCCGATCTTCACCAAACTTGGTCAGAAGTTGTATCTAGATAATGTCTAGGCCAAGCTCGAACATGGGTCATGCTGGGCCAAAAACTAGGTCACGGGGTCACTTAGTGCATTTCAAACATTCAGCATGGTGTCTGCTCTCTAATTCAAGTAGTTTTCATCCGATCTTCCCCAAATTTGGTCAGAAGTTGTATCTAGATAATGTCTACGCCAAGTTTGAACATGGGCCATGCTGGGCCAAAAACTAGGTCACGAGGTCACTTAGTGTGTTTTAAACATTCAGCATGGTGTCCGCTCTCTAATTCAAGTAGTTTTCATCCGATCTTAACCAAACTAATAGTTTAATAAAAAAAGGCGATGTGTATCTCAAAACACATTTTCACAGTTATGCTTTTATGTAGTGACAAAGTTACAGTTGGGGGCATCCGTGTCGTGTGGACACATTTCTTGTTTTCCCCAATTTTGGTAAAAATTATCATATGGAAGAAAACAATTTAAAAAATGATCCTGCTTTAATCAGCTTATTTTGTAATCTTTACTCTCTAATATTTAGTCGATAGGATATTATGTACAAACATATAAAGTAACCCTCCCTAATTGACCTGATACCTTTCCCCAAATTCACAAAAAATGACCTGTATTCAGTATTAGTTATAAGGAACCTGCTTTAAGTTTAACAAATTTCAAGATGTTTACATAAACATGTTGTAACAGTTTGTCATTTACTGTAACAAAACTTCTAAATCATGTAGATGTTTTTTTGGAAAATCATTTCAGTGAAAACATGTTCAGGAAAACTGGCATTAATACATGTGCGTAAATTGTTGTTCCAGATTAGCCTGTGCCGTCAACATAGGCTAATCAGGGTGACATTTTCTGCTTTAATTGGATTTTTGTCTAAAAGAGACTGCACAGGCCCTATCTGGGACAACACTTAACACACAGGAATTAAGCCCAGTTTTCCCAGAACGAGGCCTACGTTTCATTATAGCACAAGGAGTACTTTGTGACTGTGACAGACTTCCTCAACAACGGGTACGCCCTGTGTGGGTTGCTGTTCATGGCGACACTGCTCCAGCACACCCTACTACAGAACCACCACTTCTTTATGATCAGGCAGGGCATCAGGCTGCGCTCAGCAGTACAGGTATGGTATAAGGCACATAAAATGGAGCCACGCTCTGCAGGGTTCATACAGACCTTGAAAAGTGCTTAAAAATCAAGGTTTACCTTAAAAAGTGCTTAAAAACAATCTGAGTGCTTAAAAGTGCTTATTTTCAATCATTGCCTTGACAAGTGCTTAGAAAGTGCTTGAATTTGGCTAGAAAAGTGCTTAAAAATGAAATTATCACTATTAAAAGTGTTGAAACCATATTCATTCTTTCCAAGCTTTCAGCTAATTTCACGTCATATCGATCCGATGATATTGATTGCTCCTCCCACTATCTGAGGAGATACCCACTGTTTGTTTATAGTCTTTCTGGTACGGGTTTTGACAGGAATTATTCAGCTGATGCTTCATAATTAAATAAGCACAACTATGTTTAATGACATTGAGTTGTTATGTATGTTCAAATACATCTTTGAAAGCATTGTCATAAAAAGTACTTACAGACATTTCAAAGTTGCATATAGGAAAAGTGCTTGAATTTTACTTTTTTTACCTTGAAAAGTGCTTAAAAAGTGCTTGAATTCCATTTGGAAATGTTTGTATAAACCCTGCTCTGTGAAAAGGGGGTTTAATGCATGTGCCTAAAGTAACGTCCCAGATTAGCCTGTGCAGTCCGCACAGCCTAATCAGGGTTGACATTTTCCGCCTTAATTGGATTTTTTCTAAGAAGAGACTTTCTTTTAAAGAAAAAATATCATAAAAGCGGAAAGTGTCGTCCCTGCAGACTGCACAGGCTAATCTGGGACGACACTTTACGCACATGCATTATTCATTAAACAGTCTTTTCTCAAAGCTCAGTAAAATTGTATTACACCTTTGTCCTTTTTGGCTCAGAACTGCTGCCTCAATGTCAACTGATTCATGTTAAATATATTTTTGTTTTGTCCCCCGCCAAAGGCAGAGGGATATTGAATTGGCGTTGTCTGTCTGTCTGTCTGTCATTCCGTCAGTCTGTATGTCTTTTTCAAAATTTTGAAATTGGCAGGGGATATCAATGCAACGAATTTGCTTGTTGATATTTGCAGTTATGTATTTAATTACATTTCAGAAAACTCCAAGGTAGAAGAAGCTACCTTGTTTGTATGATAAAACAAATTGATTTACCAAATGTTTATATTATTTCTCTAAAAAGCAATGATATGAAATAAACATCATCTTTGTCCTTAATAAATGTAGAGATTGTGCTATCGTTTTTTTCCTTTTACAGTTAGTGGTTTACATTTACAAAGCTGTTATTGATTGTCCATCACACATATGAGCCCAGCTCTGGGAAAACCGGCTTTTATGCATGTGTGTTTAGTGTTGTCCCAGATTAACCTGTGCATTCCACACAGGCTCATCGGGGAAGACACTTTCGGCCTGAAATGGATTGTTTGTGAGAAGAGATCCCCTTTAAACAAAAAATACCATAAAAGCAGAAAGTGTTGTTCTTGATTAGCCTGTGCAAACGGCACAGGTGTTTCTGGGAAACACTTTATGCATATGCAATATGCCCCGTTTTCCCAGAGCGAAGATCATATAGAAACTATGCTTTCTTATTTCTCCATTATATGGCCATGGTGAACCGTAATGTCCATACTATGTGTTCTTGTTTCCCTACTCTAGGCCATGGTTTTTAGTAATGTCCATACTATGTGTTCTTGTTTCCCCCCTCCAGGCCATGGTAGACAGTAATGTCCATACAATGTGTTCTTGTTTCCACCCTCCAGGCCATGGTAGACAGTAATGCCCATACTATGTGTTCTTCTTTCCCCCCTCCAGGCCATGGTGTACATTTACATCCATACTATGTGTTCTTGTTTTCCCCCTCCGGGTCATGGTGTACAGTAATGTCCATACTATGTGTTCTTGTTTTCCCCCATTCAGGCCATGGTGTACAGCAAGGCCCATACTATGTGTTCTTGTTTCCCTCCTCCGGGCCATGGTGTACAGCAAGGCACATACTATGTGTTCTTGTTTCCCCCTCCAGGCCATGGTGTACAGTTATGTCCATGCTATGTGTTCTTGTTTCCCCCCTCCAGGCCATGGTGTACAGTAATGTCCATACTATGTGTTCTTGTTTCCCCCCNGAGCCGAACTAGTAATGGGTAGTGATTAATTTGCTTCTGTCCCAACAGTCAATACCTGAAATTGGTGAGTATTGATATAATGCTGACCTACTATCCCTATTAAGCTTACAGATTGCAAGTTTACGTTTTTGATAACTGTATCACCGAATGAAAACAATCCCGCGTAACAACTTTGTAATTGTAAATGCAAAATACGTCATCAGAGATTTTAAACCGGTTGAAACTCAAACCTATAGATTATATGTTATATAATACGAACATAGTTTAACTGTTGTGGCTAATAACATGTTAAGGTTATGTGATGCGCAATGCATAAATTCAAGAAACTACTAATATTTGAGCAAACACGCGAAACATAGCAAGGAAATTCGCGAATTCGCCCAAAACTTACAGAAACATGATCAGGTCATAGAAAGTATGACTATAGAGAGTTATGCACTTAATTAATGTTAATATAATGGCTGAAGCATGATCTTTTCTTGTAACAACCGCTATAATTATCGTAAGGCCATCAGATGATTAGTAAGAGATGCAGTGTTTTGATAATACAATGTTGGACAAAAACATGAACATTCAGCAAAGGTAGTTTGCACATTGAGCAATACATTACACATCCCATTAGTAACGTCAAAGAAACTCATGTATCATTTACACCGGAGCTTACGTGTATTTATCATATTATTTTTTGACAATCACATTTGTCATAATAATTGCTGACATAACATATTTATACATAATGTATTGGACAATTTATATTCTATTTGAACAAATACACGTGTGTATATATCATGGGTAATATATATTTGCAATTTTGAGCGCAATTCATCGAAATACACATTAAGACATTATGATAAATGCACAAAGTGTTTTGCATAGTTTACACTAAACACTTTTATTCGACATTTTATATATCTTAGTTGTTTTCCGAACGCGAGAAATGCATAGCATTATTATAATATAATATCGTTATTAAGTTAAGAATGCGTTGGTATTCGAGTTTTTTTGACACAATCCGATTCCATGCCATACCATTTAGTATTATGTTCCACACTGGATTCATATTATCGGCGATGTACTGAAATAAATTCAAATGGAACAACATATCGTATGCTTGTAATTTAATATGATCGAACATATAATCGGACCTCGTTGCTAATATACAGTTTGTTAGAACATGTTTAAATATACAAGGTTGACATGGAGTTTGACAATTGATTGCGTACCACATCAAACACAACTATTGGATAATAGTCGATAGCTGATCCAATATTTACACAGAAAGCACGTTAGGAATATTGAATCACAGCTTCATCATAGAGTCGAGAAAATATGTCACTCGTCCATTTGTTTTTTAACGAAGATTCTGAAATTAATTATTCTAACTAATACGATTGATTTTTTATCCGTACGTTCAATGAAAAATCATTTAGTACGCAAACTAAAGCATTCTAAATTATATTATGTCACACAACTGGTTTGATGAAAATTAATGGGATTATTTAAAAACAAATATCCCTAATTTAGCCAATTGTTGTGCCGATTTAGTCCTTCTTTCATAACAAAGCTTTCATTTGAAGGGAAATTTTACAGATATTATAAGAGACATGTATGCCGTTTGAGCACGGGAAATGAACCGAATTTTGGCCCAAAAGTATCCATCAATTATTGATTCGCTGACATCAGCGTTTAACGTGTTGTTTCGTGTAGTCATGAATCATGGCCCACACTCCCAGCCAATCCCGACAACAAACGATCCGTCTGTAATTAGGTTCATTTATATTCATAGTTTCAGCACACCCTGGGCTTACTATGTGCAACTCAAGAAGTCGGCAAAGTGCAACTAAATACATATAACGTTGTTGTGGAAGGAGTGAAATAATAATTTTATTTTGATCGAATACCTATTTTAAATCACTTAATTATTTCTCCATATTCATTAATTTTAAACATTAATTCTGCCTGTCATATTCATAAAGCCAGTCTTTACGCTAACGTTAAATATATAAATACATGCAAGCCCCTTTTCCTCTTTGCGTATAACGATGTTAAGGATTGTTGAAAATATTAAAAAAACACACATCAGCAGTATGACTCATTTTTTTATTCAATATAACCATACAATGTATACATGTATATGATCATAAAAGAAAGTGATACCATGTAGCAGCAATAATGTTCAAACATGTTATACAAAATATGCTAATATATACTTTTTTGACTTTTGTGGTTTCCTTTTGATTAAAAAAGAAAAAAAAGTTAATATTGTTTTTTTGGTTGTTTGTGATAGGTGTTTAAAAAACAACAGAATAATTATGAATAAAGATGAGTTGCATAAAGTGGGTAGAAAGCAAACTGGACTTGTTTATGAAAATGTAATGTGTTTTCATTTTTGTTCAAATATATGAAGTGTATCGTTATTAAGGGCTATTTCTTTTTCAATTTGAATCTTCAGTTTTAAATAATTTATAAAACAGTTCATTGAAGTCGTTTGTTTTTTGTATTTCATGCTGAATATAAAATATTTTATTTGCATAATAATGTAATTTACAGCGTTATTAATCTTTTGTATTTTGAAGGTAGTTACCTCTTAACTGATGTATATGGGAGATAGTTTAACATTTAATTGTTGTTGCTCTAGAAAGTTTGTCAATTGATTCCATAGAGATTGAATATGTTTACACTCCCAGATGAGGTGTTCTATTGTTTCAATATGTTCACTACACATACCACATAGATTTGTGTTGGATAGGTTGCACTTAAAAAGATATTTATGTGTAGCTATGATTCTCTGGATGTATTTATATTGAAACATTCTCAGTGTGCTATCAGTAGTTGATTAATATGGCATGACAAATATTTGTTTCCGTATTCCAATTAAATTCTTTTTCTCCTAGAAGGTTTGGCCATTTAGTTTCAGCTTTAGATGTTTCGGCATGGTTTTTAATTTGAAGTGTGTAAACTATTGTGTTCGTTTTCTTTTGTTTTGCAATTACGTTTTCTACGAATGTTTTTTGAGTACATGGTGTGTTATTTGTATTTATAACAGCTTTAATATGTATGGGTATACTTTTGATCAATGTGTAGTACATCAGGAAATTACTTGACTCATTATTAATCCTTCATTCAACCCTTCATAATAACGTTTGTGTTTAAACCATACGAAATACTTCTAGTGTTTTTTTTTTGTATAATTGATTTACACTTTAGACTTGTTAAAGACAAGATGAACCTGGTGATATCCTGTAAAATCTATCTGGACAATTGAACGACATAAACCATAAATAACTTGGATAACATAACCAGGATAATCATTGTACATTTTCGTACTGAAAACTCATCTGCGTCGCTGAGTGATAATCCTTTCTGGTCGGTAACGTCGTCAGCGTATTATTTGCCCCAAGTGAGGACTTACTGTCCATGACAAATATGCAACAAAAGATGGTTTTACTTGTTGTTTTATATCTCTCACAATGATTAGGGAGAGCAGACGGTACTAGATGATGAAAACATCTACCTCTGCGTTCTTGTTTTAAGTGTGTCCTTGGCTACCACAATGTTGCAGAAACACTGATGTTTAACATTGAACAATTATAATAATTATCGAAACATTACAACGCATGCATTCTTAGTATGTAATGCGTTACAACTTTTGAAAATTAATTTAAGTGCAATGCTGTTTAAAATGCAATCATATTAGGTTAATGTTTATTTAAAAATGTGTGTTTTGTGAGTAACAATGGACACAAAGTGAGATTCGCCATTTTACAATAAACTGTTTAATATGTTGAATATCATAATGCTGACCGTTCCAATGCGATGACTATACTTTTAATCATTTTCTTCATTGTTACCCGTATTTATTCACTGGCAGTTGTTATTTGACTCCGTTAAAAAACAAATGGACGAGTGACATATTTGCTCGACTCTATGATGAAGCTGAGATTCAATATTCCTAACGTGCTTTCTGTGTAAATATTGGATCAGCTTTCGACTATTATCCAATAGTTGTGTTTGATGTGGTACGCAATCAATTGTCAAACTCCATGTCAACCTTGTATATTTAAACATGTTCTAACAAACTGTATATTAGCAACGAGGTCCGATTATATGTTCGATCATATTAAATTACAAGCATACGATATGTTGTTCCATTTGAATTTATTTCAGTACATCGCCGATAATATGAATCCAGTGTGGAACATAATACTAAATGGTATGGCATGGAATCGGATTGTGTCAAAAAAACTCGAATACCAACGCATTCTTAACTTAATAACGATATTATATTATAATAATGCTATGCATTTCTCGCGTTCGGAAAACAACTAAGATATATAAAATGTCGAATAAAAGTGTTTAGTGTAAACTATGCAAAACACTTTGTGCATTTATCATAATGTCTTAATGTGTATTTCGATGAATTGCGCTCAAAATTGCAAATATATATTACCCATGATATATACACACGTGTATTTGTTCAAATAGAATATAAATTGTCCAATACATTATGTATAAATATGTTATGTCAGCAATTATTATGACAAATGTGATTGTCAAAAAATAATATGATAAATACACGTAAGCTCCGGTGTAAATGATACATGAGTTTCTTTGACGTTACTAATGGGATGTGTAATGTATTGCTCAATGTGCAAACTACCTTTGCTGAATGTTCATGTTTTTGTCCAACATTGTATTATCAAAACACTGCATCTCTTACTAATCATCTGATGGCCTTACGATAATTATAGCGGTTGTTACAAGAAAAGATCATGCTTCAGCCATTATATTAACATTAATTAAGTGCATAACTCTCTATAGTCATAATTTCTATGACCTGATCATGTTTCTGTAAGTTTTGGGCGAATTCGCGAATTTCCTTGCTATGTATTGCGTGTTTGCTCAAATATTAGTAGTTTCTTGAATTTATGCATTGCGCATCACATAACCTTAACATGTTATTAGCCACAACAGTTAAACTATGTTCGTATTATATAACATATAATCTATAGGTTTGAGTTTCAACCGGTTTAAAATCTCTGATGACGTATTTTGCATTTACAATTACAAAGTTGTTACGCGGGATTGTTTTCATTCGGTGATACAGTTATCAAAAACGTAAACTTGCAATCTGTAAGCTTAATAGGGATAGTAGGTCAGCATTATATCAATACTCACCAATTTCAGGTATTGACTGTTGGGACAGAAGCAAATTAATCACTACCCATTACTAGTTCGGCTCTTAAACGTCAAGCGTCACAAATAATTTAACAGAACAACTTTATCAGATTTCCTTGTGTGCCTGAACATAACTGTGCACATAAAATATTGATCATTACACCACATACTATATCAGTAAATACGTATCAATACATCAATCTCGATTTGCTCTTTTCTAGATAGATTAAGATTAGTATGTTAATTACTTTCTTATTCAAGTTTTCGTATGATGAGTACATGCAAGCTTCCTTATTTAAGTTGTCTTTAAATCTAAAATGAGTTTTACATAACTTACACCTTGACTTCATTAAACAATATAAACCAAATAAGTTAAGAACATTACCTAAGTTAATATTGATGCTCAATACAACGTCCGCAAGCTTAAAATTGTCTTTGTGGAACATATATCTTACTGAATTCTTTCCGAAAATACTAAGCGTTTGTCAACAGTGTTAAAACAACTTGTTTTATCCCATCTTCACCGCGACATTGACGGTTTAACACCCCATGATATAAACTTATCTCTATTCAACCTTGTTGAATAACCCTGTCGCGTGCNATTCAACGAAAGTGTGTGTTTCCCCATTTACCCTCTTGTTCGATAATTGAACAAAGCATTAAGGATAAACCATATATTGACATTAATCTATTAGAATATTCCGTTATAGGAAATACTACCGTTCCCATGTGTACTATATACATCGATATATAAGTAAGAGGCATAGTTTCTTACAATATTATTTTATAATACAGTCAATTAAACATTAGAATTCGAAAACGTTATCTTTGATAAAAAAAGGTGTTAAACAGCCGATTTTAAAGGGTTTAGTGGTTCAGCTAAATCGTACTATAATACCGAGGTTAGGCGTTCAAAATGTGTTGTATCGATTCCACGAACAAACTAATATAATATTTATATCGCCATATATGTGTTGTATTAAAATGAAATCGTTATAGCTTTGATTGTACTGTATTGGGACAAGGGAGACTATCTGGTTACATGTGCATGTCCTACATGTTATGATAATATTCAGATAACCTTCTTAATATACTAAAAACCAACAGAAAAACATCATGTTCAGTTATTATGTATTAATTGTTACATGTATGTGCTAACGTTTTGTATTCTTTCTGAACGCTGAGGCACACGGACATGTATGCTTTTCTAACAAGTACTGTTTATAACACTGGCACAAATTGGATATTGAGGCATTCTATTTTTATCCATGGTTCTATTATCAGAAACAACCCCCGCACTAACTTCGGAGAAATACAAGAAACGCGTGTTAATAAACACATTGTGTGCCAAAAACGCTGATACAACAAATTAAATCTAATCGCAACAGCAATTTATGTATGCGCTATCTTTCATCAGACCAACAAGTGCTGTAGCCTGGCATGGAACATATGTTCTGAATGTGTCTGTATCAGTAATCTGAAATGTCCCATAAATGTCTCGGCTATTTTATTACATCCGATGTGAAAATTTTCTGAGATGTATAATACTAAATTGTGTTCAATATATTATGTAACACCTAACGTTAATGTATGAATTCATTGCAGCAATACAACGGTTACGTTAAGTGATGGTGATTGGTATACCTATCTGAAGCAAGCAGACGGGTGTGTTTATCGTTATTTGTTATTACGAACGCATTTATCATGGCACCTCCACATTGCAGTATCGAAGTATTACATTTCTAGCTAATCATATCTAACGTCTTTACGTATGTTATGGCCGTTATAACAAGAACAAAGCATGCTTGTGTCAGTATAACCTCAATTTCGGCAATGGAGTGCATACCTCGCGATATTCACACTTTCTATGAGCTGATCATGTTTCTGCAAGAATCAAGGCTAATTCTCGAAGTTCCTTGTTATGCCTCGCTTGATTATTTTACTTCAACTATCGATGGTTCATTGACCATAGACATTTGTTATTATATCAATTAGACAATACAATTAGCCACAACAGTTGTGATATATACGTGAATGTTCTATACATATAATCAATACTATCTTATTTTCAGTTTAACCTGGTTTGAATCTCGAATGATAAACTAGAGCATTTACAATTACAAGGTAACATTGATTTGTTTCTATAGTTGACTGCTTAAACTTTTGTAATGTTTCTATCTGTGGGTAATTAATAACCTGTTTATTAAAAGACTTCTTTGTGACGGTGAAATCGATCAACTGCAGATGTAGGGTCCCTTTAATGTCTATATTTGAAAAAAATGCAATACAAAATTCAGGTCATTTAGTTCATGACATTCTGATTCGCTAAAAATGAAACTTATAAATACGCATTTAAAACCGTATAGACCCCGTCACACTTTGACCAAGTCCACGAAGACCGCGCTGCGTACTGAAAATGTCGTAGGACGTAGCGAGGACGGGGTAAAAAATGTAAAACAATGCATTTCTCAAGTTCCTGCTACGCTCATACCACGTTTGCTCTAAGTTCTTACTCCGTCCAACACGTTCCTACTATGTTCTTATTGCGCGTGTTTTTAGGCGGGTACCACGTCCTTCACGTTATTTCTATGCTTTAATAGGTTGCTACTACGACCGCCAAGATAGCAATGCGTTCTTACCACGCGCTCATCACGTTCTCAACGCGTTCTATGTTTGCATATATATACTGAGATTCGGCTTGATGTGATCATTCAATCTCCGACTTTTTTTCTGAGCAAAAGTAAAGTATTTAATATCAGAAAATAAGTCGAGAAGGAAGGGAGCTACAAAGCAGCTAAGAAAGCAAAACCGAGAAAGTGAAAGGGAAATGAATCCAGTTTTTATACTCGACCACCAGAACGTGGCATGGTCGTGACTAGAGCCTGCTTCAAACGTACCTTAGACGTGATAAGCACCGGTAGAACGTACTAAGAACCTAATGCGGTCTTTTTGAAAAGTAGTAGGGACGTGTCATTGTCGCAACACTAGCGTGGAAGGGTCGTAGTGAGAACACGATGGACGTAGCAAGAACGTAGTGAAAATCTAGAGACAGCGTGATGCGAACGTCACACACCGTAGTCCACGTCTGCACTACGCGTGTATTGCGTCAATGAGGTTTGTAATAGGTTTTAGCTACGTCATAACTACAACCTTACCAAGTTCTTACCCCGTCCTAATTTGACCACGTCCTCACCACGTAAGTTTTGAACATGTTCAAAGTGCACCCAAGTCCTTCATGTCCATGAAGACCGTACCACGCGCAAAGCCGTGTCTACTGCGTCCTCGCTTCGTTGTACACGTTCGCACTGCGTCCTGGCATATTTTTGAGGACGTAGTGGGAACGTGGCCTAGTGTGACGGGGGTATATATGGCACATGACATACGTTGGTATAACGATGATTATTACCTAGCATTGTCATGATTATATGTGTGTGATATAATATGATTATGGATGTTTATGTTCTATTAACACTTACCATTGTATACGGTGTCGTGCAAATTGACATCTTGTTAAAATAACTGTTATATTCATTTCATGAAATCATAGAGGCATGTGTTTTCTCAGATAACAAATTAATAAATCATATATGACATTAACTGTTATCTTGCTTCGTTTAGTGTTCTAGCCTGATAATTAGCCTTTGCCTCGCTTACTTTATGTGCTCGAGATGGTTGGTGTTGACGTGTGTAATTGTATGGATTTATAAAAATAGTTTGATGAAGTTCCACTACACTACATGTGATGTGTATTGTGCTACTACGTTGAAACAAAACATACGCTGTTAATGCTAAAAAAATAACGATACTTAATCAGTGTTTTCAGATTGTTTTGTTTAGTGGGATACTAAATCAATTATCTAACTCCATAGCAATCCTTCTTTATCCACAATCTTATAAACAAACTGTCAATCGCAAACGAGGTTCATATACTCAATATTCATAGATAAAGCACACCATGGACTGGGTTCGGTCAATTGTAATTATTTCCGGGCAGCGCCGATACAACGAAGTCGGCGCTCTTTGAGATTAGTGTACTTGCACCTAGTTTGATGACGCTTGTTCATTCTTGCTGGGCTTAACAATTTCGACGATGCTTCAAAGTGGGTCTAAAGTTTTTATTTGTTACGGATATCTGGCTTTTAAAAAAGGCAAAACACATGACAATAAGAAAGAATGTGCGATGTTCATAAAATATAAGTGTATAATATATTACCTTCGTTTTCAAGCGATATTAATTTACGAAGCTGTAATTAAGCAATTACAATTGTAAAAATCGGGGACTGAAACAAATTAATTGAAACTAATTACTATATTGGCTCTGTAATGCAGCCGCTGTAAAATCATTTAACAGAGCAACGAACATATGCACAGAAAACATCAATTATTACACCACATTAGCAGTAACGTGATTATCGATACATCTCTCGACTGCATGTTTTTTTAATACATATTATACTTGACTGATTTAATATTATTTATGGGATTTTTCGTATGATATTTGCTAATAAACTGCATTATAACAGTTGACATTAAATTTAAACGATGTTTAACAAGCTACAACTGGTATTCTGTGTTGATTTTGGGATTGTGTTGGATAAATAAGTTTGGTATGTGTATATAATTTAAGCATATTTATGATCCCTACCATATGGACAAATGTCGATAAGCGTGTGCATCGGGTAAGGTCAACAGATTGACATTACAGCCACAATGTATTACACTATTATATATAGTGCGTGATGAATGGTATGATTAAACAAATGCTAACATGTTCATTAACAATATTTTTAACAAGGATGAATATTAAAAAAAGTAATTATATCTCTGCTAATTAATGACATAATACATTTAAGATGAAAACGTAACATCAAACTACGACATATTCTAACACGGCACGTGCCAAATTTCATATAAACAAAGCAGAAAATCGTCTATTGGTTATTCCGCAATAATTATGGGCGGATCTTATACACTGAAAGCACGCGCTGTAACTAAACACAACATACCGATACATTTTCCACCAGCGTAATAATCCGGTATTTTTTTAATGAAAGTCATTGTAACATATACAGTGTTGCTATCGTTGTAGCTGTAACACTATTGTGTTAATTAAAAGTGTACAGTGTAAACATGTAAGTTTACACAAGTTTATTATTAAGTCTTATTTAAGCAAACGGGAGAAATGACACGTTTTTTTCCATTCAGTTTGGCTGTTATTGAGGGCGGAGATCTGATCGACAGAACAGCCGAACGTTAGTTCTATGGGCGGAACTTTACATAAAATAGTACACAGGAAAAATAAGATATATTGTATAAATCTGTAGTAAAAAAACGTGTTAGCTTCGCACTCGTGATTTAATCGCTACGCATCAAAACTTCCGGCCGTGGGTTATTCGACAACAAACTATAACGTACATGAATTATTTCTTAATTAAATAATGTTTACACAACTATTATTAATTCTCTAATATGAATATCGTAAAGTAGATCCTACATTTGAACTTATGCGAGTAATACATAATGTAAATATTTCGCTTAAAGGCAATAGTTCCGATATGTATTTGTACGCGACATATATCACATGTTTCTCTGACAAGACGAGATCACCAATAACGTATTCCCGCGTGTGTTGTTTTTCTCTACTTTATAACGAATAATAGTTTAATTGGCAAATCACTGTTATTACTCACCGACTTCGAAAATAATATTTTTTAATTAATAATTTAGGAAGCTGATAATGGATATTTATTTTATTTTTTCGCAGTTATTAAACTCTGAGTGGGGAGTTGTAATTTGTCAGTCACATGCGTTATATTGACACACTTCATCACACTTAAATGTTCCAGTCCGGTAGCAAAAATGATACCACGTTAGAACTGTGACAATTATGTATTCTTGGGAGTGTCCTCAAATCTAATGGCACGATGTACTTTTGCATAAAACAGAATATAAAATATATTGGTTAGCGTTTTGGGTATTACCGTGCAATAACTTTATATGAAAAGTGAGAAATTAGTCACGAGTTAATGATTTGTGAATCTTTTTAAGCTTTAAGTACCACCCAAACAATGTTATGGTAACACACAAAAGGAAAGTAAGATTTGTTTTTCGTTCAAAACATGGGACACACTTTTGAGTTATGCTCCATACAATGCGACTCCATCGAAGAAGTAGATATTGAGTGTCCATCAGTATGTTCGAATTTAGACTGTATGTAAAACAGTTACTGTTATTTATGTTTACTTCTGTTTGATGATTAGCTTTAATTAACAGTGACATGCATCAACAGGACATTTCAAATTAATTAAACTTTATTAAAAGAAGTCCTTAGTCATGCTCGTGAGAAAACAATCAGGGATGTTTTCTCCAATCGTTTTCAATTATTCCTCATTAAGCATAAATAATCGTTATCCCTCTTACAATAAATAGAAAGCGACATGTAAACATACTTCTGGTTTGTTGCAAAACATATTTATACTGTATCCACGTTGGTTGCATATTGTTTATTTAAGATAATAATATGACGGTGAAACACGAAAACTATACTAAATATATTCTTGAATAACTGTACGTGTCATCTATCGTACCGGATGTACATGCAAGAGAATTGACCTGTCTTATGTCGTATGATCGCTCATAGATCAATAAGCGGTGAGCTTGTAAAATAATCGTATGAGGATTGGAGGCAACAGGACGCATAAACACACAGACAATTATCCAGGATTATCAAACATACACCAATCGGTAAATTTCAAAAATGGTAGCGATAACATAAGGTTCCCTGTCGTCGATCTGTAGGCATTACAAGCAGTATCATTGACCTTGTAATATGTTGTATGTGGCTTGAATATAGCGATAATACCTTGTGCAATCGCAACGCGATACATAATTTTGCAGACTTGTTCGTGCATTTCCGTTGTATCCATGTACTATTTGTGAAATGTGTACCAAATGAAGATTGATTGTAAACAGCGACATATACAATATGTATCACTATAATCAAATAACATAACCACAGTCACTATGGTTAAGGTACTATACATTATCGGGCCAAATACTATGTAGTCATTGACGTCAATAAAGTATAGCGACATACACGAATGCACCTCTTAGTCTGTCACAGCTTTGACCCCTTTACACACTACAGAACAAATTACAAGTCTAGTCCAATTGTATGCCCTGAACGTGACTCTTGATCGGATAAAAGAAGATGAATAAATCACATAACAAATGGACTGGGCTGTCCGTTAGATGATCCAGAGGATCACATCTCGCATGGTGTATGTCTGTCAGTTTACCTGCTGTTTACTAGGAAGAGGAATTGCAATTATGAACAATTATAGATATCAGTTTGGCCATCATCTCATATCTTGTAGAATGTCATTCACTTATTTTTAACATAACGATTCATATTTCAACTTCTTATGAAACAATACATGCGCTGTCAGTTTGTGTGGCCTGTTCGAGTTGCTTGAAACAGCAGCAACACACACGTTGCACAATTGAAACCAATACGTGCCGAACAGTACAGGCCTGTGTTGGAATGTGATTTGACACGTGGTATAAACTTATTAGCTGAATGATGTGAACGAAAAATGATCTCTTGAAAAGAAATATATGGAAACATGTATAATTTCTAAATTAAAACGTATTATAAATATGCAGCAATATGCAGCAATCTAAGTTTATTACACTGAAAGTGCAAATCGCTGCAGAAGTTTTAGTTCTTGGCAATAAAGAGTGTACATATTTTGATGTTTGTTATTGATATATTATTTGTTTACATTATTTTTTTAAATTTTAAAGTTGCATATAGAAAATTAAACTTAAACTAAAAACACGATTATGGCGTTGAAGAGGCGAAGAAGAACAAGTTAATTGAGTATTTAGAATATTTGTGTAATAATTATCATATTACTTTAATCACTTGCGTAAGATAATTAATTGAAGATCGTAATTAATGAAATGTGCTCCAATCGTTTTAATTAAAATCTAGCACATGTCAGAAGGTTACATGTCATTACTAGCAGAACACCGACTATTATTTGGATAGGGATGTATTATGTTGGCCGATATATATAACATACATGCGTGTTTTCATTTCAATTATAATTCTGCTAATTTTAGGGTTTTGCATGAATTAATATTATATTAAGCTATAGAAAGTAAATTTTATATTTTATTTCGTATTCATACATTTGTTGCGTGAATGATTTGTTTCAAGGTCAAGCTAGTCAAACTAAATCAGAATGTTGCACAGCATTTTCTCGACCTATGTAGACTGGTCATTTTACACGTTGGATGAATGGTATTTACTACAAATATTTCAGTAACATTGACATGTACACATTAGGCAAGTAACCATACAGGTTCTATGCTACTAACATATTTTATTTCGCAATGTTACTGACTTAGGTTAAGACAATAATGTCACAATGTTCATCTTAGGGTTAATGTACATAGTATTTTTTTGTTTTGCCTCACGAACGCGCTTGTCATGAAATAACTAATTATACAATCATGATTACTTAAAGTATAAAAGGCCGTAGTCAGATTAACATGTTGGCGGTGAAACATCGCCTAAATAGTATATCATCTTAATGTTTAATATCTTAGAAACATGTTATCTACTTAACAATTATGTATAATTATATTATATTTAAAATTAAAATATATTTATATTATATTTGAAAAAGCATACGCATTGAATTTGGTAATTATATAATACGAAATAATTATGTTCCTATGATATGTCTTCATAGTATAGGTTTAAAACGATGGTATAAAAGTGATTAGTGTGTTTTATTATCGATTCAGTTGTGTAAAGTTATACGCATTTATATGTGACTCATTGAATGTTCATGCGATGTTCTCCAAAAAGGTATGCTTCATTAAACACACGAATCCTATTTAGACCTGACTTGAAGAACGTATTAACATACACCTATAAGCCTATTTTAATGCACTCGGTATTTCATTGTATTCTCTTTGGCTGATGAGAGGGTGTTGGCATTTACATCACGTTGATTGCTTAAAAATTCAAACTGTCACGGACAGAATGTCGAGATTGTATGCAATTCTACTGTAATATGATTTTCTTGTTTACACTCTTAATAATGTTTCGAGATAAAACCTTTACTTAATTACTAATATTGGTAGTCAGAGTAAACATTGCTAATTGGTGTTGACATTAAGACGGGAGTAAACCTATATACTAGGTGTTTTTGAATTGTGAAACTTTTGCACAGGTCAACAATACGATCATATGAAAAACGAACACTATTTAAATGCGAAAAAGAACATACATAGATAATATTATATTTAAAGGTTAATTTATTTGTTCCTCTTGACATAGATATTCTCCTAGGAACAACATAATACTTATTTTTTAGTTTCATCATGCTAATTAGTACAGCCGCGGTGCGGAGCACAAACATTCATTCACATTCACATTTCATTCTACACATCGTTTATATTATCGTTGGTAATGAGTTCAACATCTGCTACAAAAAGTACATTTCAAAACAATTTGACAAACAAAACCCAATAAGAACCAAATATCGCCTTTTTCCGTTAGACGTGTTTATAAATATAATGGGCTTTACCGTTACTGCTCTCATGCCCAAAATTCAGCTATTAATTATGCTAATACATAAAGCCTGTAGTTGATAGTTGATGAGTTGATACGTTGATTAGTTGACTAGTTGATTAATTGACATAGTTAAATACTGCAACTATTATTTACAAGGGATTCGGTAATGTAAATATTGATGTAATCAATTGAAGTTAAAGCTCATATACCCGATACGTGTCATCATTGAAACTTGATTTATAAACTTAACTAGTTATATTCACTTTATGTGTTTAATAATATTCATGCAGTACAGACATGGACAGATGAGTATTGATAAGCGTATTTACAATAGTTGGATCTATCCATTTTAATTAAAGTGAGTATTATGTGTATGTGTGTTTATGCTGTTAGTAACTCTCCAAATTAATCTTTCAATCTACGAACACTTTAAGACACATACTAGTTACACATACCGAAGTAATGTTTTATTCAATTGCGATGAACTTATCGTACTAGTTAGAGTTAGACAGGTACGGAAGGAACCCATTACTAGGCATATGCGATAACTTCCTTTCTATACCGTGTCTGGAATGTGTATATGTTATGCCGGTTGTGAAGACATGTCATTTATAATCATGTAGATGCAATGCTAGTGTTCTGTCTACTGGAATCATCGTAATTGAACACGTTGCCTGCACATTAACCAAACGCCCATTGATCTTTCATTTAAGGAAATGCCATTTTAAACATTGTAGATAAAATGGTCATATTCAGTCTCTTGAATCATCTTAATGGATGACGTTTCCTAAACAATTACAGAGCACTTACTGCTTGCAAGCTTATAGTTTTATTGGTTTTATAGTTTTATAACCCGATTTATAAAGCAGTTTTGGTGTACAATTATCAAAAAGGAAGGCCAAGCAATATGTAAATGCGATATTTTCAAAACAATTAATTTATGTGGTAACCAGTATACAAATATCATTATGTAAAGTAAGTGCTAAATTGATTCTATTTTCATAAATTTAATAAAATACAAAGAAGGTACTATCGACGTTAACATCATATCATATTGGTGATACACTTGTAGGACGCGTATTGGCTGTAGATATATCAAAATGTATGTGTGAATAAACATCCGTTTCGTGCTAATCATTCAATTGTTCATAAATAATTATCCAATGAATACTAAAGACAACATGAATATTTGAAAATCACATATATTTCTTTCTAAACGAAACCTAAACGCACCTCAACAAAACTAGTACTATGATACGACATATATTAATACTTAAGTCTCTTTTATAAGAGACCAACAATGTACCAAACGCATAATTGATAACAAACTTATTTTCTAACAAGATACATTAATTATCGACATAAATACCGTAATTTAAAAAAAACACCTAAACGTAGGAGAAATTAGACGTTTATGCAAACATGATACATCGGTTTAGTTAATGAGTAGTGTATATTTTATGCTGAAACAGCTTCTCTGCATTAATGTTTTTGAATCATGGAACGGCGTGGAGTTATACCCTATTGCACATAGATGTACATATTTTCTAGTAACTGAGCCACAAAACTTCTTCTCAATTGTGCTCATATAAAGATCCATATATATTGACAAAAAGCTTCACTGTTTGCAAACAGAAGCATTCCGGATATTATCAAGCGTTTGAACGCTTTTATAAGTTCAAGTCGATATCGGAAAGGTAAAGTACAGATAACGCCAATATTTGTACTTTTCAAATGATTGCCAGAAAGGATATGACAATATTGAATATAGGGCTTTGCTATTGTAAGCCGCTTGCTGAAGCATGAACTGGAATGGCTATATAATTATTAATTGAAGGTAGCACACCACGTACTATTAATGTTAATAGAACGATACATACTGTATGTCAACAACCTCTGAAACTGGTACATGTCACATTTGCTCTTGTAAAATAGTTGATTTGAAATACAAACAACATATTAGTAGAATACAAAAGCAACCATACGCATTGTTGTACCTTGAGTAAATGCTATTACTATTAACATTAAAATGACAACTAAACAAACTTCAATCTCAGTCTAACATAAAAATATTCAACATTTTGACATGCCATGTCAAGATTGTACAGCGTTTGTTTCGTGCCCGGTGTATTTGTTCATCTTAAGTGAAATAATCATGATAAGAATAATTTAGAATAGGGATGATAAATGAGATTTCTATTATTAAACTATATTGAAATAATGTTACTCCAAAAACATGTTAAGAGAACAATTCCTGTAAACCACGGTTATGGAACTGACATATTGCCTTAACAATAAACACTCAACGCTGATTAAAACGCCGTGGTTCATCAAAAGCGTTTGGGGGTTACACCACATTGAAAGACACGCCAGACCGCACACTTTGCACATAATTACTCACAATACATACACGTGTAAATAAACAATCATTTAACATCAAAGATAGTCACTTCTAATTGAAAGCATAACACTATGATATATATATTCGCTAATTTTGCAATTTGTCTACTAATTGGTTTGATAATCTACAGATTAACATAATAAAACCCGTCGGGGGCATTTATACTCTCAAACTCCCTAGAAGAAGCTAAACCATGTCAATTGAATGAGGGGAAAGTACTATTTCAAATTATGTAATTTGGCTTTCTTTTTATTTTCATAATGTTTAAAATAACTAGTTCCAATTGGTTTAAATATATCAATATACAGTTTATGCTAATTATACAACTGTACACCGGATGTTAAGCTCGTGGTCGTTTTAAACTGCACCAGGGCGAATATGAGACTATCGCAATGTACAATATGTACATGACTATACGTACAGACCAGATATGTCCTAATGGATAGTTTCATAAACTGGTTTGGATCGAGTTTCTACGAGCTGTATCGGGTGATGCAGTTAACATCAAGATATGAATCCACGTTCAATAGTTGTGAAAAAGAAAGCAACACACTGGAGTGTTAATAACTGACACTGCTCTACGCTATTGCTGGCGTGGTGCAATTGACGTCTATGTGTGTTTCAGTGATATAGCGTATTATACCACAATTTTCGAATCAAGTTAACAAGAACAGTGCCAAGGTAACACTATTTCGTTTAACATGTCATTTGAAGACTAAATATTATTTTAAATGTCGATGACTATGTGCTTTAAAATGAACGTATATTTTAATTAAATTGTTTTCCAATTCTTAAGCATTCAAAATAACATGAACGTTAAAGTGTGCTGTTAATCAATAACTTACATATGCAGCTGAACACCATGACATAAGTATATACCTGTTTTCGCATATTGTGGATGTAACACATAGTCATTTTCTACAGATCAATGATTGGGCATTTGTATGTTATTTGTTATTGCATAATATTAATCAACAGCGGACGAAAAAGGTAAAACGGGCTTTTGAATATGTAGACCATAGTTTGTAACCCGCATTTTCGAATATGTTTAGCTGTTGAAAATCACTCGTCAAGTTTCTGTTAATAATAAATTGTACAAATTAATACAAACACGAATGTACACGCAGGTGTGTTGGCAATAAAGCATTTCAATAAACGTGCATGAGCTACAATCACACGTGCTTCTATTACTTAGTTAAGCATTATTTTTCTCAGAGACACAAACAAAAACCAATAACCGCGTGGAAACTCTCCGATAACAAAGGGGACGTCTATAGATGCATGATTGGTCTCTGATAGTGCAACCTCGCTGGTCGCAAGCTTCTTATTGGAAAACTGAGTTTGCGTTGTGGTATAAGAGTGAAAGCAATATGGAATTAAACGTAGTTATAGAATCGTTTTAACACAATATACACGCAAAGTATGGATATATATATTTATATAAATTGTTTGAATATGGATGATACCGTTTGGATTACTAGTTTGAATTAGTAGGATTTACACAATAGGTAACTATATTTTAGGGGAATAACTATCAATTTACAAATGTGTACAAATATCAACAAATAATTTACAATAATTTAAATTATTGTTTCTAATACGTA
Source organism: Dreissena rostriformis (assembly GCA_007657795.1). Taxonomy (NCBI): domain Eukaryota; kingdom Metazoa; phylum Mollusca; class Bivalvia; order Myida; family Dreissenidae; genus Dreissena; species Dreissena rostriformis. The sequence goes on from VMBQ01000297.1 coordinate 47,667, forward strand.
TTATTGTTAACTTTGTATAATACAGTGAGCAATCTCTTTATATTATTTTTTCAATTGAAGTATATATACAATCCATTTAGATTTATTATATAATATATTATATATATATTTTGCAATGATAGTGCAATAAAAATACATACATAACGATGAATGCAAAACAATTATTTGTATTATATTTATTTTAAGCATGACGATGTTTAATATCTGAATTTTCAAAGTGCATTAGTACAACATCACTTGTTCTGCTGAATTCAAATTACAATTTATACAATTAATTTCAATGAGTTTTGCTCTCCATATGGAACATACATTTTAAGAATGCAAACTCTGTAACAACGACGCAAAAAATAATACACATACGATCATACTAAACTTGGCGTGAATAATTGTAAGTAATACAACACGATAAAAAAATAAGCTTTTCGACGCCATATATCATATCTGAAATTGTACTGCTTTAAATGTACACTCTACCTGACAATTATCCAAGTTGCTGCTAGTTAGGGTGTTACTTTAGTGGCAGTGTTTAGTTGCGAAACACACTGAACCTTGTAATTGCACTAGTTATAAGAGAATGTCTCCCAAGGAGAATGTCTTGTTAATGCACTAAGTATCATTGCATACAATTGATTTACCAATTAAAGATGCGTCAATGTTTTAGCTGAATGTTATATTACGAGACAAACACACAATACTGGTTAACAACGTTCATTCACGGAAAGGACTTGTTCATAGATTTTTGAACTTTTGGAAAACATATCATTCAATGTTATTTCTAAGATTCTATAATATTTGGACTAATCTTAAATAATTGCGATATAAAGACAAAACGTTAAGTACCAAATGTTACCTTAACCCCGTTTTAAATCCGAGGCTTTTAGGAAGACAATTTAACTCGTTACCACTGGGCCATCAATGCTTTAACACATTATCATCATGATTAAAGTAAGGAATGTTATTTCTTTTTTTTAGTAAAATGTATACATTTTGATTTAATCTAAGACTATTTTGTTCAACGTCATGAATTTGCCAGTCTAAGCTAATGCGCATCAATCAATTATTTGTTTTTGTTATTAAAAAATGTTCAATTAAAACATGTTGAACTAAATTATTTATAAATTGATGTCATGTTTTCTTTAATATGAATTGACATGAATTCCGAAAACGAATCATTGCTAATTGCTGTTGATTGTATAAATGTGATAATCTATTTCTGCATAAATCAAATGTATAACACTACATAAAATACGTTCATAATAATTCAAGTTAATTACCATACTTGTTCATGCAAACAATCATAATGAACATATTTGACTCGCATTTATCGAGTTAAATATATATCGATTTTGTCATTAAACGGTCTTTTCAATTGGATATGAGAATGCATGTAAAGTTAAATTATCAAATAATAACTACACACATGATTGAGCAAAATGTTAATTATGACAAAAAACAAAACACATATTACAACGTTTCTACGTAAATAATAACTGTTTCCACATAATACTTTAAAATGCTCGCGATGCTTTGTTTCAAGCGTATTGAGCGATATGATTTTCGACATCGTCGACATTTTTAACTTATTATAATTTCTATTCATTTATTGCTTATATAATCCAATTAAGAGTGTTAATTCGTTTTAAACTGCTTTTTTTAAATCTGTTATGATCAGTCGCATATCCGTTAACCATGTAGTGTATATTGTATTAATAAATCGCTTTATGCTAAGCTCAACTCGCTGACATGGTCACTCTAAATATTAAATTCAAGTGCATGAAACCATATGGGAATCATTAGTTCAATGTATATACGGTTCATGTTGCCAAATATCAGTTAGTGATTGTATGTGAATGTTCTGTATTTGTGTGCGTTTGATTTTACAGACTAGTGTTTGATTACGCCGTTGTTTCGGGTATACCGACACTATCTCTTTCTCCATAAACAACATATTTTTTTACGGCAATACGCTAGAGTTCGATGGAAGTCGGAAGCCGCACATCACTTAACGAATTAGGCCGCTGTTTACCTGTATTGAATCGAATGATAATTAATACATTCATATCAATACAAACACACTAGCATACGCAGTAATATGATATATTCGTGATGCAATACATACCTCAATATATATCGTCGTCGATACTCGGAAGCTCACTATATAAATATAATTATCGCGCAATGTCAGGTAGTCTAGAGCGGTACTATCTATATGAATAGCAGTAGATGGTCCGTTTATGTGTGTCTATGACCATAGTAATTGCCTATTTAAAAACACTATCGCGAGCTTGTTCATGGTCCGATAGAAACAATCTGGACCCAGCACTCAGGGGTCGAGGTTTGATCGCTTGCTAAATCCTGACCTAATAGCTCGAATTTCGCTTGTCAAAAAAGTTAACATGAGATGTGGTGTTATAGTTGCTTCCCACCGGACATTTTTCGTCTCTGGAACGTCTTGGTCAAATTAAGCAGCTATATACTGCACAACTGTAAGAAAAAAATGTAAATAATCTATCAGCACGTTAATTAGAGGCATTTTTCATTATGCATTTATCGTTTTGCCGTTAGATATTAAGCATTTGACCCAAAGCGGTTTTCAACAAAATGTACAATAGAAATAAATTTAACTCATAACACATGTTTAAGTAAATCATTACTAAAAATGCAATATCAACAATTATTTTAATAATGCAAGTTTAAAAAAAAATGTAAAATAGGAACGAAGTTTGTCAAATTTAAATAAAAGTTTCTGATTATAATCAAGTTAACTCTATTGCACAGTTAAATGATTTTGCATTTTGAAATATTGCATTGTTATCTCGGAAACAAAATAATACTGTTTTTCACAAATAATTATAGAAACTATTCGTACTCGATGATTTCGGGAAACATATGACTATAGGTTGATAAAAACACAATCTTCACATGAAACAAATAAAATTCCATCCAAAATAATATACACACATGTGTTGATAAACTATTCATGTACTAACATATATATTGTTAAACCAAATGCGAAACCCATTACAAGTATATTGAATTACTGTTTACGGCCTCGACTTCTTTTTCAAAATGTGTTGTGTACGTTTAGACTTTAGTGTTTCAAAACTCTACTTCTAGTTATTTTATAACATTATTGAGCAGCTTTCTGGGAAAGCAAGGCTTAATACATGTGCCTAAAGTATCGTCTCTGGGATGATACGTTGCCTTTTTACTAAGTGAGGCTCGTTTGTATTCCTACCACGTAATCTTATTGACATGGGTATTTAGTTTATAATATCAAATACCTCTATTATATTACTCCATATTGTTTGTTCAGTAGTTCACTCAAAAGTCACAAAACAAAACACATGTCCGGAATTTGTTCGTATTAAAGTATTCTTATAGGAACATAAGTTTTAGACAAAACGTGTAACTATTAAAAGGTTTGCGCTAAAATGCGGCAGTTCAGGTTAAAATTACTTAGGAAATTATGTTTAAATTGATCCCTTATCGTGATTAAATGGTCGTAAAAACATCATGTCGATTAACTTGCTGATATGTTGTGTTTTGACGTAGCAATATTAACTTCATGTTAATTGTGGTCCCAAAATCTCGTGAGGATAATCACATCCTCCGTATTGCTGTATTGCTTAAAGTTACTGCATACACATCTTCAAATATCTTCAAATATATGGTTTTGTACTTGAAGTGTAATGGCAGTACACACACTTACACACGCATTTTATCCATACACAGCACATTTAACGACAGTATACATTGTAACCCGTTTAATAGCAGTGTAAATGTATATTTTACTTCAGATGATGATCAATCGGGTGATGGAATTCCACAATGATATATGATCAAACGCTATATTTAAGTGTTTTGTTTATTCTTATACAATATTAGGATAAAGAGAATGTAATCTATGACAAGACAAAAAACCAGAATGCGTTTAGAAATTTATTTCGATGTTATCGTTGTGGAATTCAAAATAGTGTCTGAGCTCGCGTATTTACATATATTACACAATGCTCTATTTTGATAACAGTTTGTAATATGTAGTCATTATTCATGTGTGGCATAATGATTTGAGCAAATCAGCGCGTACAGTTTGATCAGTCTTGTCTGCTTGATTACAGATTGTGTCATTATTTCTCCAGGCAAACGCAGTTTTATATCCCATAAAAGCCTCATTACCTTCAAAGACATTACCATTGTATTCGACAGTGATTTATAGTTAATGAATACATCAGTATAAAACGAACTCAAATGTATTAAAAATAATGTAATAAAAGATCACGGTTGTTCTGGCTGATTTATGATGAGAGATAATTGCATAATCATAACATATGTTCCGTGCCAACATAATTATAATCGTCGAAAATGCTGCTTAAAAGGACGAACGAAAGCACAAACTTTAATTGAATTTGCGAACGAAATTAACTTGATTGATCAGCGTTTCGCCCATAATGTGTTTATTGTTTACTTGTATCTTTCGGAGGTATAAGTATTTGCCTCAGCCTTAAGTTATGTAAACAAAAAAGTATTCATTGAGATCCGCTATTGTTTACAATATCACACTGAATTACACACCGATATGCGCGTAGATTAAACGATGTATATTTGCAATCCATCAGCATTTGTGAACGAAATGGTTAAATAATCATATGACATTATTCTTTTAAGACGTATGTTATTATTGATATATGTAGAGCATAGAGAGCATATTATAACATGTGATCATCAGGAAATGATGCAATCGATTACGATCGCTTTAAACATTGAAAATAAGACATTTCTGGTTCAGGCATATAGTTTGTTTTTAAAACACTTACTAAAGATGACAACACCGCTTTGCACTCATCATTATGGTTACCTGACCTTCTATTGTGACAAGTTTGCTATTTTCGATATTGTTAGCGTTATGTGTTTTTATGAATTTGTTTTCAATAATTTATATTCACATATCATTGCAATTTGTACTGACTCAATTCACACGAGTATTTCATATTTTTATATTTTCAGACGAATGTCTCTTGCCGATGTCAATATGTTCAAATCCGAAGACATGACAGCCAACGTGACAGAAGGTTATACAGGTGACGTCACTAAAAACCCGGTGGTCACGATTGGCGGATGGTTTACGTCAATTCACGGATACTCCAGTCTCATCGTATGCCTGTTTGGCATTCCCACGAACATCATCAACATTACTGTTCTTTCTCGTAAAGATATGCGAAATCCTACGAACGCCTTGCTGTGTTGGCTGGCAGTTTCGGATTTGTTGACAATGGTACCGTATGTGCCGTTCGTGATACACTTCTACTGTGCCTTCGATCCATACGACTTCTCACCCGAGAAGTTTTCATTTCCTTGGGTGATGTATATGTTGTTTCTCATTAACTTTGTAGCTACTACCCATACTATATCTAACTGGTTAGGCGTCTCCTTAGCGGTCTTTCGATATGTGCAGCTTCGGTCAACCCAGAAAGGTACCGTAGCCAAACGTCGGTTGTATAGTACAATTGAAAAGGTAATTGCAATTGTTTATATCGGATCAGCATTAATACTTATACCTAATTATATGACGAACAAGATCGTCGAAGGAAGAGATCAAAATAACAACACTTTATACCAAATGGAGGATATTAAACTTGGCACTAATGCCACACGTCCGATAGTGCTTGTGAATGTTCTTACGTATTCACTTGTCACGAAACTTATACCATGCATACTCATGACTGTGTTTAGTGGAAGTTTGTTAATAAGCTTAAATGTTCGTGGAAGGGAACGACGACGAAGATTATCTGTAACATCTACAAATTTTAGGAGAGAAACTAGGCAGGCCAAAACGACACGAATGTTATTGGTTGTGATTATACTGTTTCTACTGACAGAGTTTCCACATGGAATGCTTATCCTTATCAGCGCCACTGTGCCTGACTTTTATTACAGAGTATACTTACCTCTCGGGGACCTAATGGATATTATTACCCTTATCAACAACGCCATCAACTTCTTGCTTTACTGCATCATGAGCACACAATTCCGCACCAAATTTCTGCAAATGTATTTCAACAAGAAAACGTCGTTTAAAGACATGGACAGAACACAACTAACGACGTCCCTTAATAGGACGACAATTACATCGGCATACACGTAAAATGTGTAAACAATCATGTTTAATATAAACGATGTCTACAATAGAGTACAGTGCGGTTTACAGATTGTGATATTTCTAAAAGACGGGCGATGTGCGACAAAAAAGCGCAACGCGATATATAAGTATGTAAATACACATTTATTTCACATATGTTCTGACTGATACATTATCATTACTCATCTTATTGTTATGTTGTTGTCGCTTCAAGATGGTGCGTATGATGACATTTGTATACGTAACATGTTGTTAATAAAGACTACTTTTGCAATGTGCGTATCTTCTTTTAGTCCAACTGGCATTACTGTTTTATGTTTACGATGCATATTGTCGTAAAAAATAACTGCCAAAAATGTGCTATATTCTTGAGTATTCTTGACAATTTGCACCTGCTGTTCTACCTTTTGCATGTTTGCATTAAGGTTGATATAGTGTTTTGTTCAGCAAAAAAAAAAACGCGCGCAAAGCAATCAATACATGCACCGCATTGTCTGGACTAAACCCAGTATACCCTACTTGTAACACTCAAATCAGCACAGAGAACACGTCCCTTGCGCATAATATATTAAGATTGAATCATGCGTATGCAGTATAAAGATTAAGTATATTCGCATCAGTAGACTACTACTTAAGGAAATGTAATAAACAAACTGAAACATGTAAAGTGCACGTGTAAAATGATCATCAGTTAAAACGACTTGTATGTCCTGTCGTTTGCATGGAAACACACACAGGGGTGAATAAAACGGCACATGTATTCATTATTTAATAAATGTGTGTACATTTTAAGAGAATACGAATGTGAATAATCAAAATGAAATTATTAGAATGACGGTAGTCTCGGTAATCTTTATATATCCTCCATGAACTTCAAACGCACTGTGTAGTCTTTATTTAATTGAATAAGTATTATCGGACATACTGTTCATACACAGTGAAAAGTTATAATACTCTTTATAGAATAAACAACGCTCATTACGTAGTTAAACTGGTACACGTATTAAATATAATAAGGAACAGACTAGTTGTTATCTTTCGCAGCGGTCTATGTTTTGCAGTTGCCTACAGTATGCAGTGACAAGTTCTCATATATGCGTATTTTATCGTCAAAAAAGCATGCTTAAGATAAGCATGGTTTGTTATATTTTAATAAATAAATTAGAAAAAAAAACCTTCTACTAGTATTTATAAAAATATAATAATAACGCTTAAACAAAAATAAAATGAAATAACATAGACCTACACAAACTAATATTAATAATAATAACAACAACAATAATAACAATATTTAATACTTAAACATTGTCATTATTTTCATTGTTATAATAATTATCATTTGCATTATAAGTTTATGCCATCTGTGGTAATAACATGATATGCTTAAATGGGCATTCATTATTAAGTATTATAAAATCATGAACTGACTATGTGAAGAGAATCATTGGTGGTCATGCAAATCATATGCAAACGTATGTTTATTATGTTGAATATGAAATGCATCGGCTGTCCTCTTATATCTATATATAAGCTTAACGCGTATTTACATCGCCACACGTCACATCTCATTCTGAAACAATGAACATACAATAGAGTCATATTTTGTTGTTTTACTTTCCTCGGCGAGAATGCCCGTATGGAATCATAGCGTGTTTTATCTCCTCGGTGTATACACTCGTTTAAAGGCATAGTTTGTTAACTGTTCTCGGTGTGTACGATAGACACTCATACAGAGCTTAATTCATTGCGAAGCATCTTGTAACTAATTGCCGTGAATCAAACACTAGACAACTTACATCACATCATTTTGACAGTATACCACCATATAAAACACACATAATATACCATACTACATTAATGTAATACAATAATCTTGTATTTATTCATATAATTTAACAAGTCGGTTTTCCAGGTCTTTAAATCTGTATAAAACTTCGAACTTATTAGATATCTCACTGCATCATACTAAATTAATAAACCAAAATAAGCCAGTACCAATATACCTATAACGTAGTGCAATTCTGTTTTAAAAGTATTTACATGACGATAACGTTATTCAGCTCTAAAATATGCCTTCGCGACACGAAAACGAAAGATAAGATCCGGTCCATAAGTATTATCTCCACTCAGTTCTCAACTTACAATGATGTCGGGATTTTGGTGTGCTTTGTTCGTAACTCTCTGTTAGTTTAACCTTCACTTCTTTATATTGGAATATATCGGTCACAACGTTATAAGCTTAAATGTACTGATTGAAGATTTTTGCGATTCAGTTTAACTATTCTCTATTTTTTGATTGCCTTATGCAATAACGGTACTCCTTGGTCTATATGAAATGGCATATTAAATGGTGTAATTATTCAGTAAAACTAATCGTTCCTATATTAAAAATAAAACAGTTTTATTTGCGCATTCTCGCATACGAATGTTTCTCTATTTTATATTATATTTATATGTACAGTTTATTTGTCGTTTGGTTTCAGGTCTGCTCTTGTCTGCCGCTGGTAAAATGTTTCTTATTGGTATTTTTAGCTAAAATGAATTACAATGAGAAATAATCACGTGTAGAAATGTTCAATAAGAATATATTATAAAGCCTCAACAGTGCCTTACAAAGTATGTTAATTATTTTGCGATACTATTTCTATGGCATTGTTGCATTTTATAAATAAAACGGGGGTTGAACCATAGATATACACGAAGAAAATGAATTAAAAATATTTATACGATATTTGCAAATAATCCTTATTGAAATGAAATTGTTGTGTATACAAATTAGTAATATAACGTAAATCGGTGCGCTTTATTCATAGTTCCTTTTTTAAAACGAATATTGTAAGATTCGGAGAGTTGCGACGAATACAACACTTGCGAGAATGGCGGGACCTGCTACGTCACCCTCGATGGCAGATTAAAGTGTCGATGTCCTACAGGGTACCGCGGAAGTCATTGTGAACGTGAGTCGCAATTCAATATCTTTATTGGAGTACATATGTAAAACATTAACACTTCAATACTAAATATTAATTACAACTATCATTGTATACGCATTTCTGTATTGATATCATAGATCAAAAAGAAAATCTTATTCAGTGCCTATATTGCCTGACCCGTTTCTATAATCTTGGCTATCCAGTTTCGACAACCACAGCCATGCATGGTGTCGTTGTACAGAAGACTACACTAGACCCCGTTGTGACCGTCAGTCTATTGGTGTACACTCACCAATACATAAACATATACATTAGTTATACATTTCAGTCCTCTTACACGCTATCTCATATTATAACTTTAGATCTGGATCTCTGCCATGCACTCACTGTCTGTCAACATGGTGGCACATGTTACAAGGACAACAACCACATAGAAAGGTGTCATTGTCAAGCGGGATATGTTGGAGATCGTTGTGAAGGTGTGTTGGAAGTGTTTAGTGACCAATATTCGGTAAAGAAAACAGAACTGAAATTAATGATAACATAAATCATATTTATAAAACACATGTCGCTTAAAAAGGAAATTCAGAAAATCGTTTAACAACATAGGCAATAATATAAAAATATCGACATATGTCATACAAACACTAACAAAGAGTGTAAAACTAGGCTAAAACATATATAGAATACATGGTTATTATTTACACTGATGACGATAAGGCTTTTACTTTTCACAAATATATTATTAAGCCTGACTAAATAGCAACTAAAACAAAGTACCTGTATTTTATTTTCCGATGTGTCTGTGTTAAGTTGTTGATCGGTCAACACTTGAAATTAACGGAAATTAATGTCCCACAAATAATAATGATTGTACAGTTGTTATTATGTGTAAAGTAACTTGGGAAATAAAGTATATACTTATCGTGTAATGGCAGTTGCGTGGCCAGTTTTGACCCATTAATTTAAGAAACTCGTGCAAACATTCACTGCACAAGGGTATTCGGCCAATATATGCAACCTATCCTCCACGTTTTTTTTCTCAATCAGTTTGTTCTTTAAGTCAAAATAAACATTGTCATCGCAGGGACGTAGCAAGTTTCCCCCAGGGGCATAACCTTGTGTATTTAACCCATTATAATCAATTTCTAGAACCTTCCAAATAATAGTATCGTCTCGTAAGACATTCCTATGTGTACACCTTTGCAAAATTCAAGCGGGCTTACGTATCCAAAATAAAGCTTGTTCAATAACATACCCTTCTTTTGCCAAAAACAGGAACACAATCGAAAGATATAGAGGATATTTTTTTTCATGTCAGTGTAAGATTGTTTGTAATTTCACGAGTGATCATAGAAAATATATTTTCGCGAGAGGCGCATAACGTTATTATTCCAGGGAAATTCTTCAGTTAAACTCTATTACAATGTTAATAAACGGTAAAAAAAAACATAAAATTAAAAGAAAATGTGTTGGCTTCGGTGGAATATCGATTTTATTTCACTCGTGATCATAGAAAAAATATAAACAAGGATATAAACAAGGGAATTACATCTTGATATGATTATCTAAAAATAGAAAAAGGAATTCCGAAAATTTGTTCTTTTCACCGGTGAAAAGAACAATTTTGTTCTTTTCACTTCTGTTTTTTCACTGCAGAAATGTCATATTTTATCATTAGGTATACAAGAAAGAGATATCTTAAGCATTTAAATACTAAATCAATATGTCATAAACTGCTTACTTATAAACGAACATTTAGTTATGGTAGATTAGACACATACTATGACAATACTGATATTGTTTTCTTAAATGAGTTTTTATAGGAGTTATATATTCCCATATTTGAACATTCTACTGGTCTTGTAATTGGACGCGATACACACAATTTCATATTATATTTTGGCGCATTTTCTGAATTAAAAAAAGGAGTATTTGTTATTTTTGTTAAATAAACTTAAAAAGGGAATACACTTTATCGTACAACTTTGACAAATCTATACATTAAAGGGATCACATGTGTATATTCAACTATAGACAATCTGCATTCGCGATGTTTAAGCCAAAATTACGCTGATGCTCAGCAAGGGGTGTTTAACTTCATTAGATATGTTACAATGATGTATAGTTCACAATCAATTAAGTGGACTATTTAAGCAATATGTATCAATTGTAACAACATATATAAACATTAATTACACGCTTAACCCGTGCTATTTAAAATGCGTTTTTTCCATAATGCTACAAATATGTAAAATTATGACTAGGGAAATGAAAAGACGCGTTCACAATTGCTCGTGTTTTTTTTAAATGACATAATACTATATGCATTAACAACACTATAACAGTTTTGAATAGTCTTAACAATTTATAACAGCTAGGGAAAAAACGACAAAAAGCGTGCTGCAGCAGGATGTTTTACCACGAAGAACGTGACTTTAATAGTGCCTTTGATGAAATATAAATATTAAGTTTTCAATGATGGTTCAAGTGTGTGTGGTAATTGTTCAAAGTAATTATAGGTCAGAACTTAACGACGTTGACAAGCCATGTTACCAGTCCGACGTCTACAACTAAAGCAAGCATCCAGCCCCAAACGACCCACGACCCAGTATCGACAACTAGAAACCCTGCATGCTCCAGTTACAGTAAGATATCGAACACTTAATACAATTAATAGTAGTTTAGAAGTTTTGCTTTATTCAGTCGCATACTTGAAATGAATGGTAACAGTTATTGATGATTTAACCGGAAGTTGATTATAGACATGTGTAACGACGTATCCTCGACGCTATATCAGGAGATCGTGTTAATTATAAATTAGGTATATACTATTCGATACTATACCGCCGCTACAACCGCTACTACACAAGGCGTTACGATATGGACAACATTACACCCGGCGTGCGTCCGTTACGGTATTGTCACTTTGTGTCGAATTTACATATGATCGTTAAGTATTTATCTTTAATTGCAGCACATTGACGTGAGAAGACACCTGTTATATGATAACAAGCATTATAAAAATGTGTTGGAATATTTAGAGTTATAAGATAAGTAACATCATGGTCAAGACATTTTAACTGAAGTATAGAAATGTGGTTGTATTTATCATTTCTTGTTGCGACAGTAAATATAATACGTTCCAAACAAGGCTCATATTTTATATAAATATTTATTTTTTACAGAAACGTGTTCACCAATATTTTTTTTTCAAATAATTGTAAAATCAAAAATCTAAATCAGATGGGTAATTTTTGGACTAACACCTGATAAGCTTTCCATTCACCTATGTAGGCTTTAGTCATACACTTAGAGAAACTTCAGATGACAGAGCAGAAGAGAAACGTTACTATAGCATTTGGTTATTCAATTATGGCAAGTAACCGATTGCCAGCAGTTAGAAACAAGCATATCGCTACGTTTAATACTGGTTTTTTGTATTAGCATCACAATTTGAAGGTTTCGTATAGTGAACAAACACATTAATTTTATTCTGACAAGTACGTTTGTTAATATAGTGTGACTATGTCTAAATGTGTAACATTGAATGACTGCTGAGTGTTGTTTGGCGTGTTTGGATGTAGCATTGTAAAACTGCTGTGTAAACATATCAATATCACCTAGTGCCCACTTTTTGAATCGGCTATAAGATACTTTTCCCCTTGGTCATAATTTACACACCCTACAGTCCACCCATGTCGAGATGCTACACCGTGCAGCCAATTCTTGGAGGTTCTGTGTCCTGACCCCAAACAGGCTCACTACTGTCCAATCACGTGCGGATGCTGTTCGCCCGGAATTTCAACTCCAATAGTATTTGGCTAGACCAGAAATGGAGCCTTATGACTGTTGTCCTTCACTTGTGGGCGTCCGATTGTTATGGTATCAAGGTCTTAATAAAATGGAAAAAATTAATTGGTTTATCTATGTACGATGTCCAAATCATGTATACGTTATAATGTACGCCTTAAAGGAAATAATGAATCCATGAAGCGTCTACTGGTAACAAACGTTCAATTGTTCATGTATACGCGTATCCATAAGATAACAAGGTCACACATATATGGACATATACATGTAGTGCCAGTTGCACATGTGTTTAATATATTCATGGAATATTGCTTCAATAAATATTTGAATTTATATTTTCGACATAATTTTTAATATATAACAAGAATATACAAGTACCGCAAATATATTACGCCAACATAGTAACACATTGAAAGGGTGTAAAAATACATTTGTGTTCAGTAATATATTCAGTTTTTCTAAATATATTTTACTGTGATTCGAGGTCGAATCATTCGACTGAGTAGCTTCCCTTTTCTAAGATAATGCAGTAAAGTATAAATCCCCTTCTTTTAAATTTGCTTTGGTAAACTTGTTTATATTTTATGTAGCATTAAAACATTATCCTAGCTCTCATAAACCTCATTGTCATACATTATACGTTTTATTGTTTTCTGTATTTGCAGTTGGTTATGTTAATTCACTGTTTGCATCACGGAAACTAATATATTATAAGTGATAGTATTTAAGAATTTACATTCATTAAGGATATAACCGGTTAATATTGGCGAGCAATAGCAATGACACTTGGAATCCAAAAAGATAACAGGTGGCTAACGGCACATGCCTCTGGAATCGAAACACATATCAAACGGTCATATGGTGACTCACAATACGAACTATAATTATAAAGTTCCGTTTCAAATAAAACTTCATTCACGGAACATTAGGAGCATTATTGTAAACAAATTGAATTTCTTACAGCTTTATGCAAGCTTGATGTTTAAACGTTTAATATGTGTCAAATCAAACTTACAGATAACGTGTATAAACTTGTATTATAAGTTTAAAACTCCGTACTAAAAACAATGTTTATAAAATAAAACAAGACTTCGGCATTATTTTTATGCATCACATTTTTTGTAATAGTTCTTGCTTTGCAAATGAAACTTGGATAGTAAATTCTAATGCAATTATTATGATGGAACATGGTACTTCGGAGAAAACACGGCAATAAATGTTACTCACGACTATCGCGAACAATTATTTTCAAATACATATTATTTTGCCGCAACAAGAAATAAGTAACACATTATCTAGGAATACGAATCGTTTTTTGCACAACGTTGATATGTAAAGTTCAGATTTAAACTGTCCATCGACAACAGTAGCGACCAGTTGGAGTCATTAGTGATACAGTGACCATGTCTGAACATCCTATGCTCCCGTTGAACGGCCTTGTCTGAGAGCAATTCCGACATGTGTGATGGTCGGCCCGTCAACAGCCATGGTACGTTGAGTAGGAATACAACACTGAAACAAAACTGAAACGAAGAACGTTTAAAATAGAATTAAACCAGTTATGTACCTCACATAACTAATGATGATGATGGTTATTATGGTGATGATGATGACCATGGTGTTGGATTTGGTGTTGATGATGGCAAGGAGGCGGAAGTTAAGGAGTAAATAGGAGAAAAGGTCCAAAGTGAAACACCACTGCAAACGACCTTATTCTTACACCAAACATCGAAAAAACTATGGTATTCACAACAAAAGGCGTTTGAGCGCAAAAGTGCGTTCCTAGGCTAACGCACTTTATTGTTCGACATCATAGTGCGTACCGCACTTTGATGTTTAGGCCCAAACGTTGTTTTGACACCAACGTGTGATTGAACATGGCTGTGTCGACCGGATCTATGTACGTAATATTCATTAGAAATATTAACAAGAAAACGTGTAACATTCGGATATTATTAGGCTACCGTGAAGAAAATTTAATAAATAATTAGCGCGTTTAATTTTCTTAATGTAATGCATGTGCTTTTATTTGATCATTACCCTGCTTTTTATGGTTATTATATTGTTTTTCAAAAAGTTTTGGATGTTTTTAACTTTAAGAGATGGCACAATTTAGATTTGCGCTTGTTCGTCCGCTCTTCCGTCCCTCCATACGATTTTGTGTCATATTTAAGCTGGAAAGTATTACAGTTAGAGTGATGAAACTTATATAAATTATATTAACATAAATGTAACCTTTTGCACCGGGGTATTGCGCGTGTCGATGTCCTGTAGGCTACACGGGAGTTCATTGTGAACGTGAGTTTGAGGTATAGATTTTCACTGACAGAAACAAAACATAACAAAACAAAAAGTACTTTTATTTAGTAATGAATAATATGTAGGAAAACAATTTCCGTCGTTCAACAGATTTGGTTTACAAGTGGCCGTTATTTCAATTGACACTTGAAAATAAATATTGGATATCAACAAGCCTTTGGAAGTAATAAAACAATAAAACAAGTAAAAATTAGAAGATTATTACCAGCTACAAAGCTAGCTGTGCATGATTTAAAATTACACGTTTTAGATCCAATAAACAATAATGCTATCTATATATGTATTGAAATCGATCAATTTCATTGTCAATGTTCTCAAAAAATTGCCCCTTTTAGAAAAAATGTATTATGTTGTTTGTTGTTGTTTGTTTACCTTTAGAATTGTGCATATTCTTCAAATCCCTGTCTTCTTCTACTTGTCGATCTCTTAGATGGGCATGCTGGCTCTTTGCGCAAAAGGTAGTCGCTCGCTTCAGGTCATCCATAATTCCATAGAGCTTTCCTAGAATCGTGATCTCCTCCGCCAATATATGGAGCCTGAGGCCGTGGTATTTTCGATGTGGAACGGAGTGACCTCCGGAAATTTGGATTGGACCCCTTTGAGACATGCCTTCCGACACTCTACCAGCTCGAGGGAACTACATATGCAAAGCACCAAGAAGCAAATACCCTCTGGTGTGCATCATTTGAGTGGAAACCGCGTTGCAGCATCGGTTTACGTACTTTTTTCCGAATTGCCCGTGTTGTAGGAGACTTGCCAGTCAAGGGCTTAGAGAGTTTCTCTGCCTTGTTTTACCACTGAGCCTCGGTGCGTGGTGGCTGATACGTGTATGCCCTCTTTGCTACAAACTGTCCAGCTTGGGAAGCCCTGTCAGGAGTTAACACTCCCGCTGGCATAGTTATCCGAGTCTTAGAGCAAATCAAACCACCACGCAATCTTAAGGCACTAGCCGTGTAGTAGATTACAATTTTTTTTCAGGTTAACGTTCGCGACATTTTTATTGATTACAGGTTATGCAACTACTAAATATCAGATGTGATATCTCTCTGCCAGTGTGTATATATGGTTACGTTTTGAGGTTAGTCCATAATTAAAGAAAACGTATATATATATATGTTTTGGTATATATGTATTGTCATTGTGTAATAGTAAACCAAGCAGGTATCATAACACGCAAATAATGAATTTAGTGTCAATGTGTGTTTCTTCAAGAGGGGACCTTCGTCAAACATTACTTTTTTTTAACTAAACATAAGGGCTTTTTAAATAGTGAATTAAAATGTAATGTTAGATAGCTATTTAATTTGCAGAAAATACACTGTTGATATGAACCTGATAATTGAACGTGTTTAAAATGTTCACAGCACGAAAACACTCTTATTTGTAAAGAGTGGTCAGTTTCTATTGTATCCATACAATTTATAATTTGATTAAGACACAATGCACATAATAAATCGTCATTTAAAGTTAAAGTTTTACATTGGATTGACTTCGTAAGACGATAAGAGGATGTACATGATAAAATATCTGATATGTTATAATGATCGTTACGTAATGACACATACGTCGTGGTTTGGAATCTGCATATAAATATAATTATAAATTAGATTAAATCTTTAAAATTAAAGATTTAAACTGACTAGAACATAAAGCGTTTCCCGTATACGTCATTGTCTTCTTTGCTTCATATGATAGTGTTTGACGCAAGTCTCTAAGTAAAAATTGGAAAGCACGACTTTATATCCGCTATGCATTAACATATCAGAGAAAACGGAGTCGCACACGATTGGTGGTTACGAATATACGTCAGGTGCATAACAATTCCTGGACAATATTTAATTAAACTACATGCGCTGTTTGAATTTATTTTATTTATCATAATATTTGCGTCATGGAGAATGCCTCACAAAAAACAAAGTAGCACGCGTATGGTGGCTACGAATGTGCATAACAATGTATGTACAATTTTTTTGTTATATTACATGCGAAGTTTGAAATACGTTTTAACGTAAGCCAATTCGTGTCACCTTATATTTGCAAGAACATATATGTATTTGTTTTACAATACAATACGTGTGAATCATCAACTATCATTAGACAGATTTGCCTGGACAAATCACACAGTTGGTTTCGTGTTGCTCTGTCATAAAAGAATCGGTAAATTTACCAGCTAAATTAACCCATGCTTTTATTTATTTCACAAGCAGGAAGTTCACTTATATTTCCAGTTAAATCCCAGATGATCCATCATTTGTTAGGGGACTTATTAATATGCATTGGTTTACTTAAAGACCAAGATCCGTAGTCCAGGGCAACTTTCTGTGATTGACAGGAGGCATTAGATTCTAGGGGATACAGCCAGAAACTTAGCTCACTCAGGGTCATTGTCATGATTTAAATTACACTGACCACACGCCAACATTCCTGTGTTTAGAGTTCAGCAGGTCTATGGTTGTGGGAAATCTCTAGATATCAGATGAACAAGCATTTCAATATTTGATTGTAAAATAAATTTATAAAAAAGTGAATACATTACTAAGCTTTTTAAAATGTATTGATTGTATAAAACAACTTAGGCCATTTCAAATTGATTTGTTGGTCTACGGATTTAAAAAAAAAGTTGAAGAGGCGAGTGAAAAAAAACATATTTGTTTTTGAAAACAGGAAAATTCTCGAGCGAGCGAAGAGCGAAGAATACAAAAAATCACATGTTGATAGAAAAATATTGCATTAACAAGAGATACAGGTGTAAACAGCTGTATTCTACATTCAAATCAATAACCATATCATTGAAGTGTGGGACACACGTCTACCTACTGCTGCTTATATTTGTTTGAAGTTTCAAATAGTGAAAGCTGTGAAAAGGTATACCATGTTGCAAGCTGTGAAAATGTATACCATGTTGCAATAGCACTTGAAGAGGGACAGTCATCAAAATGATAATGACAGACAGTCGAACAAAGGCCATGCATATAATCCATTGTCGCTACCTTATTTTAAAAGGGGCATATCGATGGCTAGTACGGTATTGTATTTTTCTGAAATAAATGTTTACATAACAAAGAACTTATTTGATGTTTCTGAAATACGCGGACCTAGCTGTTAAACATGTTCCGTCAACCATGTATTTTAATACTTATAAAACATTGTCTCTGCGACACTTTTAGAACCAGCCTTTAATGATTTTATGTTGTCTTTTTGTTCACTTAACATTGTGTTATAGGAAAAATGTGCCTACATATAGGGAAAAACCGTCCATATGCCCATTTAATGAAGAAAATGCATAAAAAATATTACGTCCGGTTTCCCGATGTTGTTTGAAATTGAACATGCTTCAACGGTATCTGTTGATAGTTGCATGTTCGAACGTGAACACACACATTCAAATAAGTCACTAAACGAAGCACATATGTTTATATTTATAAGGGTTGGCTGCAGCAACTTTTCACCGCCATTTGTGACAACGGTCACGACAGCGAAACATAAGCTGCTCACGCAGGAAGCCATTTTTTCTGGTCGTCTCGATTAAATATTTGAACGTCTGCAGTTATCGATTAAAAAGGTTTACGAAACACTATATTTGGCATTCGTATTCAGCGTAAAAATCGTTTCTGCGAGATTGCTTTTTTCCACAAATTAAAAAAAAACACATGCGCTATAGTTACAGAAGGACACAAAACTGAGTGCGAGCGGTATTTTTTTTCTATTTAGAAAAAATAGGTGCGGCAAATCCGACGACCAACAGATCAATTTGGAATGGCCTTAATATTTTTTAGCAAAATTTCAATGCATAAATAATGTAACATGTTTATTATAAGTATTGTAAACAAGCAATATTGAAACGTTTGAAAAACTTCAAACTTATTTTGTACAGTCATGTTGTACAAGATGAAAAGAATCCAAATATTGTTTAACATTTCTTACACACAATTTTTACAGGAACGTAGCTTCTTGAGAGCTAGCACAGAAAATGTAAAAATTAAACATTGTCTTCTTCATCCTCGAAATGATCTTAGTCCTCAATGTTGTTTTGCGCAACATTTTGTCCATTTATGCTTTCATTTTCATCTAATACATTCACCAATAATTCCCATATATCGGCCACAAAATTATATGAGTTTTTCTTATAAACTTTCTTGCCGAGATTCCTCCTGTTGTGTTGTAATTGTTGACCATTGTTCAGAGCTGTATATGGGCGGTAAACATGTTCATTCCAACTTAGAGTCGCTAAGTCAATCCTTGTTTGGTAACTTGTTTCCTTGTAGTGGATTCGTTTATCTAAGTATATTAAACAAGTATTGTTGACGCTATCAACATACATTGTGTCTTTGGACAGAACATAGTCCTCAGAATGTGTGTATAAGGTCAATGACTTAAGGAAATTGGTTTAAAGTCTAACTGCAACTGGGCTTGTGAGGATAGCATAGTCAGGCACAAAACCTACTGTTTTGCACTGAGAATCCTCTTGACGATTTTCATGGTATTTTGGAAGTGGTTAACACTATTGTCTATAAGACTGCGTAATCTAGCTGGACAACCCCTACAGTTATCAAGGGAGTAGAAATGTGATTCCGAAGTCTAGCTCCCTTATCACTTAATTCAGGGTGCCAGGTGACGCCAATGTTCTGAACAAATCTTTTTAATACTTGGCATTATGGATTTCGTTGAATGCCAGCGTTTAGTATTTTTTTTTACATTATCCTTATTTCGAAATGCTCTATTCACTGCCTGATTTGTGTCATGGGAATGTATATTCATATTAATGTTTTGCCTTTCAAAATCACGGTACATATCCTCACATCCAATTGTTTCGTGCCTTTGTGTACACATGTCCTATGTTTTGGTGATATTTTGAATATTCACGACCTTGTGTGAGTACATTCCGAGAGCGACATGATCTGTATGGTACAAATTCTTATGACAATGGTGTCGCGCATCAGTCAATATCGAAATTCCACCTTCTTGTTTGTCTTTTGCTAGTTGGACCTCATCCTGCAGAGCAAACTGGATACTTTCTTTACACAAAACAATAATGACTGCAGAACATGTCAAAGATGATCTCAACCTGAATCGATGTGATAAAACTCCAATGTCGCCAAATTCACTTAATCGTTCATATTGAATGTTTGTAATTCCTGAGCATAGGTAAGCCAACATCATCATGTAGTTTAATATATATATATATATATATATAGTTAGTTCCTAGCTGTCCGGAAGAGTTCCAAATAAGTGCACGGCCATCTGTACAACTCCACTCTGTTTCCGCTACATGGCCAGATTGATTCAGTGACTTTGGTGACAAATCATGTCCACATATTCCATGGTGTTCACGGATCTTTGTCACAATTGACAACAAACTTCTATAATCACAAATGAACAAGTCATGTTTAGAACTAAGTGGTGTTTTGTCAGTCTTTGTCTGTGGTGATGAATGCTCACTTAAATCTTTTAAATCTTTTGTTGATTTTATGTCGTTTTTTTTTCAAATTGTCCAATCTTGTCTCAAAAGCAAGTTTTTCTGAATCACTTTTAAACACTAGTTTAAATTGTTTCCTTGACTTGGAATAATGGTATTCCTTGATTTCACCATTGTTTACGTTTTGCAACACCCTTTGATTCACTAATGTTTGTAATATCATTCAAACTCATGATTTATCATTGAATTTCTAATATTCCAAATGATCCAGATTTTAAGCATAACCCAATTAAACGCAATAACTGTTTGCGATTTAAACTATTATCAATATTTTGAATAAATCAAAGTTAGCTACATTCAAAACTGAGCAGATAAATTGTCTAAATTTGAATTCAAATATTGTGGGTAAATGTGCAAATGAGTTTTGATTAGCTAGTTGAATCAGTTTCTTCAGAATTGCGGTTCCTAAATAAAAGGTCAAACCAAAGTCAAATACTGAAACGTGTTCTTAAAGATGGCTGCAAGAAAAGTAACACTCCTTCTTACACCAGAACAAGAGGAAATAATCAAGGTTTTTTCAATCATAATTACTGGGAATACATTGAAATTAAATCCACAAAAGGTTCGTTTATTTCTCATATCATATATTTTGCATTTTTGTTGTTATATCAAACATTGCATATCTGCAAGAGGTCATAATTTGGAAATAATTAATTTACTAACTTTCTAAATTAGTTATAGTTATAATTTACTATAACCTGTAAACGAACATAATTATTTTATAACTGGTTTATAATTTTAAGATAATACTAGTAACGGAATGAACAATACGCTAACCAGTACATAAATAATGCTAATATTCACTGGTCATTAACACCAGTGAGCTCAGTGGGGTTAGGGATTTTGTTCCGGGGTTAATCTCTCAAGAATCCCTAAACAATAACCCTTTTTAAGCCGATTTTTATGGATTAATCCGTTTAAACCCCGTTTCATCCGAATTCATCTGTATTAAACCTTTTCAAGCGTTTTTTAGAGATGAATTGCGATTAATTAATCCCTTTAAGAGATGAATTCATCGCAAGGGATGATGTAACCTCTACAAGAGATGAATTCATCGCAATTCAGCGAAAGGGGTGAATTTACCCCTTCAAGGGGTTAATTAATCTCTAATCAAGCGCAGCAGATGTCAGCGGTGAATAGGGATGAAAAGGCGGAGTTGATCACTGACGTAGACGAGTAGGCTGGGCGTAAACAACTATTTTTAGATGAGAATTTAATTTCGTCGGTTTCATGCATAATACAATTTATATTACTTTGCGGAAGCATAGTGTTTAATAGCCGAAAAGACACGTCATTTGTGAACCCAACAAATAATTTTGGTATTAACACCCATGATTTGAAAACGAAACTGTGCGTGTTTTTAACACGGTACAGGTAGGATCATACGTGATATTTGCCGTGTTGCAACAAAGATTCGTGTCATTGCGGCAATAGTATTTATCCGTTATAAGTGAAAGCAGAATAAATATATGTGTTTTCTGTTTACAGTTCAACCCAAAAAGTACACTTATTTGGAACATTTAGTTTAAGAAATAGATCAGTTTAGGAATATAGAGAACATCGCCGAAATAGTTAAATACCAATTAATCAATTTGTTTCTAACCTTAACTTGTTTATATTAATTTTATTTCAATTTCATAAGTTACAATTTTGAACAGTTTGTTAACACCAATTGTTGACAGTAAAAAGGTGTGATGAAGATCAAAGATCTATCAATAAACAAAGATTAGTGTTATTGGGTGTTCAAGAACATTGTGTATCTACAAACATCTATGTTACCATACCACATCTGGTGTTGTAAATTTCGGCAATTGTTATAAGGAACACTGATTGTTATTTGTTAAACTTTATTTTGCGACATATTGTACAAAATTATCGTTGATTTAGAGTAGTAATGGGTCTTCAAAATAAAAACAATCTTAGTTGTGTACATTTTTATATTACCTTTAAAATGTACATCAGAAGTATGTATACACTTTTAAATAGTCTAACTCGGCCTATAATCTCTCAAAGTATTTTAATTTAATACCCGCGAAAATATTAAAGTTAAAAACATAAAGTTATAGTCTATAGTTGTTTATATCACCTTTATACTTATACTTTATTCATTATTTCCCAAAAAGAAATAATTAAGTTTAAGTATCGAATTATAACGTCAGATAACATAGTGAGACTTGCGGCTGCTCGATTGATGTTACGTAATATTGAGCTCGTTTCCGTTGCGCTAATACCCGATACTTTCTATTGGTCCGAATGGATGTTTCCAATCTGTGTTTATTTATAGATCTTTGCTTTAATACATTAAAGTAATGCCCTTGAGTAGGGCTGAAAAGGCGGAGTTATTATCGCGAGTTACAGCTCGCGATAATAACTCCGCCTTTTCAGCCCTACGCATGCGCAGTATTAGCAAAAGCTCATATTCTAAACTCCGCCTTTTAACCCGTACGCTTGCGCAGAGTGCTACCATCCCTATTCAACCCTAACAATCCCATATAATCCGTTTTCAACCCAAAAAATCCCTAAAAACCTCCAGACGGGATTGTTAGAGATGAACCCCTAAAAAAAACGGATTGTTAGAGATTAACCCCCAGAAATATTCACCCCTAAGCAACCTCTTATTTGCGGAACAAAATCCCTAACCCCACTGTAGGCCTATAAATCTGTGAGTATCTGTGAGTAAAATGACTCAAGAGCACATGCCACTGAATGATAACACCTGTTTGGATTCCTGTGGTCAGTTGTGTATTTATGGGAGAAAAGATTCAGAACACTGAATTACACTGATAAACTCAAAAGGAGCTTAACATTTCCCCAGAAGACAACAGGTAGAACTGATTTTTTTTTAATTGTTTATATAATAAAATCACACAACTATTCTTCAAAGATGAACCATCGATTTTAATTGAATATTCACATTGACAACTTCAATAATATAATTTATAAGATAGCGTCTTGTTATATTCACGTAAAAAGTATTCTTGACGTGCTTCTTAAATTTAGTTATCGTAAAATGGACAAGCTAATGTAATGTATTTATATAATAAATAAATACCAAAATTAAACACTTATTATATATATATATATGAT